>CM070875.1:143096685-143161685 GCA_036365515.1 Torymus aiolomorphi | reverse complement strand
GTATTCGAATCGTTTATGTCAGTTTGTAGTTGTTTTGTAAAAGATAGCCTACGTTGTATATCCTCGTTAATAAATTTTAACGGATAACCATTCTCAACAAGTAATTGTTTTACAATATTTAAATTTTGTACATGAAATCTACTGTGTGATAAATTAACAGCTTTATCAACCAAACCATAAACAATCGCTCTTTTTTGTGATAAAGGATGATGCGAATCAAAGTGTAAATTCTTAAAAATTTGGATTGTTATATTACAGACGTGTCTGATGAATCTAATAAATTACGTGGTGAGTTAGTTAACTGTGTAAATTCCTTTGCAAAAAAGAAATTATATTTGTCACATACAGATGCAGTTATTATGAGTAAAATTTCAGCTACTAACAAATTTGTTAAAGATAACAAAAATATATTATTTATTAAAGCTGACAAGGGAAATGTTACGATGGCAATTTACAGGGAAAATTAATAATAAAGTCCTTGAAGTTCTCTCGGATGATAAATATTATAAGCAACTTTCCAAAAGTCCACTTAACATTCTAAAAAAGTCAGTAGATTTATTAATAAAAAAGTGGATTAATCGTGGCGTTTGTGACCTTGATTCCAGCTTTGACATTTTGAAAACAAACAATAACAATACAGATCAAGCGCGTGCATATGGCTTAATAAAGATCCATAAAAAAGATTTGCCAATCAGAATTATTGTTTCGACGGTTAACTCGCCAACGTATAAACTTGATAAAGCTATTTCTACGTTTTTTATAAAGTATTTGCCGAAACCTAAATCCTCACTTAAAAATAGTTACGAATTATTAGATTCTGTCTGAAAAATTAACGTACCCGATAATTGTAGATTAGTTTCTTTTGACGTTGTTTCATTATTTACTAACATAAATATTGATTTAGTGCTTACGGGGATCAGATGTAAATGGAAATATTTAAAGTGCAGAATTAATTTAAGTTTACAAGCGTTTCTTGATGGTGTTATTTTTCTTATATCTTCTACATATTTAAATTTAATGGCAAGTACTTCAAACAAATTCATGGGGCTCCTATGGGTGGTTGTTCTAGTCCGTGGTTTGGAGAGTTAGCTCTCGAATGTTTAGAACTTCATTGTCTCAATGTCCTTAAAAATAGTGTTGTTTTCTAAAAACGTTATGTTGATGACTGTCAATTGATTATTAAGGAAAATGATATAGATCGATGTTAATGTGAATTTAATGAGTTTAATGAACATTTGAAATTCACGATGGAAAATGAAGAGAATAAATCTATCAATTTTTTAGAAATGTCTCTAATAAGAGAAGGTAATAAAATTATATCAAATTGGTACAGAAAAAGTACTTATTCTGGTAGATTCGTTCACTTTGATTCGCATCATCCTTTATCACAAAAAAGAGCGATTGTTTATGGTTTGGTTGATAAAGCTATTAATTTATCACACAGTAGATTTCATGTACAAAATTTAAATATTGTAAAACAATTACTTGTTGAGAATGGTTATCCGTTAAAATTTATTAACGAGGGTATACAACGTAGGCTATCTTTTACAAAAAAATTACAAACTGACATAAACGATTCGAATACTGCAGATGATTCTAAAAAATCGCTCATCGTTATCCCATACGTTAAACATCTCAGTTACAAATTAAAATCAATTCTGTCTCGTAATAGCTATAAGGTTATACAAAAACCATGCAATAAACTTTCTAAATACATTAAATTAGGTAAGGATAATGTTGATAAGTTTGAAAAAAGTGGTGTAGTTTACAAAGTGAATTGTGCTGACTGTAAAATGTCATATATTGGACAGACAGCTAGACAATTACGATTACGCATTAATAAACACAAGCGTAGTGTTAAGAATGGTGACACCACGTCGGCTTTAGCCGAACATGCAAACTTTTACAATCATAAAATAGATTTTAATAAGGTCAATATCGCTGATAACGAAAGTTATAAGAATAAAAGATTGTTTTCTGAGATGTTACACATTTATAGTACCAATAATAATATGAATAGACAGTTTGATACTATCAAACTAAAAAATTGTTATAAATCCACAGTCGGCATTGTTAATAGATCAACCAACATTCGTAACAAACCTAACAAATTCATAAATTCTCGTCGGTAACGTAGCAGAGAGTAGTTTTTCATTGGTGGGCACTGCGTTACTAAGTCAATTTCCTTACTAAATTTCTATCCCCACTACTTTATTCCGTATAAATAGCCCCGGAGATGCCCGTAACTCTTATTGTCTCTTTTGGACAGTGAGATTACATCATCCTGGGTAAAACAGCTTTTGACGTTATGACTAAACGACTGATTTGTAACATGTAAGTTTTTTGAATTTTCATGCCTTTTTTCTTATTTTGGGTTTTTTCTTTAGTACAATTTAATTTTTCTAAATATTCTCATTGTACAGGTATTGCTTTACAAATGTTGGTGATTTATTAAAAATCTATTGTAAAAAGAAAAACTGTTTGACACGCGGAGTCCACGCAATGGCCGCTTTATAAATTTGTAAATTTATGTACCACAACGAATGGTAAGGGAAAAGAAAGTTTTTTCTTTAATGTGACAAGAAATTTTATAATTGCCGTTATGTTTAATATTTTTTGTATGTTCATTGTGTTTAGCCTTGATAAGGGGAGTTAATTATACTCCCGAAACGTCGGTGTATCAATAAATTTATGATGCTCGAAACGATCTATGGTGTACGAATTCACTACACTCCCAATAAAAAAAATGATGAAATCAATTTATTGTAGTCAAGTATCCGTAATTTAACTTTACTGACATCCCTGTCGTAAATTTTAAATGTTAATAACAGTTAATAACTGTTAAAAATTATTTAAAACTATTTAGAACTGTTTAAAACTGTTTATAAATTTACAAAATGTATGATTTTGGACACTTTTTTTCTAATTATAATACTTTGTAGCAGTTTCAAACAGTTTCTAATAGTTTTAAACACTTTCAAACAGTTTCAAATAATTTTAAATTTGATATATTTCAGAAAAAAATAAGAATTAATAAATTATTATTATTATTATTAATATTAATTAATAATTATTTAATAGCCTCATTATTAAAATCATGAGGCAAGTAACAGTCAAACAATGCAGAAGAAGTCTAAGGAGTGTTTAATTATACTAATAATTAATTATTATTATGTTAATAATAATAATAATTAATAAATATTTAACAGTTATTAAATAATTTAATAACTCTTACAAACTGTTAAAAACTGTTGAAAAATGTTACAAACAGTTACAAACGATTAATTGCCACGTTCAAAATCCTACATTTTGTAACATTTTTAAACAGTTTATAACTCTTCCTAACAGTTTTTAACATTTTTGAACAAAATTATTTCCGCTAGGGTTTGTGCAGAGATACGACTTCCGCTACTTTTAAGAGACTATCTACATAGTGGATTTTGGGCTTTGAGCTTTGGGCTTTGGGCAATGTGTAAAAAAATCGTTGTCGGTTATCTTGTAAATTCACAACCCGTGGTTGAAGACGAACAGAACTTCTATACAACTGAATACTGACATAATCTTATAATTGACCACGGATTGTGAATTTACAAGATAACCGACAACGATTTTTTGTACACATTGCCCAAAGCCCAAAGTTCAAAGCCCACATCCCACTATGTAGACAGTCTCTTAAGAATCAGGCCATATCTCCATATCAATACACAGGTTAATAATGTGAACAAGTTGATCTACAATGTGAAAGCTAAAAGTTCTTAATGTTTTAGTGTTGATGTTATCAATTCCACCATTTTTATTATCAATGTTATTTATAATATTTAGTATTTCAATATAATTTGTTGGAGTAATAAAAATACTTTTACTATTCATGGGTGGGAGCTTTATTTTTTCATTTCTTAGAGGCACTATTTTCTCGCTTAATTTTTTGCCAATTTCGCAAAAAAATTTGTACATGTGTTCCGCAATCTTTGTTGAACCTGTTATTTTCTCGCTATTATCTTTTATATAATTAATGTTTTTGTTTCTTTTTGAATTTTTCCCGAGTTTTTGTTTTAGTACATTCCATAATTTCTTTGAGTTTTTCATCGTTGCCTTTATTTGTTCTCTGTCATAAGACTTTTTGGCTTTATTTATAATACACTTTAACTTTGAGCTAAATTTTTTATAATTCTCTTTTTTATTAGAATTATTTGGATTTTTTTTCCATAATTTATAAAGTTTTTCTTTGGTAGTGCAAGATTTAATTATTGCGGAAGTTACCCAATTTTTTCTTGGATACGAAAATTTTGTTTTGCAATCTTTTTTAGAGAAGTCAGCTTTGCTAAGACATAATTTTATTTTACTAATTAGTTTATTTAGTGCTAAATTTGGGTCATTGATTAAAGTCAGTTCTCACCAAATAATTAAGTTTGCTATAGTCCTGAGCTTCTTATAATTTATATGATTAATTGATTCACTATTTTTTTTGTTGCTCTGATCTTATTTATAGACATAAAAATAGGAAAATGATCATTACGCGGAATTTTCAAAGTGAAAGTTTTATAGTTAATTTTATGTAGTTTAATAAAAATATTGTCTATGCATGTTCCTGAAATGTTATTACTATCAGATGGTCTGGTAATATTACGAAAGCCTGGACAGTAACCATGTTTTAATAAAATATGCAAGAATTCTTGGTTAATTGAATCATGTTTGGAAATGTCGAAGTTAAAGTCTTCAATGATGAGATTATTTTTATATAATATTTGCTGTTATTATTTATCAAATTTTTTAGGGATAATAAAAATTCAGATTTACTAATATCCTGCGATCTAAATAATGCGGATAACATTATTTCTTTGTTATTTTCAATAGCTATTTTTGAATTAATTATTTTGAGTTTATTAAAGGTCATTTCCGTGATGTAATCGCTCACGTAAATCACAAGGCCATCCGAAATATTAATTTTACTATTGTTGTAGAACATTTTATAACCTGGTATATTAAAATATTCGTAATGCTCAAGGTTCAAAGTTTCAGTGCAAACAATAATGCATGGTTTTATAATTAGACTTTTCAAAAATACTAATAGATTATTAAAGTTGGCATTTAAACTTCTTATATTTACGTTAAGAATTACTTCATTTTCAGAAACTATGCAATTATTGAGTGAATTTAATTTTTCTAAATATTCTCATTATACAGGTATTGCTTTACAAATGTTGGTGATTTATTAAAAATCTATTGTAAAAAGAAAAACTGTTTGACACGCGGAGCCCACGCAATGGCCGCTTTATAAATTTGTAAATTGATATACCACCTCGAATGGTAAGGGAAAGGGAAGGGAAAAGAAAGTTTTTTCTTTAATGTGACAAGAAATTTTATAATTGCCGTTACGTTTAATATTTTTTGTATGTTCATTGTGTTTAGCCTTGATAAGGGGAGTTAATTATACTCCCGAAACGTCGGTGTATCAATAAATTTATGATGCTCGAAAGGATCTATGGTGTACGAATTCACTACACCCTCAATAAAAATTATCATTGAGCGCGAGCAGCTTGGGAGAGCAATAACCTTTTAAATTAATTTCAGTACTTTCTTGTGTTTAATTTGTATAGAATAATGAGAAAATTTAAATACATTTCTGAGAAAAGTCATTTTACAGTTATTTTGCGTAATTGTTTGCATTACTTGACTATCGATAATTGATGTCACAACTTTCGATTGTTTATTAATTTGCAATGAACAATGTGAATGTACTTAAATACAATCATAAATATTATTATTTCATAGATTATACAGAAAAATGTCTATACTTCTACTTTAATATTTAAATTTATAAATTAAATATTTTCGAGAAAAAATATTAATGCTCTCTTTTTAAAGAAAACATTTTTAGAAGATTCTGTAGATGTTTCAAAATAAAGTTTTTTAGTGTATTATTCTTGTACAGAATATGTCTTGAGGGCTGTTTTGAAAAAATATTCAACGTTTTTAATAACAATAGTTTAGTTTTAAACATGTAAGTTTTGCATGAACTTTTGATTCTTATATTAATAAATTAAAGAATTTGCAAGGAATGATAATATACACTTGCCTATTTCATGAAATACTTGTAGATTTCACAACTTTTTAAGAGCCTATATTAAGAATAGAAAAATTAAAAATAAAAAAGGGTAACAATTTTTACAACTTTTTGTAGAGTTATTTATTCGAGGATTTTTTAAAAGGTGTAATGATAGACTATTTTTAGAGACATTGTGCAGAGAAAATAATAATATGACTTATTTACAGAAATAATACTGTTATTGAAAGTACAACTTTAATTTTGATTTTTGTAAGAAAAGGAAATGAAAATATTTTCATAGCAACTTCACTAGCACATATTGCGTAAAGAGATAAAAAAGACCCTATTAAAAATGAGAATGAGATACTATACTGATAGCAAAATTCATTTTTGTAAAAAATAGAAAATATTTTTATAGAGATCAAAGGGAATACTTTAAAAAATAGTTTTTTTACAGTGTTTATAATTATTATTGTTTCAAAAAACATTTAAGCTCTTAGTCGAGTTCTTTATAGAGAGTGGGACAGATGTTAGATTATTATTATTATAAATTCGAGTTAAATAAAAGCGATTGTAAATTGCAGTAAATATCAAGGAGCGCGGGAGCGCTCCGAAGGCAAGTATAGAAGAAGCCTAAAGGAGCGACCCGTGCTACATATACATTGAAATGGGTGTACGAAAAATTCAATGCGCTTTTACGTATATTGCGTTAGTTTTTACTATATAACATATCCCTCTTAATCGAAAGCCATTTCATTGCTCTACTCAAATTAAAACATTTTATTTAAAAAGATTATCTCGTTCAGAAGATATAGAGAGCTGAATTTTTTTATGTGCGATTTCCTTTTATACTTTTCTTCTCCTTATTCCGGCGTCCGGTTTGCAGCTCTTACGATACTTCCGGTTGTCGTCTATCTTACGCTTGTATATCTATATATATATATATATACACACCCGTATCTGATCGATCTAACCTTACATACAACATGTCAGTATTTTTTTATATACAAAATGTTATCATATCGTGAGTTAGTTAATAACACATTTCAAAGATCTCAAGAAGTTGCTAGATTGTTTAGGTTAAGAACCTATACTTAGCAATCTAAGAAGAAGAATTTTTATCTATCTATTATTTTATAGATATATATTTTACAAATGTTATCATATCGTGAGTTAGTTAATTAGTTATGTATTTGAAAGATCTCAAGTTGTCAACTGGTGATGAGAAAAATTGATCTATTCGTCTATCAATCAATGGGGAAAATAACTGTCATTAGATAAGTACTTACTAGCTAAATGTTAAATGGCTAAAATCATTTTTTTAAACTTGATACGTTGTGAGATTTTTTATTTTTACAGATATTATACCAGAAGAATTTTTTCGAGTCATTTTAAAGATATATATATAATTATAGCCAATAATGTTGAGGAGTTCTAATTGTGTACTGTCTGAAAAATCTAATTTTGAATTAACAAAAATGAACGAGTGTCCTCATGACCCTTGGAGTTATTATTAATGAACAAGAAAAAGTTATTTTAATACAAGAACAGACATGTACTACCAAGATAGAAAAACCAAACCAATATTACTATGGGGCAAATATATTATTATTTACGACACAATATTTTTTAAGACATATCTATAATATAATTATAGTGAAGTCAGTGCAAGTTTTCAGATCAGATATGATAAAATGTTTTGTATAATAAATGAAATAAAGTAGCGGTATGATGTGTTAAATGAAGTGTTTATAACAAATTTAAAACCTCTACTTAAAATCAGAATTTAAAATAATGAGAGACGTTAGAGGCTTGGTTAAGGGGGTGTCAAACTCAATTTTTACCGACCGAGCAAAAAATATATTGTTTTTAATAGAAAAAAAAAATATAACGATATATGAAAAATAATGAGTGCATTGCCCTCCGTAATTACATTATTAATCATTCTGCAAAATGCCAAGTCAATATTCAAAAGCGTCTAAGAATGGCATTTGAACGAAAATTTCGTTCAAATGCCATTCTCAGATGCCTTAAAATATCGACGTGAAACTTTGCAGAATGATTCATAATGTCATTACGGAGGGCAATGCACTCATGATTATGCATAATATTAAAAAAAAAAAAATAGATTATTGTACCATATGGGTAATATGTAGTATCGCGAGATTCGCGAGTCGGCGACGGCAGCGACGGCAGCGGCCAGCGGCGCGGCCTTGCCCGTGTGTGTGTACGCGCATGCGCTGCTGGCTGCAGCACAGCTGAGCTGTCCATCGCCGATGCCTGGGCCTAGGCCCTCCGGGAGGCGATCCCGTGTTGCCGCCACCACCTCCGCCGCCACCTTCGCCACCTGCGCCCTCCTCTATCCATTGCTTATCGACGTGTCATCGGTGTGCCTGCCGCCTGGACCGCTCGCAGACGGCGCAGCCTGGAGCGCCGCATCAGCCGCCCACCTCGCAGACCGTAGCGTCCGTACCGCACCGTGTACGTGCACACCCAACGGACCGTGCTGCTTGGACTTGGCCCCGCCGTAAGACAGAAAAGTAAGTCATTCAAGAATTTATTTATTTTACGGCGTTGTTATTTGTACGACAGATCTGTCGTACAAATAACCTATAACCCACTTAGAAACGTGTAAAAATCACTGTTTTGAAAGTCTGACATGGAAGGGACTATTATTTCTTTAGTCAAGCGTCAATCCTTGCCTATTTTTTTCTTTAATCAAGCGTTAATTCTTCGGCTAAAGAAAATTGAAGGTTAGGTTTTACGTATATATAAGTATACCTATCTAGCAATCTGGCGTATAAATAACAACGGCCAACTATAGATTTGATGCGCTTTTTCGACTTTTCATTCCAAAGATTACAGATCTAAATAATCAGCAAGTGTGGAGATACTGCATTTTCTGTGTATTTTTCAAAATATTTTCAAAAAAAGTCATTTCCTCCAAACTGTCTGATTGAGTAGATCTGAAATCTAATATACAATGCCTCAGCATGTACTGGATTGTGTGTAAACATTCTCATAAACTTTAAGCGAGGATGAGGAGGTCTACCTTGGAAATGCACACGCGCTTTTTCGACTTTTCATTTCAAAGATCCCTTTCCATTCTCTACAAATATTTCAAACTTTACACACACTATGTAATACATGCTGAGGGACTGTTTATCAAGTTTAAGATCTAAATAATTAGCAAGTGTGGAGATATTGCAATTTGTATGCTCTTTTTAAGAAATGTTCAAGTAAAAAAGTTATTTCCCCTACACTGGCTGATTGAAAAGATCTAAATTTAATATACAGTGCCTCAGCATGCATTGCATTGTGTGAGAACATTCTGGTAAACTATGAGAAAGAGTGAGGAGGTTTTTGTCGTAAATGCACATGCGGCTTTTCGACAATTCGTTCCAAAGATCCCTTTCCATTCCCTACAAGTATCTTAAACTTTCCATACATAATGGAATAGATGCTGAGGGACAGTTTATCAAGTTTCAGATCTACATAATTAGTAAGTCTGGAGATATTGCAATTTTTGTGCTTTTTCAGGAAATTTTTAAGAAAGAAAAGTAATTTCCTCCAAACTGGCTGATTGAATAGATCTGAAACCTAATATACAATGCCTCAGTATGTACTGGATTGTGTGTAAACATTCTCACACACTTCAAACGAGGGTGAGGAGGTCTACATTGGAAATGCACACGCGCTTTTTCGACTTTTCATTTCAAAGATCCCTTTCCATTCTCTACAAATATTTCAAACTTTACACACACTATGTAACACATGCTGAGGTATTGTTTATCAAGTTTCAGATCTAAATAATTAGCAAGTGTGGAGATATTGCAATTTATATGCTCTTTTTAAGAAATGTTCAAGAAAAAAAGTTATTTCCCGTACACTGGCTGATTGAAAAGATCTAAAATTTAATATACAATGCCTTAACATGTATTGGATTGTGTGTTAACATTCTGGTAAACTTTAAGCGAGGGTGATGAGGTCTTAGTTGGAAATGCACATGCACTTTTTCGACTTTTCATTCCAAAGACCCTTTCCATTTTCTACAGATATCTTAACTTTCCATCTATCTACTCCCTCTGTTTCTGGCAGGTCGATACTGCTATCCTCATTCCTATACTGCTTAACACTTTATTAATATATTCTGTTTTGCCCTAGGCGAAGAGCTCCTGCAGAAGACAACACGTCTTCATATAATTCTACTCTCCTCCAGGGCAGCCAACACAACTACCACGTCCTGAAGACATCAGCTAGACAAACATATCGTAGAAGTGAGAGCGAAGGTGTATATAAATATAGTTTGATCTCCTGTGCCAGACTCGAGTAAGTATTTCACTTCGGATTTGGACTTTATCTTGTAGTACAGCCGAACCTAGTCTCCAACTTTCCATCGGTCTACTCCTCTGTTCCTGGCAGTTCGATACTGCTATCCTCATCCCTACTCCTTAATACATTATTAATATATTTTGTATTGTCCTAGGTGAAGAGCTCCTGTAGAAGACAACAAGTCTTCATATAATTCTACTCTTCTCGAGGACAGCCAACGCAACTACCACTTCCCGAGGACATCACCTAGGCGAACACAACGGAGAAGGGAGGGCGAAGGTGTAGTTGAATGTAGTTCGCGCTTCCGTGACAGACTCGAGTAAGTACTTCACTTCGGATTTGGACTTTATCCTGTAGTATGGCTATACTTCGGCTGAACCTAGCCTCCAACTTTCCATCTGTCTACTCCTCTGTTCCTGGCAGTTTGATACTGCTCTCCTCATCCCCACTGCCTAAAACATTATTAATATATTTTGTTTTGCTCTAGGCGAAGAGCTCCTGCAGAAGACAACAGGTCTTCATATCATTCTACTCTCCTCGAGGGCAGCCAACGCAACTACCACTTCCCGAGGACATCACCTAGGCGGACACGACGGAGAAGGGACGACGAAGGTATACTTGAATGTCTGCGCTCCCGCGACAGACTCGAGATGTAGTCTAGGCACCAGGGGGGTCTCCGTGGCCGATGGATGTCCACACTTCCACCAAAGCTTTTCTTACGTATTTTTGACTGCTGATTCTGAATTTCGAAGGTGGAACGTCGCCAGACTGTTAGTTTTTGTTATTAACAATTTAATTGTTTAAATTGCTGCCAAATCAATATGATTAATTATAACTGAATCCTAACTGCCTAAAACTGTAGTAAATTGATCTAGAATATGCTCGTTTTTTCAGAATTGAAAAATTTTGATTAGAACCCGAATTATTGCAAATTTAGTGCAATAAGTCGCGAATTCGAGCGCAAACGTGCATAATTCTAGATCAATTTACTACAGTTTTAGACAGTTAGGATTCAGTTATAATTAATCATATTGATTTGGCCGCAGTTTAAACAATTAAATTGTTAATAACAAAAACTAACATTCTGGCGACTGTCCACCTTCGAAATTCAGAATCAGCAGACAAAAATACGTAAGAAAAGCTTTGGTGGAGGCGTGGACATCCATCGGCCACGGAAACCCCCCTGGTGCCTAGACTAATGTCAGTATTTAGGGCACACCTGATTTTTAGGTACGAATTATATCTCCCCAAAAAGTAACAGTTTTCTGCGGGTGCACACGGAAAGAAAACTCTTACTGCTACAGTTAAAACGGCTTACTCGTGGAGTATAGGAGTTCCTTTACTATATAAGTAAGGTGGTTTTAGCAATCTTAGTAAGGGACCCATACTTTTACGGTATGTTGCTTTTCATACTACAACAATTACACAATTATACGATCGTTGGATCAGCGGCATATACCGACGTAACAGCTTCACATGATTTTAGTATACATTGCTTCCACCTTCAATTGTAAGGGAGAAATACTATAGCGGTAACGGTTGCTACCTGCTAATACGGAAATGACAACTATTATAAGGAAGTGTTACTTATCGATAATGGAAAGCATCGAATGCGTCGTCTAGGTCTTTGAGGTGGTCAATGATGGAGTCGAGGTGATGCGCTCCGAAGTTTTTTGCGTTTAGATCCCAGGACGCATCTAATACGTAGTCAAAGTGTTCGGGGTAGCCGATGATGATGTCTAGGTCGTGCGCTCCGTAGTTTTTTGTCTCTAGATGTTGGAACGTATCAAATGCGTGGTTTAGGTCTTTGTGGTAGCCGATGATGGAGTCTAGGTTTTTTGCATTAAAATATCAGGGCGCATCTAATACGCAGTGCAGGTGTTCAGGGTAGCCGATGACGAGGTCTAGGTGGTGCGCTTTGTAGTCTTTTGCGTTTGGATATCAGGGCGTATCTAATACGTGGTCCAGGTCTTCGGGGAAGCCGGTGACGATATTTAGGTGGTGCGCTCCGTAGTTTTTGGCTAATAGGTGTTGGACATGTCAAAACTTAAAGTATTACTAATCACGTAATTTTATACTATAAGTAAAAATCGTGATTATAAATAAATACTTATTCGAACGTAATTACGTTCAAATTGACATGTGTTTGTAATAAAAAAAATAGTAAATATTAAAATGCGTATAGGCGAAATACGCACAATTATTCATAATAAATAATGCGTATATGCGAAATGCGCACAATTATTTATCATACAAAAATGCGTATAAGCGAAATACGCACAATTATTTATAATAAAAAATTCGTACAAGCGAAATACGCACAATTATTTACAATATCAAAAATATGTATAAGCGAAATACGCAGTTGTTTATAATGCAAAAATGCGTATAGACAAAATACGCACAATTATTAGTTATAAGGAAAGGTGTATGGGCGAACATATTTAATTATAACAGAAAAGAATTACAATTACATGAGTTTATTTAGTTATCTATTTATAAGAAACTAGATGTCTTGACATAAAATTAATTCTTTTCCGTTTTTTTTTCAACAAAACTCATAAAATTTGAAAAGAAGCTAAAGAAACTTATGAGCCTAGCTCAATGAAATTATAGTAGCTCTACTTTTGCCAATCATTCAGTAGCATGACAAGTATAATGCAAAGTAATTATTAATGACAATACTTCTAATAATACAAATTTTGTTAAAATGTTCAATTTGCAGTTATGCGTTTATATGATGGAAGGTGTATATTTTAAAATGCGGATCAACTTATATACCATACTCAGGTTCATTTGAAGTTCAACCCTTGGTCTCAAATTTTGTTACACCCTCCTGTTGTTTCAGGTATATAGGATATTTCACGTGAAGTCAGCAGCTCAAAATTTTAAAATCCCTCAAAACTCGTTTTCTTTTAGTTTTTATGAACAAAAAATGTTCCTCAAATTTTAGGTCGATATTTGCAAAAATAAAAAAGCTATGCAATATTGAAAATTCAATTTTTTTGCAATTTTTGGTTAAAATCAAGTTTATTCATTTTTTAACTGAAAATCTTGAAACTTTTTGTATAGTACATTGATTGGCAAAAGGTTTGAATTTTTCTGTAGAATGTGCCAGTATTTATTTTATGACCCTTTTTGAAAGTCTCTGATTGGCTGCTTCTTAGTATACCTTCATCAAAGGATATTGAGGCTGCGGCCAAATATTCTTTATTCGACAAATTTTTTTTTGTATTCTTCTTCGAAAACCCTTCAAAATGCTTTTTTATCAATACTGGCCGAGCATAGGGAAAAAAGTTACAATTTTTTGAAATATCAAGAAAAATCCATAATTTCAATTATTGATAACATGATTAATGAAACTGAATATTATTCATACATCTTATGGCATGGACCGTACCACTGAATTTTGTTAGAGCATCAAATAGAACATTAGAAATATCTATTTTCAATAATATTAGGCTTACACAATAAGCGATACCTAATTATGAATGAAATTATCAGTCTGTTGCCTGATTTCATTTTGACAGCTTTATAGTAATTAACCTCTATAGCTTAATTTATTATTAATTCATAATTAGGTATTGCTTATTGTGTAAGCCTAATATTATTGAAAATAGATATTTCTAATGTTCTATTTGATGTTCTAACAAAATTCAGTGGTACGGTCCATGCCATAAGATGTATGAATAATATTCAGTTTCATTAATCATGTTATTAAAAATTGAAATTATGGATTTTTCTTGATATTTCAAAAAATTGTCACTTTTTTCCCTTTGCTCGGCCAGTATTGATCAAAAAAAGCATTTTGAAGGGTTTTCGAAGAAGAATACAAAAAAAATTTGTCGAATAAAGAATATTTAGCCGCAGCCTCAATATCCTTTGATGAAGGTATACTAAGAAGCAGCCAATCAGAGACTTTCAAAAAGGGTCATAAAATAAATACTGGCACATTCTACAGAAAAAATTCAAACCTTTTGCCAATCAATGAACTATACAAAAAGTTTCAAGATTTTCAGTTAAAAAATGAATAAACTTGGATTTTAACCAAAAATTGCAAAAAAATTGAATTTTCAATATTGCATAGCTTTTTTATTTTTGCAAATATCGACCTAAATTTTGAGGAACATTTTTTGTTCATAAAAAACTAAATAGATTGAAATTTGTTTAAATTTCAATAAATAATTAAACCCTCAACCAAAAAAATAAAAACCAAATCTAAACTATCTCTTGGTAGAAATTTTGTAAATTATATCCAGAATATGTACAAAAAAGTGTAGTACTGTGCCACAAAATTTCAGATGCAGGTAATATTTTGAAAATCATAATATTAAATTGGACTCCATCATCGGCCATCTAAACACCTAGACCTCGCATCCGACCTGTCCCTTCACCTGGACACAAAAACCTACGGAGCGCACTACCCGGACTCATCGACCATCTGGAATACCTAGACCTCGCATTCGATTTGTCCTGGCCTCTGGACACAAAAACCTACGGAGCGCTTCACGTAAACTCCATCATCGGCTACCTGGAACGCCTAAACCTCGCATCCGATCTGTCCCGACACCTGGACACAAAAACCTTCAGAGCGCAACACCCGGATTACATCACCGGCCATCTGCAACACCTAGACCTCGCATCCGACCTGTCCCTTCACCTGGACACAAAAACCTACGGAGCGCACTACCCGAACTCCATCATCGGCCGTCTGGAACACCTAGACCTCGCATCCGATCTGTCAAAACACCTGGACACAAAAGTCTACGAAGCGTATCATCAGCCGCCTGGAACAGCTAGACCTCGCATTCGAGCTGCCCCGACACCTGGACTCAAAAACCTACGAAGCGCACTACCCGGACTCCATCATCGGCCATCTATAACACCTAGACCTCGCATTCGATTTGTCTTGGTCTCTAGACACAAAAACCTACGGAGCGCATCACGTAAACTCCATCATCGTCCACCTGGAACGCTCAGACCTCGCATACGATCTGTTCCGACATCTGGACACAAAAATCTTCGGAACGCATCACTTACACTCTGTCACCGGCCACCTGGAACAGCTAGACCTCGTAATCGAGCTGTCTCAACACCTGGGTACAAAAACCTATGGAGCGCATAACCCGGACTCCATCATCAGCCATCTAAACACCTAGACCTCGCATCCGATCTGTCCCTTCACCGGGACACAAAAAAGTACGAAGCGCACTACAATTTTTAAGAAAGCATTTGCAATCATGCGAGGTGACGTCCTGAATTTTGAAATGTCAATAATAACTGAGACTATATAATAAAGTGATGAATCTGCATCTCATTATTATAAGAAATGTGTATAGGCGAAATGCGCACATTTGTTTATAATAGAACACGTGTATAGTCGAAATACACAAAATGATTTATTATAAAATCCGTGTAGGCAAAATGCACACAATTACTAACACTGAAAAGTGCGTATAAGCGAAATACGCATAATTACTTATAATAAAACATGTGTATAGGCGAAATACACCAAATTATTTATTATAAAATGCGTATAGGCGAAATGCGCACAATTAATAACACTGAAAAGTGCGTATAAGCGAAATACGCATAATTATTTATAATAAAACATGTGTATAGGCGAAATAGACCAAATTATTTATTATAAAATGCGTATAGGCGAAATGCGCACAATTGATAACACTGAAAAGTGCGTATAAGCGAAATACGCATAATTATTTAGAATAAAATATGTGTATCGGCGAAATACACCAAATTATTTATTATAAAATGCGTATAGGCGAAATGCGCAAAATTATTTGTAATAAATATGCGTATATATGTGAAATACGCACTATTATTAACAATAAAAATGCGTATACGCAAAATACGGATAATTAATTATAAAAAGAAATACGTATACGCGAAATACGTACAATTGTTTGTAATAAAAAAACGCGTATCTTTAATATTTTTGAAATATGTAGCGCCATCTATGTTAAAATCTATTACGATTTTCCAGAGATGGCGCTTGTGTCATATTTCATCAATAGTATGTACTTCCTACCTTACCGACCTATGGGTCGGTCAAATCGCAGAATGGAGTTTGACACCCCCTTAAGAAAAAGCATTTTTTGTCTATACTTCAAGAAACTGAGTCGATATTAGTGCTGTGCTCTTGTACATATTTACTTAACCACGAATTAAAAAATTATGCCAAATGAACATTAAAATACAGAAAAAAGCAAAACTGATGTGTTACTGTTGTGAAAATTTTAACAAATAAAAGTGCTCAGTTAATCTAATTTTATAATTTTCTGACGGTGGGAGACGTCAAAATGTTTCAGAGGATTTCTCAGTAAATATTTTTCTTCACAAGATTCAGATAACTACAAGATTTCTTGTGTATATCAACAATAAAAATAATCAGATACGTATTAAATGACTAAATATCTATTTTTAAAATATAAAATGTTGGTTATAAAAATGAACATTGACACTTTGTGTTGATTTATTATTTTTTTTTTTAGATTATATGAGAAATTTCTTACGGTGGAAGACGTCAAAATGTTTCAAAGTTCTTAGTAATTTTTGCATATACTATAAACAACGGCCTGAAGAAATGGAAATCTACAAGCGTCCTGTACAAGAAAATAACTTAGAAATATAATAATAGTGAAGTCAGTGCAAGTTTTCAGATCAGATATAATAAAATGTTTTGTATAATAAATTAAATAAGTAGCAGTATGATGTGTTAAATGAAGTGTTTATAACAAATTTAGAACCTCTACTTAAAATCAGAATTTAAAATATTGGTCAGACGTTAGAGGCTTGGTTAAAAAAAAGCATTTTTTGTCTATACTTCAAGAAACTGAGTCGATAGTAGTGCTGTGCTCTTGTACATATTTACTTAAACACCAATTAAAAGATTATGCCAAATGAACATTAAAATACAGAAAAAAGACAAAATGATGTGTTATTGTTGTGAAAATTTCAACGAATAAAAGTGCTCAGTTAATCTAATTTTATAATTTTTTCACGGTGGGAGACGTCACAATGTTTCAGAGGATTTCTCAGTAAATATTTTTCTACACAAGATTCAGATAATTATTTGAAAAAGTATACAAAAATGTTAAGAAAGCTTTTATTATTAGTAATTATAGTTCATAAACTGATTGTTTTTAATTTTACAAGATGTGTGCGGCAATCATGAGTTATTAAATTAAGCTGTTTTATACTTTCTAGTATAAAAGAATATCGAGAAAGCTTTTTTCTCCCAATGATTCTTAGTTCATAAACTTTTGTTTTTAATTTTGCAAGATGTGTCTGATAGATTATTAATTCAAGTGGTTTCTAGTGAAAACTTCAACGAATCCAAGTGTTGAAAATAATGTAATTAATGATTGGCTTATGGTGAGGGGCACCAAATGATTCAGAGGAGCCATTTGTTCTGTGAATATACAGTACACGAAAACGTAATATAAATTACTGTAATGGCTACTTCTTGAATCTGCAACCAACATTTTAATTTGCTAGCTGATTGTGATGCAATAGTATGATTATTAGATCTAGTACCTTTGCAAGTATTTGATAAAATATTATGAAAAATAAATATGTGGATATCAAAATAATGAAATAAGTTCCAGCTTTAGAATGTGCAATAAAAGGCTAAACGTAAATTTTAGCACAAATTTAATAATGTAATAATAATTTGTCAAAAAAACAAAAGCAAATGGATGCATAAGAGTGTTTCGTAAAAAAACTTAGTATCAGGTTCTGTTACGTAAGAGTAGTTAACTTGGCAAACTTTGAGCTTCGCATTTTGTAAAGGCTAGAGGATTAGGTGATTTCAGAGAAATAGATGCGAAAGAATAGTTTTTAAAAATCTTTGTACCGCCTGCTGCTATGGAAATGGCAGTTGACATGAGAACTCAACTTCTCAAACAACTTTGAGCTTCAAGTTTTATAAAAGCAAGAGAATCAGGTGATATAGAGATTTGAATTGTAATTCTGAGAACTTGTACTTTTTTCTTTTATTCCTTGCGATAGCTACAAAGAAAAAATATATTATTGTAATCGTTTTTAACAACTTTAAATTCTCTGTCGAAATACTAATAAAAGTTTAATGTTTTATCCAAACAATCTTGCTCTCAACTTCTGTCCTACTCTCTACAAAGAACTTGACTGAAAGCTTAAATGTTTTTTTGAAACAATTATAATAAACATTTTTAAAAACTATTTTTTAAAGTATTTTCTATCTGTAAATTATTCATTATTATATTTTCTCTAGAAAATATCTCAAAAAATGGTCCATTTCTATATCTTTTAAAAAATCCATTAATAAATTATTTTACAAAACTTCTGCAATCCTTTACAAACTTTTGCAAGCAACGAAAAATTCTTTTCCAAAACCTTTACAATCATTTTACAAAAACTTTTACAAACGATAAGAATTTTTTCGTAAACCATGAGAATTATTTTCCGAAACCTATACAATATCCTAAAAAATTATTTACGTTTTATTTTATAAAAAGGAATTCTACAAATAAATAATAAATGTTTGCGTTCTAAAGTCGAAATAAATTTCTTTCACGCGGATACTGAAAGTCAAACCCAAAAAAGTTGTGAAATCAATTAAAGTGTAGTATTATACTTAACAGACATTATTTGCAATGTAGTTTTACTCTTAAAAAGTTGTGAAATCTCTTTAAAAAATTATTTTACAAAAGTAAAAACTTATAGGCAAGAATAAGTTTGGTTACTATTCTACATAGTTTGTACTTAACAAACATTATTTACTAAACTCTCCCACCCCCTTTTCCCCCTCTCTCTCTCCCTCTGTACCAAAAACTTTAATGGAAGCTTAAATATTTTTTCAAAACAATCAACACGTTCTTTAAAAAACTAATGTTTTAAATATATTCTATCCACACCGCTTGTCTATAGTCCTTTTATTTATTCTGATCTCACATATTCAATAACCACTCTCTACAAATGGTAAGAATTTTTTTCATGACTGTACAAATAACTTTTATTTATTCGAATCTCATCTATTCAATAAGCACTCTGCAAATGGTAATAATTTTTTTCATGACTGTATCAATAATAATATTGTTAATATAAAACTTCCTACGAAAGTATAAAATAAGGCAAGTATAGACGTTTTTTCTGTATAATCTATAAAATAATAATATTTATTATATTTTTTTAAAAGAAATCAAATAAATACCAGTGAAAAAGTCTTTTACTTCTTTGAGTCATTGTATGCTGAACAAATTATATGTAAGTAAGTACATTCAAATTGTTCATTGCAAATCAAACAAATGAAAGTTGTGAAATCAATTATCGATAGTCAAGTAATGCAAACAACTCTCGGAAACAACTGTATGACTATTCTCAGAAATGTACTAAAATTTGTTCATCCTTCTATAGAAATTAAACACAAGAAAGTACTGAAATCAATTTATTGTAGTCAAGTACCCATAAGTTAACTTGACTGAATAATACAACTTTTCGTAACTACTTAAAAATATTCAGTCAGCGGGCATAAGTACTACTTAACGCCTAACAGGCGTAATAGCCCCCATACTCCTACCAAACTTTATAGAACCTACGCACTTTACGCCCGTGTGGGCGAAAATTATTTTAATTATATAACTACTATGCGTTCTTTTTATTTCTAAAATTCATAAGAATTTTATCAGATATTTACGAAAAGTCAAAGCCTATATAAAAAAATTACATAGTTACCACCACATCTCCATTTTTCATTGATCTTTCTCAATTTTGAAATTTCTATAATATTACGCATCTTGGGAGGACAATAGAAGTCTATAGAGCTGCTGTAGCAGGGGTGGTCCTCCAATCTCCCATACATACTTGGCGGGCCCGACGGTTTCCAGTTTACTGGTGGGCTTTGTAAATGTAGAATACTAAATTTTTACATAAATTCATTAACTATGTTTATACCTATAAGCCCATTATAAATAATTACATTGGCTCTAATTTTTAATTGATACCTTTTAAATATAATATCCCTACATGTGCAGAATCTCATGATTTACTTTCATTACCGAAAATATTTTTCCTTGTGTCCGTCTTTTTTAAACGGGAATGGGATAAAAAATGCATATAAATTTATTGTTTACTCAAAAGTGCTTTAGGTTTTATTAACCATTTTGTAAGCCACCTATTTTTTATTTTTTTCCGTCGTGTAAATATCATATGAGTTCTCATATGAGATATCATATGTGTGATGTCATCTGCAATTTTACATATTATGCGATCCCATATGAAATCATGAGATTCTGCACATGTAGGGATATTATATTTAAACGGTATCAATTAAAAATTAGAGCCAATGTAATTATTTATAATGGGCTTATAGGTATAAACATAGTTAATGAATTTATGTAAAAATTTAGTATTCTACATTTACAAAGCCCACCAGTAAACTGGAAACCGTCGGGCCCGCCAAGTATGTATGGGAGATTGGAGGACCACCCCTGCTACAGCAGCTCTATAGACTTCTATTGTCCTCCCAAGATGCGTAATATTATAGAAATTTCAAAATTGAGAAAGATCAATGAAAAATGGAGATGTGGTGGTAACTATGTAATTTTTTTATATAGGCTTTGACTTTTCGTAAATATCTGATAAAATTCTTATGAATTTTAGAAATAAAAAGAACGCATAGTAGTTATATAATTAAAATAATTTTCGCCCACACGGGCGTAAAGTGCGTAGGTTCTATAAAGTTTGGTAGGAGTATGGGGGCTATTACGCCTGTTAGGCGTTAAGTAGTACTTATGCCCGCTGACTGAATATTTTTAAGTAGTTACGAAAAGTTGTATTATTCAGTCAAGTTAACTTATGGGTACTTGACTACAATAAATTGATTTCAGTACTTTCTTGTGTTTAATTTCTATAGAAGGATGAACAAATTTTAGTACATTTCTGAGAATAGTCATACAGTTGTTTCCGAGAGTTGTTTGCATTACTTGACTATCGATAATTGATTTCACAACTTTCATTTGTTTGATTTGCAATGAACAATTTGAATGTACTTACTTACATATAATTTGTTCAGCATACAATGACTCAAAGAAGTAAAAGACTTTTTCACTGGTATTTATTTGATTTCTTTTAAAAAAACATAATAAATATTATTATTTTATAGATTATACAGAAAAAACGTCTATACTTGCCTTATTTTATACTTTCGTAGAAAGTTTTATATTTTTCATATTCTTGGGCACCCATTTCAATGTAAATAAATATTTAATAGTTTATTATAAAGAATGTTACAAACAGTTGTAAACAATAATTAGTAACGTCCGTAATCCTACATTTTATAATTATTTTTAACAGTTTAAACTCTTATTAACAGTTTTCAACTTCTCTAAACAAAAATTTTCTGCTTGGGAAAATACCAATAAAAATTGCTATGATTTCGTTACTTTCACTACAAAAATACCAATTTTCACTATAAATTGTAGTCATTTTCATGAAAATTTGAGTGTGTCCCACTGTTACTATCGAAAATTGTAATTTTTCCAACACAGTTTTTCTCTGTGTATATACAAGGATAAATGTAGAATATGTTGAGCAATCCAAACTCCAGAATGTATGTTACCAAACCAGTAACGCTGTGACCAAATGCTTAATAAAGATGTTTATAGCAGCAACACTTCACACGACTCATAAATACATTGCAGTGCATAACTGTTTCAACTTCATAAAATAAAATGTCAATTGTAACATAGTGAATGCAGTCGATGTTTAACGGGGTTCCATAGTCCTACCATTACCGACCGAGCAATTCACACAGTTTGAAGCTGATTAAAAATAAAATACGTCGAATCACAAAAAATCAAGAGAACACTTCGCTGCGGTTTTGAACGTTCTATCATCCAGTAAAAGTTTGGAGTCGAAATATCAAGTTTTTGCAAAAACCACTTAATATTTCGACTTCAAACTTTTACTAGGTGATAGAACGTTCAAAACCGCAGCGAAGTGTTCTCTTGTTTTTTTATGATTTTACGTCTTTTATTTTTAATCAGCTTGAAACTGTGTGAATTTCTCGGTCGGTAACGGTACGACTATGGCACCCCCTTAATGCTACTATAACTTTCCGGCATAAACAAAGGTTCTATTTTAATAATTCATCCTTTTATAAAACACACTTGTTCTAACACATCATACCAGTACATTATTTTATTTATTACACAAAACACTGGAAATTATATTGTATGTTTATATATAAACTTCCCTGTCACTCAGCAATATTATCTTCTATTCAAAACTTTATTATGATGTTTATGAATCTCATAACATGTAATTATTTATTAATACACACTTGTGCTATTCTCAAAACATGTAAAAGTGATTTTTAATAGAAGTTTTAAAATTTGATTATAAACACTTCATGTAACATGTCATACCAGTACGATATTTTATTTTTTATTACATAAAACACTGAAAATTATATTGTATATTTATATAACCTCCCGTGTCACTCAGCAATATTATCTTGTATGCAAAACTTTATTATGATGTTTATGAATCTCACAACACGTGATTATTTATTAATACACACATGTTCTATTTTCAAAACATTTGAAACTGATTTTAAGTAGGAGTTTTTAAATTTGATATAATAATTCATGCAACACATTTTACGGTATTTTAGTTTTTTATATTACAGTAAATACTTATATGTCATTTTTTTAATCACTATGTTATTTGTTATCAATAACATTTGATTATATATGCACTTCTTGCAACACATAATAACGGTATTTTATTTTATTTATTACACACTGACAGTAATTAGATGTCATTTTTTAATAATCACAACATTTTTATTATGAAACTAATTTTCAACTAGATAGACGATCCATGAAAATGACAATTTTCTTTTCGCATTTTGAAATACTTACTTCAAAACATAATACTTTTTCCGCACTTTGAGTCCAATACTGTCTAAATAAACATCTTAGTTGTTGTTTGGTTCATGTGTGATTCATTGAAAGCAATGAAACTGTCATTTTCTTCATTGACATCCAAGTACTCTATTTATCCTGTCAAATATGATGACAAATTTTAATATTCTTCTAAAATTATATCTGAATATGAATCATTTTCATGTTGAGGATGTATAGATAAGTCTTGAAAAATATTGTATCGTAAATAGTATTTGCCTGCTCTTCCATAATAATATTGGTTTGATTTTTCTTTCTTGGGTAGTACTATATTCCTACTATCTTCTTTAATATAATTCTACCCAAGCGTCTGTTCGTGTATCAAAATAACATTTTCTTGTCCATTAATAATAAAATAACCACCATGATCATGAGTGCACTCATTCATTTTTGCTAATTCAAAATTAGGGTTTTCAGACAGTACTTACATAATTAGAATTCCTTAACATTATTGGCTATATAATACATAATAGAATAATAAACTTCATTAACGAATGCGATCTGTTTTCAAAAAATCAATATCGTTTCAGGAGAAAGAAAAGTACCAAAGATGCGCTATTTCGAATATCAGATATTATATACAATAAACTCGACGCAAGTACTCCTATTGCGATAACGTTCCTAGATCTAGCCAAAGCGTTTGATATTGTACATCATCAACTTTTACTTGATAAATTGTATAATTATGGAATCGGAGGTAGCGCTTATAATCTATTAAAACATTACCTCACCAATAGACAACAAAGAGTTAAATTAAATAACAAAACCAGCCAATTTGAAAATATGAATATGGGAGTCCCGCAGGGTACCATATTGGGACCATTGTTATTTATACTCTATATCAACGACTTACTGTTAGATATGCCTGAAAACTCTATAGTACCGTATGCGGATGATACGGCTATCATTACGACAGCTAAAACGTGGCTTGAAATTGAATCTAAAATGAATGACCGATTACATAAAATATCAAATTGGTTAGCTCTAAATAAACTCTCTTTAAACACTGACAAAACAGTATACATGGAATATGGCATTCAATGTGATAGTACTCCAAAAAACTTAAATATCAATATAAATGGTACAAAAATTAAAAGAGTCGAAAGCACCAAATATCTAGGCATAGTCTTTGATAGTAACATGAGATGGAATGAATACATTGATTATATTTACAGCAAAACAGAATACCACATTTTCATTTTCTATAAAGTTACAAAAATTTTGTCAACAGACAGTTTGCGTATGGTATACTACGCCTTTTTTCACAGCATCATTTCCTATGGACTATAGCTTAGGGAGGAGCGTATTCGAACAGTATTGATATGCTCAATAGACTGCAAATTAGATTACTGAAAATAGTTAACAAAAACAATTTTATCATTGAAAAAAATCCTATGAATCTAAGTCAAATATTTTCATATGAATCCCTATTACAATGATTTACAAACGTTATACTCACCTCAAATAAAAACACAAGAAAGAAAAGTATTCAGATTCCAAAAAGGCAGAAAACTATTAGCATTGAAAACATTTATATTAGAGCAATAATGCAATTCAATTGCTTGCTTAATGAATTAAAAATAATTGATAACAAATACAATAAGAAAAAAAAACTCAAGATATTGGTAACAGAAAACATCTAGAAATACATTACAACCTAGTTTCTATTAGTTGGAAACTTTTTCACTGTAACGAGCGTTAATATGGTTGCTAAAATGTTCTGTATATCAATGCTTGTAATGGAGCGGGCACTGTTAAATAGACCTTGTCTATTTTAACAATGCAATTCCAATTTTATACTACATTTGTTAAGCATTGACATCTATAGGGTGTAACGTGGCGGATTTTTACCACGTTACTTTCGCGTTTCGGAGAGCGGATTTCGACTATGAAATCCCCTCTATTGGCAGCCAGGAGGAGAGTCCTCACCTCAGCGTCCAGGATCACTCGTATTTTTGTATTATTTGCTTATTTCTTTTGTTATATGCGCGCCGACGGACTGCCCTTTTCAGCTATAGCTGCTTCTCCGTCGGCCCTCAGCGTCCGTCGTCTCATCGCCGGCCACCTCGCCATCGTCTCGATGCAGCCACCAACATCAGCTGATGATCATCGCCTCCAGCTGAGACCATTTGCCGAAGCTACGTATTAATTTTTAGTTGCCTTCGCGAGTTAATGAATTTAGTAATTAACTTCGCATTTATCTTATCTCTCCCGTTCATATAATGCATTAATTGGTTCGTGCCTATAAAGATGCCTTTGCATCTCGCACGCTTTCATAAAAATGCTGAGTCGAGCATTTTCTATAATTCTTGAATAATTGCTCTGCCTCGAAATATCATGGAAAATTCCATTTCTACAGGCAAACCAGAATTCTGCTAGACTCATCAACGAAGAGAGAGAGAGTGAGAGAGAGATTAGATTAGATTAGATAATGTTTATTGCTGTTCATTGTGTTGAACAATAGAGACAAGATTTACAATTAGCGTTATTACAAAGAGTGTTGTTACAAAGAGTTATTACAAATAGCGAAATATTACGAATATTACGAATAGTGAGTGGTTACGCAAAGTATACTGAAACTGCAAAAAATAAAAAATAAAAAAAATAAGACTAAAAAAATAGAGCGCAAAAAATAAAAATAGAGCGCAAAATAAAAAGCAAAAGCATGACGATGGATGGAATGATCATGACATAGATGGGGCATAGTTTTTGTGCGTTTTACGCATCGGAATTGAAGAGATGTTGATGAAGACATGATTTGAAATGGGGAACAGAAATGATATTGCGGATGTTTGATGGTAATGAATTCCAGAGATATGCAGAACTGATATGAAATGAGTTTTTCAGTGTCACGGTACTAAAGCTACGAATATCTAAGGGCTTCATTTCACCCCTGACTGGTCGAGTAGCAACTGCAAAATCAAAAAAGGCCAGTAGATAGGACGGCGTAGCTGTATTGAAGATTTTGCGTAGTAAATTCGCAGCAAAATACTTCGCACGTGCAGTCGTAGTCAACCAGCCAAGCTCACGCCTGTAGCGAGTTATATGCTCCCTCCGTTTCAAGCCATAGATGTAACGGATACCTGAGTTGACAAGTGTCTGAAGTCTGTCGTTGACATCCTTCGAGAGATTGTTGTATACAACGCAGCAGTAGTCAATCACCGGAAAAAGAAGCATTTGGATAAGGTGCTTACGTAGACGTAGGTTGGTGCTTTTTCTAAAATAATAGAGACGGTACATAAGAGCACGAACTCGGCGGCAAATATGCGCAATATGCTCATTCCAGTTGAGCTTAGAGTCAAGCACCACACCCAAATTGCGCAATGAAGATTCATAGAGGACAGGGGTGCAACCAATATCGATGAAGTTTCTGGTTACAGAGGGGAGAGAATTGATATAGCGAGGAGAACCTATTACCATGGCTTTCGTCTTACCGACATTGAGCCGAAGTGCATTGCGAGTGGCCCAGCTCATGATGCGGTCTGCATTTGAGCTCATCTTAGCAGAAAAATTGTCGAGCTCCTCAAGAGGACAGCTGATATAGAGCTGAAGGTCATCAGCATACATGATGTGGGAAACATCATGATCAAGACATAGGGTCAGATCGTTAACATAAATGGCAAAGAGCAATGGCCCCAACACAGAGCCCTGAGGTACTCCGGTATTCAGCTCCAGAAACGATGAAAAGTTGCCTTTGTTGTCAACGACCGCTTGCTGACGACCAACCAAATACGACGCTATCCAATTGATTACTGATTTAGAGAAACCATGCTCGAGCAATTTCTGTAGGAGCTTGACGTGACAGACAGAGTCAAAAGCCTTACTAAAGTCAAATAGAAGAAGCAGAATGACACGTTTCCTATTTATTCCAAGCCTAATATCGTCAGTGAGCTTCAGTAGGGCTGTTTGAGTGCTGTGTCCAGATCGAAAACCAGTTTGAAGAGGATTGAGAAGAAGCCTAGATTCTAAGTAACAAGACATTTGCTGGTATACCAACCACTCAAGTGCTTTAGAGAGAAAACAAAGGAGAGATATTGGGCGAAAATCACTCAAGCTATTCGGGGTATTCACCTTGTTCAGGGCAATTACGGAAGATTTCTTCCATAGTTGCGGAAAGCATGCTTCGCGTAGAGTTTGGTTAAAAACTTTACAGATGATAGGCGCAAGAAAAGGTAGTGCAAGTAATATTATACGCTGCGGAATACCATCAGGTCCTCTAACTTGTGTACTAAAGTGATTTACTGCATCACATATATCAGAGATTTGGAACTCCCTAAATGAGAAACACTCAGCGTTGTTTGATGGGGTCAAGGTACTGAGAAAGTCAGAAACAGAAGGAGTAGCCGGATCATAAGAAACGCTTCTAAAATGTGCATTGAGCTGGTCGATGGAGAACAACGATGAAGTTGATTTTTTCGGTCCTGTGATGCCTAAATGCTGAAGCTCACGCCAGATATCCTTCGGATTAGTCAGCGTTGATAATCGATGATGGTAATAGTTATTTCTGGCTTCCTCAATTGAAGAATGTGCTGAATCTCGAGCTTCTCGGTATAAATACAGATCATGTTCTGTACGAGACCTACGAAAACGCTTATACAAGCGATCTCTCTCTTTGATTAAGACACGATGTTCTGGCATAAACCATGGATGCCTGTTTTTTCCAGGAGTAACAGTTTTGACCGGGGCGAGATTATTGATAGCTGTAGCCACGTGGGATTGCAGGACAGAGACACATTCATGAAGGGGAGCCGGCTCAGCGACAGACCAATCCAAACCTCTCAGAAAGTCAATAAGAGACTCAGCGCTAATGGCATTATAGTCACGATAGGTGAATGATGTTAATGAGGGTTTGGGGGTTTGAAGCGCAAGTGTAGCAGCGATAAGATCATGACCGTTGATGAATGGTGACTCAGTCTTCGAGAAGTCTAATATGCGGTCTTGTTCATCTATTAAGCAGAGATCAAGCCAGGTGTCGGAGGTAAGTTTGTGGTGAGTCGCACCGTACGGAACATTGTGGAGTCCATTTTCTGCAATAAACTTGCGAATGAAAACCGCATCATCAGATAAGGAGAGCTGGTCGGCATTAAAATCGCCAAGAATAATCTTAGTGCTGTAGTCATGCATGTAGGTAGTGATTTTGTCTATAAAATCAGTATCTCTAAGAAAAGGCGCGTGTGGTGGTCGATAGACTACAGCGACGAAAAATGGCGGATGACCATTGCCTGTTACTTCACAGAAGAGATATTCTGGCTTGCCTGGTTTACCAGTCCAGATACCATCTGATGAGCAGAGAACAGTGGCAGAAATAGAGTTGTGGATGAAGAGCGCAACACCACCACCGTTCCTATTACGATCGCGCCGAAAAAGAATGTAGTCATGTAAGAAGACAATATTGCTATAATCTGCTACAGGATCAAGCCAAGAGAGAGAGAGAGAGAGAGAGAGAGAGAGAGAGAGAGAGAGAGAGAGAGAGAGAGAGAGAGAGAGAGAGAGAGAACTGCAACATACTCGGCTTTCGACGCAACTCCTCGGCTGAGGTGATCTATGCTCAACCAATCAGCGACGTCCGCATCGACGGCGATCGAGGCACCGGCGAGCTGGACGACGCGATGCTCGGGGATTCTTCTCCTGGCCACCATGGAGGAACGACGTGGAAGCTTGCAGTACCGTCAACCGCGAACTGTGTTTAATTTTTGCCGATAAGATAGATCCCGCGAGTGCCTCTATCTCGTATTAGTTTAAATTAGAGACTAATAGTAATAGTATTAAAGAAAGATACGAATTCCATACGTTTTCGATAAGAACGTCCTAAATCAACTTTGCGAGCCTATCCTATAGGTTATATCGATTTTTTTTGATCACATATATTTCACTAAAAAACACTTGTAGAATATGTCCCGAATGGTTTAAAAGCATTATATATTTATGTTTTGTGAATATACTCAAACCCCTAATAAAGCTTTTAATTTCTTTTTTGTGTAAATTACATTTTTACCCTTGTATAGATAATATTTATATAATCGTATATTGATATCTACTAATTTTTTTTTCATTTTTCTGTTTTTAATATATTTAAAATTTTCACTCTACATATCTATATATACTTTAAAAAATCCAAAAATAATATTTTAAACATTAATATAAAGATAAAAAATAAATAATATAATTTATGGATGGTATTTTTGACAAAAACGAAAATTTGAATTGAAAACTCATAGCAGTTGACACAATAACGACCAGACTAATCGCCAACAGTCTCCCCTCATACCTTTATTGTAACAGAGATGATTTTAACCTATACAAAAGTTCGCAAGCAATGTACATGCACAGCTGTCATTTCATATAAACACTGATATCAGAATCAGCACCTTTTTTATATACAAAGTATTGCTCTAAGTTTTCATTGTTTCCAACGGATTTGAGAATAAACATTTAGTGTATTATAATTAGTACATATGAAGGTATATTAAATAAGTTTTTAACACACCCCATCATAAAGTTCGTTCTTTATTCCCGCCGAAGTGGGTAAAAAGAGCTACGTTCATTCCCTACTCCCACTCTAGTCCCCAGCGCAACGCACTGTTAGTGCCCTCGCCTTCGGTTCGGGCACAAACAGTGCGTTGCGCTGGAAACGAGAGTGCGATTAGGAAATCAATATGCAGCATTTTTTCCCTTTTCAGCAGGAAACGAGTACGAACTTTATGATAGTTGTGTTAAAAAGTCGTATATTGCACTCGTGAATACAGTGGATTGTGCGAACCTGCGCGTTTGTTGCCCTCGCTTCGCTCAGGCGACAACTCTCGCGCAGGGAGCACACAGCCCAATTTATTCCCTTGGTGCATAATATACCATTTTGAAAGTGTTTGAATAATACAAGTGACAGTTGAATTCAAGTTTTAGAAATAGCATTTTAGTATTTCAACATTTATTGGAAACTTTATACTTAAAATAGTAATAATATTATATGTGAAAAAGAATAATGAGGGAAAAGTAGAGAATAAAAGATCAATATAAGAGTTGATTAATATAAACTGCTATAAACATTTTTTTAAGCATTTGGCTATGGCGATACTGGTTTTATAACATGCATGAAGGATTTTTGATTTCTCAACACATTCTCTATTTACTTCAATATATAATAATCTAATTTATGTTATAAAGATTATTAAAAACATACAGATTTAAAAGCACCAAAGGATCATTGTGTTAAGCATCTTAACAAACTTGACTGACCGATGTGGATATGGATGTTGCTGTCACGTACGTGCATCATAACTTACAAGTCTGATGGATCGTATACTCAGGTGCCAGAATATTTTCTCTAAATATAACAGATTTTGAGCTAAAAACAATACTTTTTTATATTTTAGGGCAAAGATGGAGTTAAGAAATAAAGAAGAAGAAATGAAGTATTTTAGTAGTTTTATTTTTAAACCTGTTTTCTATATAATGTAAAATTTTGGCCTCTGACGTCGACTCCAGGTTCAGGCACTGCACGTATTTTAATGGGAGAGGACTTAAAATTTTGGTATTTTATATCACTATTGGCTGAAGAGTTGTATGTATCCAATTTATTTGATTAAATATTTTTGACCGTAAAAAAATATTTAATCAAATTGGATACATACAACTCTTGAGCCAATAGTGATATAAAATACTAAAACTTTAGGCCCTCTACCATTAAAATATATGTAGTTTCTGATCCTGGAGTCGACGGCAGAGCCAAAATTTTGAAATGGCCATATCTTGGGATAAAATAGATGAAAAATTTTTTTAAAGTCTCATTTTATCAAATTAAATATATTTTTAGAATATTACTTCAACATATTTCTAATTATTAAATTTTATTTTTTTCAGGTCATGCTATGAACAAAATTTTAAAGGTGTCCCTTAATATATTTGAAATATAAATAGAACTACCTACTCGTATCGCATTTAAATACACCCACAGCACTTATAGTTTTCCCCATTGCACTTCCTAACGACAACCTCCTGCTTACATCCTAAAAGAATTCTCTCACCAAGCACTTCTGGGACTGCGGAGGCAGGAAAGTAGGACTGACCGATCTATGTTAGTGCCATAATTTTAGGGATGTCAGTCTGCCCAGGGTAATCTGAGCAGCAGCCATCTGCCCAACCAGTAACCACACCATTGGCTGCAGCACCTAAGCAGTGGTCGTCGTTGTCACCCCAGACTGACCCAGATACTTGCAAGAAAATAAAAGTACCATCAGGCCACATCAGAGGTTAAGAACGAGAAAAGCCCCGATAACCCAATAACCCAATAACCCCGTTGTCTAGCCCTCCTTAACGAGTCCTTGCGCTTCAGCGCTTAATTGAGCGAACGTTCCCACTTCCTGATTGGTCAACTTGGCGACCATTGCAAAAGTGACTTTCTACTTGCAGACCCCGACTTGGGTCGTAACAGTGTATTGTGTTTGCTCATGCAGTGATACAATCGCGTTGTCCGGCTCCGGCGTTCTCAGCGATGACAGCAGGCTTCTGTAGTACGGCTTCCTAGTGGATGTCGCCCCTCTTGTCGTGTCCGTCTGCTGCGTTGGTGACTCGAAGACAGCAAAGCAATGGGGTCGGCGGCAGGAGCAGGTTTGGTAAGCCCTTTCTCGTTCCTAACCTCTCTGATGGGTGGGCTAATGGTACTTCTCTTTTGTTGCAGGTAGTTGGTGCAGCGAGGAGAGTGAACAACGACCACTGATGCAGAGTCTCCTTTCGTATATTAATGTTTTTTTGTGTCTTCTATTTATTAGTTATATGTTGTTTTTAGATGCTCAACTCTCCTCGCTCGGCTCCCAGAGAAGTAGCTAATCTGATGCTTGTGTCTTGGTCGACCTCCAGGCTGATGCTGTCCCTGACAGTCAAACATAAGCGAAGATTTCCGCCAGTCTTCCCTCCCAGATAATATAGTTACTGATCTAGCAGATGGCTGCTAGTTACTATTTAGATGATCCTGAGCAGACTGGCATCCATGAAGTAGCACCAACCTGGGCGGTCCAGATCCACTTTACTGCATCTGCATCTACAGCTCCATCAGTGATCTTCAAGTGTCAGTACTTTAGGGTGCAGCAAGAATAGTGATCAGCAATCACTGCTGCAGACTCTCCTTTCGTATGGTAATGCTTTTTTGTGTCATCTATTTATTAGTCATGTGGTTTTAGGTGCTCAACTCTCCCCGCTTGGCTCCCACGGTAGTGGCTGATCGGCTGCGTGTGCTTTCTCAATTCCTAGGCTGAGGCTGTCCCTGAAAGTGAGATACGAGTGAAGGTCTCTGCCAGTCTTTCCCTTCCAAATGGTGTAGCTACTGTCCTAGCGGATGACTGCTACTTAATAGATGATCCTCAGCAGACTGACATCGATGGAGTAGTACCAGCCTGGATCGTCCAGCCCCACTTTGCTGCTTCTGCAGCTCCATCAGTGATCTTCGAGTGTCAGTGGTTTAGAATGTGAGAGGATAGGTAATTAGGAACTGGGGGAAATCATATAAGTGCTGTGTCTGTGGTTAAATGCGATTCGGGTAGGTAGTTATTTGTAGTTGGGGTAGGTACTTTCTTTGTATACGGCAATTTGTCATCTTACAAAATCTAAATTAAATATTAAGGGGACGCCTTACTCAATTCCAGATTTCTGTATTTGATTTTCTATATTTCTCAATCAATTTTTGTATTTTCAAAATTATTAAAGTCCAGGCGCAACCTATTAACTTCAATGAGTATATCTCTGCTCGAATATTAGAAAAATTATGTATTCAAACAAGTTCAGTACGGACAATGTATAAGAAAAAGTACATTAAGTTTACAAAGAGTAAAAAAGAATCAAAGAATTTTAATATGTAGGAATAATGGATCCTTTGAGGGCCAATATCCAAGGTGAAAATGTATTCAGTCCATTCTTTATTTGCGATGTTTCGCCAGACAGTTTTCTGGCCTTCAAGATTTATTAAGGGGGCTAGACACCTTTTTTCTCTGAAATAAGAAGTCACATTTTAATACATAAATGTAAACTAATTATTTCAAACTTTTTACATATAAAAGTGGGTATATTTACCTTACCTTAAAACTTTCTCAGATGGGCCTTTCATATGGTCCAGAACTATAGTCATCGATGAAACAAGTTTTTTCACTATCCGTAAGCTTTGAAATTTTCCTGTGGATGGATTGACTTCAGATTTGAACTAAATTACTCCTGAATAGTATAATTCTCATATGAGTGTAGGGATTTTTGATCTAATGAGAAAAAAAATTGTGCTGTTTTTCAAGAGTTTTTTTAAAATTTTTTTTAATTTTTTATATTTTTTCATAATTTTTCTGATGTAAAAATTTTTTCCGACATTTAATCCTAAATCCCTACACTCATATGAGAATTATACTATTCAGGAGTAATTGAGTTCAAATCTGGAGTCAATCCATCCACAGGAAAATTTTAAAACTTACGGATAGTGAAAAAACTTGTTTCATCGATGACTATGGTTCTGGACCATATAAAAGGCCCATCGGAGAAAGTTTTAAGGTAAGGTAAATATACCCACTTTTATATGTAAAAAGTATGAAATAATTAGTTTACATTTATGTATTAAAATGTGACGTCTTATTTCAGAGAAAAAAGGTGTGTAGCCCCCTTAAGAAAACATAGATAACAAACAACACAACATTAAAAAACAGTTCAAAAATATAATGAGTTATACAGAGAATACAACAGAAAATAATTATCAAAGCTTTCTACAGTATCAGCTGATGGAGCAAACATAGCTTCGACAACTTTGTCAACAGATTATTGCACATGAATGCGTACGCTATACATTTATATGAGAGCAGTTTTGTTTACTTTTAAACGCAGCTTTCGTAAGAGGCCTTTATATACGGAATTAAAATTTTGTGTGTCTTCTATTTTATTGATCATATTATTATGCGTATTAACTGCTCTATCTACTAAATTTGAGATGATATTTCGTTTTCGTTGTGAAGTGTGGTTTGATTTGTAATTCAATAATCTTTCTGATGCCATAGGTTTTTCATACCTGTTTGTAATAATCTTATTGTTATGTTTTATAATTAAGATATCAAGAAAATTTATAGCGTTGTTTGTTTCTATTTCGTGAGTGAATTTAAGGTGTTCGTTGTAATTGTTAAAAACTTAAAGAACTAAATCTATTTTATCTTTTTGTATGCACAGTATCGTATCGTCCACGTATCTATAGTAGAAAAGAGGCGTGCAATTGGATGTATTTTTTAATTCCATCAAACAGTTGTTTTTCAAGTCTTCCATAACTATATCAGCAAACAATGGGGAAATAGGTGAGCCCATCGGTGTACCAAATATTTGTTTATATATTATATTGTCAAAACTGAAAAATGTGTTGTCGAAGAGAAATTCTATCGACTTCTGAATTTCGTGAAAAAAAATTTTACACTTGTTATGTATGTGCAAGAAACGTCTGACTATAGTTTTTAATACCAACTCACACGGAATGTTGGTAAACAAAGACCTGGCATCAAGCGATAAAAGAAGATGGTCTTGTGGTATAAAATGATTATGAATTTTTTCCCTGAGTTCGAAACTCTTATCAATGTGTGAGTGTGGTTGTGGAATGGATGTTTTTAATTCCTTAAGTATTATTTTTACTAAAATGTGTGTAGGGCTGCCTATTGTGGAGATAATAGGTCTAATGGGACGTTAATTTTGTAAATTTTAGATAGTCCATATGCTCTCGGGACACATACATCAATAATAGATTACGGAAAATAAAATTTTCAGCAAAGGCAATAGACACTAACAATTCAATTACACAAAAGACCATTATTAAAATACCATACGAAAAGAGTTTCTATACAAAATGTAAAATTATTTTGTCAAAACATAACATCGGTACTGTACCACCTATTAACAGAAAGCTTGGTAATATTATTAAACTAGGAAAAGATAAATTAGAAAAAATGGACAATTGCGAAGTAGTCTATAAAATTAATTATACGCCCTGTCCAGCTACCAACATAGGCAAAACGAAAAGAGCATTAAAAACTAGGATAAAAGAACATCAGAATGACAAAAAAAAATAAGTCGATGGTAGCAATACACGCAAAAACACGTCACACACAATAGACTGGAATAACATTAAAATTTTAGATAAGGAAAGTAATTACAATAAACATATAATTTCCGAAATGCTACCCATTAAGGGGATGCCTTATACCGACAAAGTTCTCTGCCGTTCCGACACCAACGTTTTGATTAAATATTAATTGTTAAAAGATTTTTCTTGAATTCCAAGAGTCGACGCATAAAGGCAAACTTATTACCTAATTCCCGGTCAAATTTCAGATAAATCTATTGAAAAATCGCGAGATGATATATTTTGAGGTTAATATAGTAATATGCAACGTTGCGATTTTTCAAATTTCGTCTTTATTTTCCAATAGATTTATCTAAAACTTGACCAGGAATTAGATAATAAGTTTGCCTTTGTGCGTCGACTCTCAGAATTCAAGGAAAAACTTATAACAATTAATATTTAATTAAAAACATTGTGGTCGGTACGACAGAGAACTCTGCTGGTATAAGCCATACCCTTGATACGTATAACAATGCGATCAATAAAATAGAAGACACACAAAATTTGAATTCCGTATATGAGGCGTTTCAGGTCAGCTCTCCAGGCGCGGCGCGCGAGCGCGAAATCATGCTATTTTCAGCTTGTGTTTGAAGGGCTAAGATGTATCTAAAAAAATAATCCCCAAGTGATTTCGATGTATTTTTTCCTCAGCTTTCCGATGGTGCTATTAGTTTCTCAAAATTTTTCAATTCTAACGCCAGAAAAACATAAAACGTGTTATATCTCAAAAACTATATTTTTAATATTTTTTTTGACCTGCTAGATCGAAAGAGGAGGAAATTTTACATGGATATAGCCTTTCTCTACATAAGGGTTTTTTGATTTTTTCGAGATATTATTCAAGAAATACTTAGAATTGAAAAATTTTGGAAACTAACAGCACCATCGGAAAGCTGAGGAAAAAATACATCGAAATCACTTGGGGATTATTTTTTTTAGATACATCTTAGCCCTTCAAACACAAGCTGAATACAGCATGATTTCGCGCTCGCGCGCCGTGCCTGGAGAGCTGACGTGAAACGCCTCATGTTCAGATTCATAATCAGCGAAACCAAAAATCCGGTATATACAATTTTCTGCAAAATCCAATAATATTTCAATATTTGACCACCATCTTCGAATCCGTCATTTTGAATTCTGAAAATCTGAGTTCAGATTCGTAATCGGCGTATCCAGAAATCCCTTTTATACAATTTTCAGTAAATCCAGTAGTATTTGAATATTTCGCCTCCATCTTCGACCAGCCATTTTGAATTCTGAAAATCTGAATTGTGATTCGCAATCAGCGAGTCTACATACCCCTTATGTACAATTTTCAGCAAATTCCAGTAGTTTTTGAATATTTCGCCTCCATCTTCGTTCAGCCATTTTGAATTCTGAAAATCTGATTTGCGATTCGTAATCAGCGAATCCAGATACCCGTTATATACAATTTTCAGCAAAATCCAGTAATAATTCAATTTATGGCATCCATCTTGTGTCCTCTATTTTCAATTTTCAAAATCTGAGTTACGATTCCTAATTGGCGAAACCAGAAACCCACTCTATACAATTTTTAGCAAAATCAAGTAAAATTTAAATTTTTGTTAGCGATCTTGGGTCCACCAGTTTGAATTTTCACAATATATCTTCAGATTCGTAATCAGCGAAACCAAAAATTCCGTATATACAATTTTCAGCAAAATCCAATAATATTTCAATATTTGACCACCATCTTCGAATCCGCCATTTTGAATTCTGAAAATCTGAGTTCAGATTCGTAATCAACGAATCCAGAAATCCCTGTTATACAATTTTCAGCAAATCCAGTAGTATTTGAATATTTCGCCTCCATCTTCGATCAGCCATTTTGAATTCTGAAAATCTGAGTTATGATTCGTAATCAGCGAATCCACATACCCCTTATATACAATTTCCAGCAAATTCCAGTAGTTTTTGAATATTTCGCCTCCATCTTCGATCAGCCATTTTGATTTCTGAAAATCTGATCTGGGTTTCGTAATCAGCGAATCCAGATACCCCTTATATACAATTTACAGCAAAATCCAGTAGTTTTAGAATATTTCGCCTCCATCTTCGATCAGTCATTTTGAATTCTGAAAATCTGAGTTGGGATTCGTAATCTGCGAATCCACATATTCCTTACATACAATTTTCAATAAAATACAGTAATATTTCAATATGTGGCCGACATCTTCGATCCGCCATTTTGAATTCTGAAAATCTGAGTTGAGATTCGTAATCTAGAAATCCCCTAAATACAATTATTAGTAAAGTCCAGTATTATTTAAATATTTTGCTGCCATTTTCAATTTTTAAAATCTAAGTTCAGATTCGTAATAATCAAATCCAGAAATCCCGTATATACAATTTTCAGCAAAATTCAGTAATATTTCAATATGCGGCAGCATTTTCGTTTTGTTATTTTGAATTTTCAAAATCTGAGTTCAGATTCCTAATCAGCGAATCTCGATACCCCCTATATACAATTTTCAGCAACATATCTATAAGAGATTAGTTGTAGTGGGGTAGGTGGAGGGGTATGTGGAGGGGTAGGTAGAGGGGCAGGTGGAGGGGGTGGAGGGGAGTGGTGGGGGTGGAGGGGGTGGTTGGCGGCGGGGGTGGAGGGGAGTGGAGGGGCAGACGCCCTTCAAAATAACGAAAAGTTTTAAAGAATTTAACGGTAAAAAGTGGTGGGGGGGTAGAGGGGGGGGGGGGGGTAGGTACCCATTTTTGCCCTTACAACTATATAATATAGGAAGATATATATATATACCCATCTCGTTAACTATGTTTATGGAGCCCGGGCTCCATAAACATTCAATACATCCCGGGTTATGGAGCCCGACCTAGAGTTTCTATACCCAGAGAGAGATTATTTCTTTAGTCACTTTTATACGTGAACTCTGGGCGTAGGTACTAATCACATATCAGGGATGGGCTCCATAAAGGGGTTAGATGAAACATATAATATATATATTATATATATATATATATATATATAAAAACTCTCTCTCTCCTTCTTTTCGAATCAAGTAAGATTTATTTACTATGATATACTATATCTATATATATTTATATATATATATATATATATATATATATATATATATATATATATATATATATATATATATATATATATATATATATATATATATATAAATTTTTCTTGATAGGTTTATGGTAACCGTTTTTACATATACCGGGGTTTATGATGACCGGATAGGTTTATGGTCACCGGGCGACATAAACTTGTATAATATAGGAATTTATGCAGTGATGCAAAATGACCGTCATTTAGGGCAAAGGTCATAAGACCTAAAATATAACCGTCTTAAGACGGTCATAAGGATCGCAACTTGCCAAGAAAGTTTTGTATTTAAAATGGTAAGTCACATTTTGAACGGTCATATGACGCGTCAGTCAGGAAGAATTTATTGTCTCAGCATCTATATAGATGGAGCAATGGCCGTCAGAAAAATTTTGGTCACGTTATGACGTGAAAAAAATTAGTAATAGATAAGAAATTTTTAACACAATAGATATAAACTGTACTTTATTGTCCAAGCATCTATCTAAACATCTATATAGATGGAACAATGACCGTCAGAAAAATTTTGGTCACGTTATGACGTGAAAAAAATTAGAAATAGTTAAGAAATTTTTAACACAGTAGTTATAAACTGTACTTTACTGTTTTTAATACAGCTTAAAATGTGATAACCCTTCATTAAAAGCTATAAAAGCTACAAGACTACTACTGTCATCTATGTCTATACGTTTAGACTTCGCTCGCCGGGTATAGCACTTCACCTAAGAAGAAGCACTACCTAAGGGTACGATCCCATGGCGTTCCGAAAAATTATACGAATACATTTAAGCCAATGAGTGCGAGAGAGACATTCACGGAAGAATCTCTCCCTCGCACTCACGGGCTTAAATTGTTCCATCTAATTTTTCGGAACGCCATGGGATCGCACCCTAACGTTTGTTCGTTCAAGTTTGGTCTAAACTTGTGACCTCATCACGAATTTCAGAAAGGTCTTGTGACCGTCTTAAGACTGTGACATATCCGTCTTATGACGTTCGTCACAGTCATTTTGCATCACTCGGTTTATGCCGCCCGACCTAGAGTTCCGACTTTGAGAGTTCAAACAAAATTTCCGGAAAAATTCTGCGGAACTGATTCTGCGCCGCAGGCGTCGTGGTGTTAGTCAATACTGAGAGGGATGTTACATTGTAGACAATGGCGCGCGCGTAGCGCGCGCCCTTATGTACTTCTAGTGCGGAACTCTGGGCTGTAGGTACTAATATACAGTGTTGGACGCCATAAACCCCCGTAACAAACATATATATATATATATATAAAAGCGTAAGATAGACCACAACCGGAAGTCTCGTAAGAGCTGCAAACCGGATGCCGGAATAAGGAGAAGGAAAGTTCAGAAAGGAAACAGCACATAACAAAATTCAGCTCTCTATATCTTTTGAACGAGATAATCTTTTTAAATAAAATCTTTTGATTTTCGTAGAGCAATGAAATTCTTTTCGATTGAGTAATATGTTATATAGTTTAAACTAATCCAGACGTGTATAGGCGCATTGAATTTCTCGTACATCCATTTCAATGTATATGTAGCACGGATCGCTCCTTCAGGCTTCTTCTATACTTGCCTTCGGAGGGTTCCCGCGCTCCTTGATACCCGAAATTTACATGTCCTAACATTCAATGTTAAATCTCTTTAAAACTCATATACTTCTTGTTACAGTCGGCTATATTTACAAACTTTTCTCTGTATTTCAAAATACTTTTTATTTTGTAAGTTCGATTTTGTTTATATGCTACAGCTATTAATACATTATTTTGATCTATCGTTTTTCCTATATTTCCCTTTGAAATAATTGTATTGTTATCTGTTAATTTACCCAAACTTATTAAATTTTTGTTCATCTTGTTGGAATATGTGAATGTCTCAACATGCAGCGCGCTGTACGCGAGGATAGGTACAATGGTATGCGCGTCTGCCAAGCGACGCCGGACGAAACACACACATGAGTGTCTCCCCACTCCAGTATGTCTGTATGAGAGTTGCGTGAGACGCGAGAGCAGTGTAGCGCACTTAGAATGTTTCTTAGTCTCTCTCGCTATTCAACTGCGATGTAAGTCGGACGTGGCGACTGGCGTTTTTGCCACCTCAATTAACTCTATATTTATCTCTCTCTATTAAATAATGGTTTCTTACTTTACCACAAACCTCTACACTATTACTTATCCAAACCTCAACATGGTAGCAGAGTACCTGGTTGGTAAGTAAAAAAAGAAAAAAGACTCTGACTCAATACAAGCCTCGGCGAGTATTGGGGCAGCCTTGCTGTAGCAAGAAAAAAAGCACATGGCTCGCGAAAAATTGACTGTGAAAAATATCGAAGGAAAAGTGCAAAAGTAAGAAAAATACAAGTGTGAATAAATAATAGAATATGTCTATAAGTGATAGAAGAAAGAATTTTGAAAAATTTATGAATAATTCAAGCCGATGCGAGCAGATTAGATTTCTTGTGTGAAGTACGCTGCACGGTGCAAGAATAGAGCACGTGGCAGAATTTGAGGTTATACATGTGGTAAATGGACACTAAAGGAAAAGTAAAAACCAAAGAAGAAGGAATACGAGATAACTTTGAAGATGAAAGCGAAGAAATAATTGAGGAAAAGATTGCTGAAAAACGTTTTGTGAAAATAGTGCAGAAAGTAATTACGCTAAATAAAGTAATAAAAGTGTATGAAGATATTAAATTAAAAGAAGTCGAGATGGCTAAGCAAGCAAAAATCGAAGATATAGTAATTCCCATTTTTGATGGTGCAAATTATACAAGTTGGAAATTTCGCTTAATGACTCTATTAGAATATAAAGAGTGCAAAGAGCAAGCCGAAAGAGAACGGGCTGAGACAGATAAAGCAGATGAATGGAAGAAAAAGGATTTAAAAGCAAGAAATATATTAATTAGCACTATTTCAGATAAGCAATTAGAATATTTTTGTGAGTGCAAATCAGCTTATGAAATGATTGCGAATTTGGATAAATTATACGTGACGAAATCCACGTCATTACAAATAATATGCCGAAAAAAAATTGAAGATATTAAATTAAAGAATTATGAAAATGTTGAAGAATTCTTCGTAGAATTTGAGAAAGTGGTGAACGAATTTAAAGCAGCCGGAGGAAAGATAGATGAAACTGAGAAAATGCAATACTTAATCAAAGCATTACCAGCAAGTTACAGTTATATTGGTGACTTTATCGACAGAATGAAAAAGGACAGTAGATTACGTAAAATCAAAAATTAAAGAAAAGAATTTAGTTAAAAATAATTCAGAAGAGAAGAGTAATGCAAGCACGTTCTCAACAAAGACAAACGGACAGTGCTTTACTTGCGGCAAAGTCGGACATTATCAAAAGGATTGTTGGAAAGGCCAACAAGGCGGCAGAGGCAGAGGTGCCCAATCATCGAGAGGACAACGTGGAAACCAACGAGGCTACAATCGAGGCAGAGGACGCGGACGCAGTTCAAATCAAAACAAGTCAACGGACGAGCAGCAGGGTTCATCATCCGAGACGTGGTCAAGACAAGTATGCGGCCCTGAAGTAAAGGACATAACAGATTACAGCGTAAATAGAGAATGCGAAGGTAACGAAATAAATTGGTTATTGGACAGTGGTTCCATAGACCATATTATTAAAAGCGATGAATATTTTGCGAAGTATATAGTTTTAAAAGATCCGGGAAATGTAAAATTACCAGACGGTAAAATGTTAAAAGCGACGAAAATCGGTAATATAAAAGTTAAAGTTAGAAATTATTATAATGAAAAACAAATTGATTTGAGTAATGTATATTATGTAGAAGGAATTAAGCAAAATTTGTTAAGCTTTTCCAGAATAACTAAAAATGCTACAATAACTGCACGAGACAGTAATGCTAAAATTTACAATAAATCGGGAGAATTGATAATTTGTATTCTTTGAAAAGTTATGCATTAACGAATAAAAATAAAGATAAATATGTAAATTCAGTAAGATTATCAGATAAAGAAAAATGGCATAGAGCACTTGGCCATGTAAATTTTAATTATTTGAATAAAATAGTATATAATAAATTAGTTGAAGGTTTACCAGATAAATTGGAAAAAATAGATATGAAATGTACAAATTGCATACAAAGTAAAATGGCAATTATACCGTTTGAAAATAATCGAACAAAAACGAAAGAAATCCTAGAGTTAATACACACTGATTTAAAGGGTCCACATAGTACTACTGGCTATGGTGGAGAAAAATATTTTCTTACATTTATTGATGATTATAGTAAATGTACTAGAATCTTTTGCATTAAGAATAAGTCAGAAACTGCAAGTTCTTTTATTGAATTCGTAAATTTAGTAGAAAATAAATTTAATAAGAGAATTAAAAAGATGCAATGTGATAACGGTAGAGAATATCTAAATCGCGAAATTTTCGATTTTTTAAAATCAAAAGGAATAGAATTATTGACATGTCCACCCTACGTCCACGAATTAAATGGAGTAGCGGAGAGATATAATAGATCAGCAATGGATATAGGTAGATGCTTAATGAGGGAAGCAAACATTCATAGATGATATTGGCCGGAAATAATGAAAACGGTAGCTTATTTAAAAAATCGAACAATTGCAAACACGTCAGAGAATAAAACTCCTTATGAAATATTTTTTGGGATAAAGCCGAATGTCAAAAATTAAAAAATTTACGGAAGTAGAGTTTTCGTAAGAGTTCCGGAAGCTCTAAGGAAAAGTAAGTGGGATAATAAGGCACAGCTAGGTGTATTAGTAGGATACGCTGAAAACGGTTATAAAGTCTTAGTTAATAATAAAGTAATTACTGCAAGGCATGTTGATGTAATAGAAGATAGTATAAAGTTAATCTGTTTAGAAAACGAAAATAATGATTCTGAAATTAATGTAGAATTAAATGAAACGAACAACAGCGGTTCTGAATATCCTTCTCACTCTACTGCGACCTTTGGGGAAAGTAGAGGAGAGCAAACTGAATTAATCGATGCGAATAATGTAAACGATAACGAATCTGATAACGAAGACAACGAAAATAGAGATAGACTAACAATACCGCGAAAATCTCAAAGAAAGAAAAGTCCAGTAAATAGATACGAAAATCCAGTTACTCATTTTATTTATGTAAATTATATTGATGCAAATGTACCAAATACATTTGAGGAGGCGATAAACTCCAGCGAATATAAACAATGGCAAATAACAATGGATTCCGAAATAAACAGTTTAAAGAAAAATCACACATGGCAAATTGTCGAAAGGCCAAAAGATAAAAAAGTCATTGATGTTAAATGGGTTTATAAAAAGAAAAATAACGATACTTATAAAGCGAGATTAGTTGTAAGAGGATTCCAACAAAAGAAATATGTTGAAAATGTTTATTCACCTGTAGGTAAAATGCAAACGTTGAAAACTTTATTGTCTTACAGTTGTAAAAATAATTTGTTTATAGAACAAATGGATGTTAAAACGGCATTTTTAAATGGCAATGTAAAATCAGAAGTGTATATTAATGAACCAAAAGGTTATGAAACTGGAGACAATAAAGTTTGCAAATTGCAAAAGGCTCCGTATGGTCTCAGAGAAAGTCCTAGAGCATGGTATGATTGTTTCAGCGAATATGTCGAGAAATTAAATTTTGTAAGAAGTAACTATGATTACTGTCAATATGTAAATAATACAAGCAAAGATTCAATATATATACTAGTTTTAGTAGGTGATCTCTTGATTTGTTGCAAAGACAAAAATAAAATAAACAAAGTAAAAGCAAGTTTAATAGAAAGATTTATAATGAAAGATTTGGGCAAAATTAACCAATATATTGGCATCGAATATAGTGAAGACAGAGGTAAAATGGCTTTAAGTCAAACGAAATATATCGAATCTTTGGCTATAAAATACAACCTTGAAAATGCAAAATTATACGATACTCCAATGGAGAGTAATCTAAAATTAGAACAAGCAAATGAAAGAGATGAAAGAATAAAATACAGATATTTAATCGGCGAATTATTACATATCAGAACAGGCACAAGGCCAAATATAACATATAGCGTTAATTATTTAAGTCGTTACCAAAGTTGTTATGACCAAAGACACTTTAAATATGCATTGAGAGTTTTGAAATACTTATTTAAGACTAAAGATTTAAAGCTAACGTACTATGATAATGTTAACAGCGAAGTATTAGATTGTATGGTAGATTCTGACTATGCAGGAGATAATGTAGATAGAAAATCTACAACAGGCTTTGTAATTAGATTATATGGAAATTTAATTTTTTGGAAAACGCATAAACAAAGTACAGTAACAAAATGTTCTACTTTTGCAGAATATACTGCTATGTCCGAAGCAGTGACAGAAATCTTGTTCATTAAAAATTTATTATGCGAATTATTTAACGTAAAATTTTATAAACTAATTAAAATGTATGAAGATAACTCAGGCGCAATTGCAATCGCAAAATTTGGTAATTTTACAAAAAACTCAAAGCACATTGAAGTGCAGTATCACTACGTTAATGAAAGTTACGAAAATGGAATAATTGATGTTGTAAAAATGGACTCAGAATTTAATCTAGCTGATATGTTAACGAAGAGTTTAGATAAGACGAAGTTTTTGAAAAATAGAAAAGCGTTGAGAGTGATTTGAAATAAAAGAAATCTATTAACAATGTGATACTTAAAATTACTGTATAACTGAATTAAAGAATGAACGTTTAATTATAATGTTGAAAATTCAAGGAGGCGTGTTCGAATATGTGAATGTTTCAACATGCAGAGCGCTGTACGCGAGGATAGGTACAATGGTATGCGCGTCTGCCAAGCGACGGCGGACGAAACACACACATGAGTGTCTCCCCACTCCAGTATGTCTGTATGAGAGTTGCGTGAGACGCGAGAGTAGTGTAGCGCACTTAGAATGTTTCTTACTCTCTCTCGCTACTCAACTGCGATGTAAGTCGGACGTACCGACTGGCGTTTTTGCCACCTCAATTAACTCTATATTTATCTCTCTCTATTAAATAATGGTTTCTTACTTTACCACAAACCTCAACACTATTACTTATCCAAATCTCAACACATCTTTTCGGCATAAAAGACATTACTCATATTTAATTCATTCTTTTTACCAAACGCGTCAAAGTAGCTTACTACATTCCCAATTTTCGTTGCTTTTATGTATCTATTGTTACCTAAGTATATACTTACCGGTTCTTTAAGGGGCTACTATAGTTAAAAATATTTTTTTTTTGGATTTACCTAAAAATAAAAATTTTGATCTGTAATGATATTTTATATATTCATATGAGTAACTTCATGTTAACTGTTCAGCTCAATTTTAAAATTGCTCAAAATTTTTGTACTTATTCCAAATCAGCCCCAAAACCCAAACATAATGTGTTAGAGCAAAATATGCAATCGTTATAAAGTTATAATTAATTGAAAATTTGAAGATTTTGAATTTTTTCGTAAGTCTTATATTTTTATGATTTTTTTACTCAAAAACTTGAAACTTTTTGTGCAGCATATTAAATGGGAAAAAGGTTGCAAATTGTAAGTAGAATTGCTCAGAATTTTTGCAGATCGATGCCAATTATTTTGTTAATTTATACTTGACAGAGCACCATTCAAAATATGCTTAAGGCGAATGCGACAGTATCAATATCCCTCACCAAAGGCTAAAAGATTTGTAAAAACCTTTAAAATGCGACCGTGATGAAGATAGAAATAGATCACAGAAAAAAGTTAAAACTGTTAATACAGTGAAAAACACTATTTCCACTGTTTTACTGCTTTATTTGCACATAACTTTTCAATAACAGTGTGCGTGTGTGTGTGTGTGTGTGTGTGTGCGTGTGTGTGCGCGTGTGTGGGCGTGTGCGTGTGTGTGTGCGTGTGTGCGTGTGTGTGTGTGTGTGTGTGTGTGTGTGTGTGTGTGTGTGTGTGTGTGTGGTGCGCGCGTATGCGTGTGTGCGTGTGTGTGTGTGTGTGTAATTGAGAGTGTATCGATAGCATATAAGTCTGTGTTATTCTATAACTGCTGACATTTGATTAATAATAGTTAATCTGCTGCGAAATCTTTTGAAATATTTAATCTGGATGGATGTTCGGAATATTGGATTGCACAGATGCATACTACGTTTACGATGAATTGTTAACACAGAATAATTATTTTCAACCAAACTTTGTACCAAAAACCTCTATTATGGATAGATAAGTGGTTTGAAGCGCCAAAACGTTGAAAAATCGGGTTTTATGCTTTTAAATTACGTATATTTCGTAAACACTGTCAATTTCGACCATCGTGACCAAAATATTCGTGTTCAGCGGAAAAAACATACGTCGAAAATGATATTTCGCACTATAAAAATAAAATTTTCCGTTGTTACGTCCGGAGACGTATTATCATTTTAAAGAAAACACATTATTAGTATCAGATATTTCCTGACACATAAAAGCGAGATGCAATTTTTACAAATACAGCATACAGCGTTATGACACAGTAGGTCATCGAATTTGCGAAACAAAACGATATTTTCATTAGGGTCAGCATTTCTCCATGCTACGGTCGAGCGAGAATCTAAGCCATCGGACTCCTCGGTAGTCGAAAAACCCGCACTTTGCAATGCTCAGCATTTCGCAAGTGCGATGACCCAGTAAACTCGTAAGCTGTCAAAAGATGAATTCTACACGTAATCATGCTTCCTCATCTTTAACCTAATTATTCTGCGTTATATAAACGGCAAGGGGCGCCGCGTAAGTTAGTCACAGCGTACAAGAAACCTGGCGAACTCCGTGTACCTCTACGACATTGAGAAGTTGAAATCGTAAGCCTTACTCGTCTAGTAAGCAGATCTTATAAGTTATTTATAGTAACTTTATAAAAGCAAGCATTATAAAAAGAATTGTAATTGAAATCACAACACCTCGACCTACCAGAAGCCAGCAGATTGTATTGGTAATAAATTATCGTATTTTATATAATAAACTTATATTAAACCAATTACCACTTATTTTCACTTATTTCCGGACTTAACACCGTAATTCTGTGACCAATTTTATGCAATTTTTCGAAAAGGTTGCATATTTGCGGCATTATTTTGAGGTTATGTCATCAAAATATGGAAAACCATTTTTCTCATATTTTAGAAATGCTCTAGATTACGTTAAGCCCCCATCCTGATATCTTAAATCGTTCTTGAAATATTTGATTTTGAAACAAAAAAAAATAATGTTCCCACTGTGCGGCGCTTGGCGACAAATAGTAGTTACACTCATACAATATGTATCGCATTTACAACATTAATAATCGGCTTATTAAAATAGAACTTTCTCTTTTTATTCAAATATTTCTCCTTCTAAGGAATATGTTAAGAATATCTTTATAAATATTGAGTTTATTTAGTGAAGGTCTACACCGCAGTTGCAAAAATATTAAAAAAATTAATTTTGACATAATTGACTTTACAGTTTACAAACTAGTTCTTTTTATTTAATAATCAACTTTTTAGTTGCATTTTTTATTTATGTCAGCATGCATAATTCTGAATCAACAACTTTAAATGCATACGCTATTACAGTTACAGATGAATAATTAATCAAAGTAACTTCACAGATTATAATTTTCTTTATCGGTATGTATAATTTGTTACTTGCACTGTTAGTCACTTGAATGGCATATTGAAGTAATGTTATTGAGTAATGACGAAATGACCTTCAAACTTTTTCCAATGACTTTGAAATAATTTTTTTCTGAAAATTGCGAAAACTTCACTTTTTGTAAAAATTGCATCGTTTTGGAGTTATTTAGGCTTCAAAAGAGGCAAAAAAGCTAAAAATGCTAGATCTGGCCACATGTATGATACCACAGCTCTTTTCGAAGGTCTCCAAAATCTAAAAAAATTCAGGGGCACTCATGGGATGCCTCGGAAGACATTTAGATGGTTAATAAAGAAAAAAATTGTGGTTGCCCGCGATCTCCCAGAGAACTACCTATATGTAATAGAGTTTCAGACAATAATTGGTTTGTCGTTCCTTACAATCTCTATTTATTATTAAGATAGATGTTGAAATATGTTCAACAATATTGTGTATTAAATATCTACTAAAATATTGTTTTAAAGGACATGATTGTGCGTTGATTAAAATGGAAACCAGCATAGGCAATCAAAATATTGTTGATGATAAATCAAATGATACTGTGACGATTGAATATGATGAGATAAACTTTATATAAATACAAGATATGTCTGCCCTCCAGAAGCAATGCATCGTTTATTAGAACTGAATTATCGCATGTGATTTATAGATTAGCTGTTCATGACGAAAACGAACAGAATGTATATTTCAAAGAAGGTACTGAAGAAAAAATTATTTCAAAAAATGTAAAAACAATTTTTACTACATGGTTTACTCGAAACAAAGTCTATATTGAAGCTAATCGCTATTACTATTTTGAAATTTCAAATCATTATGTGTTTAATGAAAAAAATAAAGTATGGACTAAACGAAAACCAATTAGAAAACCTATTTTAAGTAAAATGTATTTAGTCAACCCTCAACAACGAGAATGTTTCTTTTTAAGATTTTTGCATATGATAGTAATAGTATTAATTTCAGTTACTTTTCTGACTCTTTTAGAGCGTAAAATTTTAAGGTACATTCAATTACGTAAGGGCCTTAACAAAGTCGGGTTCGTTGGCCTTCTTCAGCCTTTTTCTGATGCGATTAAACTAACGTGTTAAAGGTGCTACGTCTTTCAAATACTTAATAACCGAGGCTAATATAACTTAAAATAAATGCTTAAAAGAAGCATCACAATATAAATTTGCTCGGGCTATGTGTAAGTAGAAAGAATGAAAGAAATTTAAGGCGGCTTGGGCGCGTGGTGCCGTATGAAGTCAAGGCCCGAGTGGGCCTTCTGTGTTTTTTGCAATTTCCGAAATTTTATTTTCAGTAATCACCACCGAACTACTTTAGAAAGTTTTAAAAAATCTGGGTTTTGTTACAAAACAGAAAAAATGGCCATGCCTATTACTTATTCGTGTATCTGCGCGTAGTGCACATGCACAGAAGCACATTTACAAAGTTTATCGCTAATATCTCTTTAATTTGGTCGTTTACACATAATTATGATGACAGCAATGGAATCTATATTAAAAAATGTTCGATTTGATACCTCATTTGATAAAAATTATCTCTTAATAATGGAATAAATACAAAATTAAAGTCTTTTACCATAAGGTTACATGTTAAAAGAAACGTTTTAAAAACCTAGTTTTCTCTAAAATTTGGTCGTTGACCTTGTATTTTCTTGATATAAATGAAAAGTTTAATGTTCAAAGAATATCTGTGTTAAATTTAACTCTGTTTAACAAAGCACCCAAGTCACCTTAAAGTTTTCAAAATTAGAGAAGAGTTGTATGCTGTAACGCGTCACGTATCAATGACCTTTTGTTTTTTGAAGTTCGCGCCGAGCGCTGTTATGGTTTAGTTCTCCCAAGACATACATATGTATGTACCTATGCAAATCGAAAAACTTATACGATCTTTGAGAGCTCACTGAGCTCTTAAGCTGGGTTTAGGCTCGCGGGGTCGTTTGGGCTCAAAGCTCGGCTCGAATAACTCGAACTCGCAACTCGTGACATTGAGCCATACTTTAAGTCATTCCCTTAGCTATATTTTAAGTCAGATTTTAAGCTATATACAGTGAATATTTATTTGCACTATATTGGCAATGAATTGGGAATATATTGGTAATATATTGAGAATACATTCGCTATATATATATATATATATATATATGTGTGTGTGTGTGTGTGTGTGTGTGTGTGTGTGTGTGTGTGTGTGTGTGTGTGTGTGTGTGTGTGTGTGTGTGTGTGTGTGTGTGTGTGTGTGTGTGTGTGTGTGTGTGTGTGTGTGTGTGTGTGTGTGTGTGTGTGTGTGTGTGTGTGTGTGTGTGTGTGTGTGTGTGTGTGTGTCTGTGTGTGTGTGCTTAAAATTTCAAGAGATTATCTTCATTTGCTTTTTAGAAAAAAAATTATTTTCCAAAAACGAATTTTGAATTTTCAGTTTTTTTTATTTTTTCATATCTTACAGTCATTATAACATAATATAATAAACTTTTCTTGAAAGGTATTTAAATTACCTATATTTTCCTTTTTTACAATTTAAAATATCTTCACTTTGTCATTTGTTATTAAGGAAAACTTTTTTATATTTCATAAATTAATTTCTCAAAAAATATTTTATTTATCGACTTGAAATTTTAACCAGTTACTACACTAATTGAAGACTATATGTGGTTAAAATTTCAAGAGATTATCTTCATTTGTTTTTTAGAAAAAAATTATTTTAGAAAAAATTTGTGTTTTCGTTGTCGTACGATAACTAGAGCAAAAATTATCCAATCGTCCTGAAATTTGGTACAGATGTAGCTTTTATATATTTTCAGATCGAGTTCGTTGCCCAAAAAAATCGGTTCATTACGAAAAAAGATATTTGAGGTAAAAAAATTTTTTTTTTAATTTTCGAACGCGTTTTCTCAAAAATACTTGATTTATCGACTTGAAATTTTAACCACTTATTAAATTTATAGAAGACTATATTTGGTTAAAATTTCAGGAGATTATCTTCATTTGCTTTTTAGAAAAAAATTATTTTAGAAAAAATTTGCGTTTTCGTTGTCGCACGATAACAAGAGCAAAAATTACCCAATCGTCCTGAAATTTGACACAGATGTAGCTTTTATATATCTTCAGATCAAGTTCGTTGCCCAAAAAAAACGGTTCATTACGAAACAAGATATAAGGCACAGTTTAAGCCGAATCCGAACCCATGACCCTCTCCTAGTTAGTCTAACCGTACAAGATAAAGTATTAAATTTTAAATATTAGAAGTAAATATTAATTAAAGGGATCAATAAATTAAGTTTGAGGAAGCTTCGTGCCAATGAATTGGCAGCGGTTTTTATTATGTATATACCTAGCTATTTGTTCTGATAAATTATTAAATATTTCTTTTCAAGCATAGTCTGAAAGCATGTTGCAAAATTTATAGTTATGAGCATAGCATGATTTTTTTATTGATATTCATACTTTTTATATGGTAAAAAAATTATATATAATAATGTTGCTGTGTTTTTAAATTTATGAATCACATCGAATTTTTTATTCATTAATATGTTCGTTCTTTAGAAAATCATGTACACAAGTGTAGAAAATATACAATAATTTATTATATGAAAATATAATCTATTAAAGTTATTTTCTAATAGATATGTACAAATATTACAAACTTTAGACAATGGAAAGTTATTTAACATTAATATCAGAAATCACAAAATTAAGTTTTCAATATTATCAATACAATGTATAGCATTAAAATTTGCAAATAAAGAAAATGTTTTCGATCTTACTACACCTTCTCCAAGGGGTATCAGACAATTATATTGCTTATGGAGACTACTTATCCTAGTTTTTGTCGCAAACCTTTTCTTTAAAAAGTCAGTCTGCCAGCAGGTGACAAAAACCGTGTTTTGTCGGCACGGGATTTATTTGACTGGCTGTCATCAACCGAAGAATGCCTTCAATTTCTTTCAAGTATTTTTCGAAACAAGAATATGATTATTCTAGTCGCTTCTTAAAGAAGACGTTTACAACAAAATCTAGGATAAGTAATCTCCATAAGCAACATTGTCTGATACTGCTTAGAGAAGGTGTAGTAAAAGTAAAAACATTTTCTTTGTCTGCAAATTATAATGACTATACATTGTTGTTACAACTGTTTGTCATCTAATTTATGTACACATGATAATGGATTTCCCGGTTGAAGTGGTCTAGGAAACTAATACAAATTTGCAGATTCGAATGCTTCAACCGCATAGGTTTCTGCACCCTTTTTATCTGGTTTTATCAGACCTTTTCAACCGGGTAATTATTAAATGCAATTTTAAGCTGATATGAAATGTGCATTAGTAAAGAGATTGGTTTTGATCCGATATTCAGAAAATTAAAAATGAATGTAACTTATAACTGATAATTACATAAGGCTTATTTTGCAAGCCTAATATTATTGGAAAAAAAATTTCATGTTCTATTCGATACTCTAACAAAATTCTGTGATTTGATCCATTACATAAGATACACCTGATTTGATCCATTACATAACATAAGATGTATTAATAATATTGAGTTTCTAAATCAACCATATTATCAAAAATGCTAAGTATTGGTTTTTCTTGATATTTAAAAAAATCATAACTTTTTTCAATTAGCTTGGCCAACTTTGGTTAAAAAAGCATTTTGAAGAGTTTTAACAGTAGAATTAAAAAAATTTTGTAGAACAAAAAATTTTAAGTCGCAGTCTCAATATTCTTCGATGAAGGTGTAATAAAAACCAACCAGTCAGAGACATGCAAATTTCATTTCTTAAAAAAACACTACTAGTTTCTAGAATAAAACTGCAAACTTTTCCAAAATCAATCTTCTATACAAAAAGTTTCAAGATTTTGAGTAAAAATATGACAAAAGTTGGATTTTAACAAAAAATTGCAAAAAATTTAAATTTTCGATGTTGCATAGCTTTTTTATTTATGCAAATATCGATTTAAAGTTTTGGGAACATGGTTTTTTCATAAAAAAATAAAAGTAAAAAAATTTTGAGCGATATTGAAATTTTGATGTGCTCATATCATGTGAAACATCCAGTATATACATATTTTTTTTTTTAAGCATTTATTTGTACCAACAGGCTCATTCATGCCACAGCAGATACATTACAGAGGATGTTACATTGGACTTTGAAGCTGTTGAACAAATGACGATGTTACATTTTTTAGATCATTAAATTGATTTCTGTGAAGAAAGTACACATTAGTTGGTATGGCGGTATTTTCGATTTTGTTATAAACATTTCTATATTAAAAAGCGGATATAATTTTATTTTTCGCAGAGAGGCAAATATTTTTTTTCTGTGCGTATTAGCGATGTGCAGAAGCTCGCTCGAGCCGGCTCGAGCTCGAAGTCGCGAGCTCGAGCTGCTTGAGCCGAGCTTGGAGCTCAAATGAGCCCGCGAGCCTGACTCGAGCCTGGAGCTCAAACGAGCCCGCGAGCCCGACCCGAGCTTGAAGCTCAAACGAGCCCTCGAGCCTGACCCGAGCTTAAGAGCTCGGAAAAGGATATCTAATGATTAAGATGGCATTGTAACTGTTAAGATAGCTAAGTTTAAATACGGCCAAATGTTATTTATTACAAAGGTAAAGATATCATCTTTGGTGTAACAATTTCAGTATTTTATCTTTAAGGATGTACTGGCTATACAATTGCTTTCTCAAAATTAAGCTTTGTAACGGTGAAAATTTTCGAATCAAGCATTTTGATGAATTACGATGTTTTTGAGGTTCCTGAGTCAGAATAATAGGTTTTTAAAAAATGTATGTATGTATCTATGTATGTATGTATGTATGTATCAAACCAAATTTTATCATCGGCATAAATCTTGAACGAATGGATGGAATTAGCTGAACTTTCGCACGCACCTTAGGTATGTCTTAACTTAGAACTGATTAAATTTTGTAGTTAAATGGATGACTTTAACGCGCGATTACTTGCGAGTGTAAGCGTGTGTGTATACGACTCTGCCGACGCACGCAGACGGCAGAGTATTATACAATAGTTTCGGTCTTGGAAAAGTCAGCGCTTGAGAGCTGACGGTAAATTAAATAGTTACGACACGACGCGAGTTTAATTTACACCTTTTTTTTCCTTTTGTCGCTGTAATAATTGATCATTCAATTAACCAACCGGTTAATTAACTAATTAGGCAATTAGTTAACAAAAGATTGTAGTAATCAGCGAAATAAAAATCGGTAAAATCGTGATTTTTTTTACGAGCGTACAGCTAAAACGAATAGTTTTTTTTTCTTCCTTTTTTATTTTTCTTTATTTTCTTTTCGTTTTTTTTTCTTTTCTTGCAATTACTTTTCGGCAACCGTTGCCGCAGAGTGAAAAAGCGACAGAAGGAAGCGGTTCGTCGTCTCTCAACGGTGGTAGAGAAATTGTGAGCCACAACTGAGAGTCGAACCGGAATATACACACACACATACTTGATCGGAGTATACCTGATAGGAGAAAAATTACTTTGTATATTTTTTGTTGTTGTATTTTTGGTGCGCCCATTTGATACGTGAGCGTATTCGTTTGGCCGCGCACAGGTATACTCCGGGAGACGTTGTTGTAAATCACCGCAATGATGGGAGAGTCGGCAGCCAAAGCGATTGATAATTGGTGCAGATGTCTCACCGAAGACGAGACACTGCGGTACACCCAGGCCCTCGGACTAAAAGGGAACGGAGGAACGTTTCAGAAATTGGAATGGATAAGCAAATGGTTAGCCGGCGGCTACGATCCAGAAGATTTTGAAGACGTAGCCGCCGCCGACGAGCATTCCGCGTGGGTGGAACGCGCAAATGCTCGCCGCACGTTTCTGGATCGAATGTCCGGATCAGGACACGACATATCGTGGGCAAACTCCACGTCGGACGAGCCGCACCCTCTCGAGATTATAAAAACGGACGGGGTAGTCCAGAAAAACCTCGAGCGCAGTCGCGAATGAGCATCAAACGCAACCAGAGTCGACAGCGAAGGTGAAACGACGTTCCAAAACGGCACGAACAGCCAAGATGCTGAGGAGAGCGAACGAGTCACAGCCAAGAAAGGACCGGCGATGTTCGAAATGTCAATGGCGGACGGCACGACACTGCAAGTGCCAACCGATTGGGCCGTATACATGGCCGCGGTTGATAAGAAAATTTGGCAAATCGAAGAGTCGACGCGGATCCTGGCCGCCAACTTAACTCAGCACCCAATCGCCAACAGCACCCGCCGGGAGAGCACCGAAGCGATGAGGCGAGTGACGTTCACGGGCATCATGCCCGCCAGCCGAAATGAAGAGAATCTGCGAGAAGAAATGCAGACGAGGAACTTGTCCTCTCGGCTAGACATTAGCGGACGGGGGCTGCCGACCCCGATACAGCAACCTACGGCTACAACAGCCCCCGGTGGATGAGAGGCCGCCGCCACCTATTACCCCGCTGTCGCGCCGAACCGGGTTCGGTGGCGCCTGGGGGGGGGGGAGGATCACAGAGCCAGCCAATTGAACCGTCTGACTCTGAGATACGGCGCGAACCAAGAGGAAGGTCGATGCCAGGGTCGTTCGAATAAGTGAACCGCACGACAGGCGGCGGACTTAGAGATGTCGGCCAAGTAGTGCGCCGATGGGCATTTAAGTTCGCCGGCGACCCTGGTGAAAGCATCGACACTTTCCTCGAGCGAGTCGAGGAAAATTGGGAACTCGCCAAGCTTACGGAAGGGGAGATACTGAGTGCCCTTCCTGGGTGCGATCCAACAGAATGAGCTGGATCACCTGGGAGGAATTCTGTCGCCGGATACGGCGATGGTGCGGTATGACGAACCGTGTACAGCAACGGCTGGCGCACGAGGTTGATTTGAGGACGCAAGGACCGGAAGAGTCCGTGCGCGATTATGTTACGTGCCTCGAAGCAATGATGCGGAAGATGGAGCCACTGCCGACACTCGACTTCAAGCTGGGGACGCTGCACCGGAACATGAAGCCGCGATTGCAGCAGCTCATTCGGCGAAATGATTTCGAGGACATCGAGACATTGCTTGACCTCGCAACGGAGGCGGATCTTGCAGTGGACGCGGAAAAGTCTTTCAAACTTCCGCCGTCGCCCGAGTCGTGCGTGTACGCGCAGTGGGCGTACAAACTCCGCAAACCGGCTCCGCCTAAGGTGATGGCCGCGGCGGTAGAGACAAAGCAGCCGCCGACTCAACCGCCACCAAAAACGCCGACGATAGAAGAAACGATCGAGCGATTCGCGAAGATGATCCTGGAGGAGATGCAACGAATGCAACCGAAGCAACCGCCCCCTCCTCCACCTGCACTTGCACCCTCTTCGCCGCGGAACCGGAGTGGAGAGAAAGGGGAACGGAGGAAGAAGAGTAGCTCCAAACGCTCCAGCACGAGGACGAGTAGAAGGAGCGAGAAATCCAACTCCGGCAGCGATTCGAGCGAAGAAGACCGAGCTAAGAGGTCGCCAAGGAGGACAGGCGACTCGAGCGCACCGGCACCGGGAGCATTCACCTTTTATGGATGCGGCGCTCCCGAAATTGCCCGAAGTGCGCGGGAAACGTACCGCAGGCGAAGTAAGCGAGGTTTCCGCTTCGTCTGCCGAAGTCCCCGCAATAAAACCGGACACCGCGGCCGGGCCAAACGGCTCAGCCGGCAGCCGAGCCCGAACCGGAATTAAGATGGTGGCTACAGGTGGCGATCGGAAATTACAGACTCCGCGCCCTCTACGATACTGGAGCTTCACGCACCGTAATGGGGGCGGTCGGACTACAGCTCGTCTCCGCGTTACGACGGCCACTAATGCCGAGCTACGGTCGCCGCACGAAAGAGGACAGACGGCGACGATCGCCGGTTACGTCGAGCTGCCGTTCGAGGTAGCTGGCGTAAAGCGAGACATTCGGGTAGCGGTGCTCCCGAATGACAAAGTGGATTGTTACTTAGGCGCAAACTTTGTCAGAGCCTTCGGTACAATCCACGACCCCATCAACAATCAGTTGATCGTGAGCGCGGCGGATAAGCACGTAGACTTGGAAGTCGCGGGGTTCTCATCCGTCGAGGCGCTAGAAGTATCGTCGATCGGCCTCGAAGACGTCTCGGAAGGACAGCGCCAGGAGATGGCAGAGCTGGTAGGCCGAATTCTCGGCGGAGAGGACCAAGCTCTCGGCCGCACTACGTGGGCGAGCCACCACATTGAAGTGGTGAGCGCACGCCACGTGAAGCAGCGTTATTATCCGGTGTCCAAGAAGCTCGAAGAGGATATGCACCGCCAAGTGATCGAGATGCTCGAATCCGGGGTAATCGAGCCCTCTACGAGCGCGTGGTCAAACTTCGTCGTTATGATACGGAAAAGCAACAAGTACCGTTTCTGCATCGATTTCCGTAAATTGAACGCGGTGTCGAAGGCAGACGCGTACCCGCTGCCGTATATGGACGCGATATTGCACAAGCTCAAGAGCGCAAAATATATCTCGACGCTCGACCTAAGCTCGGCCTACCACCAAATTCCGCTGACGCCGGAATCGAAGGAGCTGACGGCATTCACAGTGCCCGGATTAGGCTTGTATCAGTTCACGAGAATGCCATACGGCCTGTCTCAGGCCGGAGCGACGTTTCAACGCCTGGTGAACAAAGTCATCGGCCCCGAGCTCGAGCCGTATGCCTTCTCGTACCTCGATGATATCATTATCGCGACAGAGACGTATGAGGAGCATCTGAAATGGCTCGAGCACGTGCTGAAGCGCGTTAAAGAGGCCGGATTGACGATCAACAGTGAAAAGAGTGTGTTTGGTAAAACTGAAGTCAAATACCTCGGTGTGCTCGTCAACCAGGATGGATTCCGGCCGGATCCTGATAAGATCGAGCCGATGATAAACTTTCCGGTACCAAAGAACTTGAAGCAACTGCGCCGCTTCATGGGAATGGCATCTTGGTACCAAAAGTTCTTGAAAGACTTTGCCACGATAGCCGAACCGCTCACCGCGCTAACGAAGAAGGATCGATGATATGAATGGGGCGACGCGCAACAAGAGGCTTTCGAGAAAATAAAAGCCCTAGTGTCCTCGGCTCCTGTCCTCGCCAGACCCCCGTTCGATGTTCAGTTCGTCGTGCAGACAGACGTGAGCGACACTGTCATCGGTGCGGTGCTGTTGCAAGTAATCGAGGGACAGGAACAAGTCCTCGAATTCGCCAGCCGAACACTTTCGCCAGCGGAGCGCAACTACAGTGTCACGGAGCGCGAATGCCTAGCCGTGATATGGGCGATCAAGAAATTTCGCCCGTACATCGAAGGGTATCACTTCTTGGTGGTGACAAATCATAGCAGCTTGCGATCGCTGCACAGCCTGCACAGCCCCATCGGAAGACTGGCGACAAAACCTGGGCTCTCGAGTTGCAAGGACACTCCTTCGATGCGGAACATCGAAAAGGCGCTTTGAACCACGTGCCCGACGCGCTTTGGCGCATGTACGAAAAGGAAGACGACTTCGAAGTGTACGCGAGCACGTCGTCCGACGGTACCAAGGATGAGTGGTACCGGACCTGGCTGGACGAAGTGACGCGCGACCCTTCAACCCATCCCAGGTGGAAAGTGGTAGGGGGTCGATTATTCTACTTTCTCGCGGATGAGATAGTAGAAGCGGCGGTCGCCGACGACGAGGCATGGAAACTCGTCGTGCCCCAGGAGCATCGTCGCGAAGTGCTCCGCGAATCACACGATGATCCGACCGCTCGGCATCAAGGTCGAGAAAAAACGTACGAGCGCGCGGCCAGGTTGTAGTACTGGCAGAAGATGTATCACGGAGTGAGGAAGTACGTGAAACAATGCCAAGTGTGCCAGCACACAAAAGCGGAGCAAATACCGTCAGCTGACCTGATGGGGCAGCGAGTTATCGACGGGCCGTGGCAAGTAGTTGCCGGAGATATAACCGGCCCGTTCGTGAAAAGTAAACTAGGGCACGAGTATATCTTGGTGTTCCAAGACCTATTTACTCGCTGAGTGGAGTGCGTGCCCATACGCAAAGCGAATGCGGGGACCATCTTGAAAGAATTCAAGGAGGGAGTGATTCTGCGATTCGTTACACCGGAGGTATTCCTGTCCGACAACGGTACCGAATTCAAGAATGGAGCCCTGAACGAATACCTCGCCGACGTCCATCACTCGACTACCCCGCCGTATCACCCTAAGGCGAACCCTGTGGAGAGGGTAAATCGAACATTAAAGATCCGTTTGGTCGCGTTCGTCGAGGAATCTCACGCCGAGTGGGATCAGAAACTGCCGGAGCTCATGTTCTCGTTGAACAATTCCGTGCACGCTTCGACCGGCGTGAGCACGGCCGCCCTCAATTACGGCAGACAGCCGCTTCCCCCGGCGACAGCTTGCCGCGAGCAAGAGCGCCAGGCTGTGGATACGGAGCACCTGCATGATATTGATAGTCTGCGAAAGAGGGCTGCCGCACAAACTGCCGACGAGCACCGGCGACAAGCGGCATACTACAACGCACATCAGAGAGAGGTATTCTCCGGGGTAGGAGACCTCGTCATGAAAAGGAACAGAGTCCTTTCCTCGGCAGCGCAAGGAATATCGGCGAAGATAGCGCCGAAGTATGCCGATCCACTGAAGATAACCGAGATAACCGGCTCCAATACGGTGAGGGTCATAGACGAGAAGGACGCGAGCGAAGAGATCCTGCATGTCTCTCACCTCAAGCCTTACGACAAAGAAAGCAGCGACGAAACGGGCGAAGAAGTAGACGACGCCGAGGATCCGCAACCGCCGAGGGAAGACGTAAGCGTCCCGGTGACGAGCGACCCACCGGAGGCCGGCGGAGCGCCGCCGAGCGATGCGCATCCAGGCGAAAAACGTCCACGGAGACGTCCGCGTAAAACGGTTCGCATCGTGGTCCGCGCGGTTCTCGATAAAACGCGTGCGCCGGCGAAGGTGAACCCCGGGGCCGGCCGAAAGGTTCCGCGAAGTGACAGGAGCCGAGGTGCCTCATCGCGTTAAACTCGCGCGCAGCGGCGGGTGAGAGCGTCGCATAAGAGCAGGAGTTCGGGAGTTGTCAACGACTCCGACTAATGCACCTTTGCGCTCGGGCTCTTTTTGTTACAGATGGATGAGAAACCGCCGGTGCCGAGACACGAGAGCGGTTCCCTGGACACTGAGGCAATGGTGCGCGGTGTACTGCGCGCCATCGAACAACTCGGGCGAGCTGAGTTCGCTTGCCCGTCTTCGGTGGTGCTGGAGGAGCTGCCAGAGACGGCCGGAGCTCCGGCGCTGTCTTCTCCACCCACCGCAGCCTCAGCGGCGCCGATCATGTGCCGACCGAGGGAGGCCCTCGCTATTACCGCGGGAGGGGACGCTCCCGCGATCGAGGACGGCCAGATCGGCCAAGCGGCGCAGAAAGCCGAAGGCCGGGGACCGGAGGTCCCCGAGGCCATGGCACAGGGGGTGACCGAGCCCATCATGTCATCGCCGATGATGGCCCGCTGGGTCTCACTCGAGCGCCTTCTCGAGAAGGCACGAGTCACCAGCCGCCAGGCCTGGGCGGTGGAAGGCGAGGCGATCCAGGCCTGGGATCGATTCCTCGCCGAGACGCCGTACGGCCGTGAACTCGCCGGGTCCTGGACTGCCCGAATCGAGGGCCTGAGAGAGGAGCGGGACCTCCTGTACGCGGCCCGGCGCGCCAGGAAGGAGCGCCGTGAGGCCGAAGAGGTGGCGGCCCATGCCTGCGAAGAGATCCGGGCCGCCAAGCGGGACGCCTTGCTCGCGAGGCAGCGGGGAGAAGCAGCCGAAGAAAGGCGGAGAGAAGCCGTCCGCCGAGCCGGGGAAGTGACGATCGCGATGGTGCTGGCCACGGCGTTACGGCAGGTCGCGCCGTCGATGCCCCCACACCCGCATCGCGAGCAACAGAGAGGCGATGCTGCACCGGCGGCGGGAGGATCCCGTCACCGCTGCTACTACTGCGGACGACCGGGCGTGTCGACGGACTCGAAGTGCCCAAACGCCGCCCGCCACGACAAGGTAGGGCCGTGGTTCCACAACCGGGAGTAGCCACGGCCAAAAGCCCCGCCAACCCGGGTGTAAGCCCCCTCTTCGGGGAGAATATAGGGAGGGGTTAACACCGTTATATTTTCTTGTATACGACTATCATATTATTCTGCATCCGCACCCTAACCCCTTTTCAGGAGAATGCGCACGGCCGTTGAAGATGCTGAACGCGAGGTAGCAGAGCAGACTCTCCGAGGAATAGTCCGCGTCTGGACGGGGGGTGTAACGGCCGGCGCGTGTGCGTGCGCGCATGTGTGTGTGTATCGGTGTGCGCTGATGAGACACGAGGCGAGTCTCAGCACACCGTGACGGCACGGGCAAACACGTAAGAGGTAAAGATCTCTCACCCTTGCGCAAAGGGCAAGGCCGAGAGATGATCGCGCGTGCCGACGAAACAACAGGCAGGCAGTATCGTTTCGGCCACAGCCCGGTGAGCTTTCCCTGCTCTCGTACGAGCGTGAGTGTACGTTTCGCCGAGAGAGAGTGAGTGTGAGGAGAGAGAAGCGCGCTTGTGTGCCGTGCATTGCACCGGGAGTGCGCAACGGTGCAGTGCCGAGAGCGAGTGCGAGCGAGGGAGCGGCACAGCAGCGCAGCCGAGGAATAGAGAGAGAGAGAGAAACGCCAGCAGCGCGGCTGATCCCCTGCTACGGCCGGACTGCCCTAGAAGGAGAGATAGATAGATTAGATTATAGCCTTTATTCGCCTCAACGGCAAAATTATAAATTACAGTGATAGCTCTCAAAATTTTAAAAATCTCGCAATACAATATTTCAAATATATCGTATACAATCACATACAAAAATTTTTGGTCAAGGTCGATCACAATTGGTTAAACAAAAGAAATCACTATTATCTTAATATCACAGTATTTCGTCCGCTTGCATTGATGTGCAGTAGATACGTCGTATAATATTTACTTAACAAATATCACAGTAAGGTTACAGAGCACAGTAAGAGTTTTAAAATTGAATTTCTTTGGTTTTATATTTTTAATACTGTGCTAGTAAGGGAGTATCGGAAGTTTGGGCCTAGCGGCCACGTCATAACATACTTAAAATTAAAAGCTAATGAGCCAGGTTTCTGCGGAAGCTAGAAAACGATGAAAGGAAACGTAGAGATGGGGGGAGGGAGTTCCAGAGAATTGCGCCTTATACCTGAAACGAGCCCGCTGCCGCATCCGTTTTTTTGACAGGTTCGATGAGTTCTGGAGGCACTCCTCTAAAAGTTGACCGCTGTTTAAAATAAGAAAAGAGATCAGCTAGATAGATGGGCTCCTTTATTCGTAAAATCTTATACAACAATAGTGCAGCATGATACTGCTTACGAGACTGCACGCGGACCCAGCCTAAGCGTTTGCGAAAAGGAGTACTGTGCACATCCCTCCTCACCCCAAATACGTACCTCACACGTGAATTATGAAGTCGTTGCAGTATAATCCATTGTTCGTTCGTCGCGTCTAAGTATACCACTACGCAGTAATCCAGGTGTGGCTGTACTAATGCCTCGACCAACCGTTTGCGAAGAGTCTCGGAGGTACAAGCCCAGATAAACCGCAGACTATACAGGGCTTTATTAACTTTCTTTGCAACTTGGTTAATGTGCGGTTTCCATGATAGTTTACTGTCGAGAGTAACTCCGAGACTCACAACCTCGTCACTGAAGGGGATGAGGAGGGATAAGAGAGAGAGCGAGAGAGAGATACGACGCGCGCGGCCACCAACGCCGCCCGGCCTGTCTTCCTGCAGCAGCCTGGTCTTCGCGAGGTAAGTCCTGGCCAGGCGATCGCGCGCTTCCCCCGCGGACGACGAGCGTCCGGGAAGCGAGATCCGCGCGAGCGAGCGAGACTCGCCGAAGCGTGCGCGAGAGCCGATCGCGCGCGGCGATCGGCCTATTTCGGCTCGAGTCGGTTGGCGCGTACATGTGTGCTACCGAGCGCACACGTAATTGGCGTGCGCGGGCGCACCACCCGTATCGGCGCGTATACAGAATACGCGCCGCGTGTATATCAGTTCGTCTGCCCGAGGGGCAATAAAGGCAAAGGCCCTTTTTTTAAGAACGTGCACGCGAGTATTTGATACACCTATCCCGATCCCTTCTCCTAGTCGGTGGCGCGGCGGTGTAGTACACCACTGGCCTCCACGGGCGCGAGTACTCGGTACTCGCGCAATTCTGAGTAGCCGACCAAGCACGCACGAGAGAAAGAGCGCGACAGCGAAGTCGCGCGTTATAACGCCGGTAGGTACGGCTGCCGACAAAGGCAGCCGACGGCGAGCGACGGCGCGCAGGCGAAAGTGAGGAGATTTCGCCGAGGGTTGGCACGAGCAAGTGCTCGCGCCTCACATCTTTGCTGTGCCGTTCGTCGGCAATTCCGCTTAGAGGAAGCGAGCATCCGCGCAACACCTGCCCCGTTACAATACCTATAATATATAGCATGTAAGATGGTATAAATAACATTTTAAATTTAACGTAAATTTGAAAATATTAGCACGAGCCGAGGCACGAGCTCGTAAGCTCATCAAAGCTCGCGGCTCGGCTCGAGCCGAGCCTGAAAATACGAGCCTCTGCACATCGCTAGTGCGTATCGTTGTCAGATTCGTCTGATGAGCTTACGAGCTCGTGCCTCGGCTCGTGCTAATATTTTCAAATTTACGTTAAATTTAAAATGTTATTTATACCATCTTACATGCTATATATTATAGGTATTGTAACAGGGCAGGTGTTGCGCGGATGCTCGCTTCCTCTAAGCGGAATTGCCGATGAACGGCACAGCAAAGATGTGAGGCGCGACCACTTGCTCGTGCCAACCCTCGGCGAAATCTCCTCACTCTCGCCTGCGCGCCGTCGGCTGCCTTTGTCGGCAGCCGTTCCTACCGGCGTTACAACGCGCGACTTCGCTGTCGCGCTCTTTCTCTCGTGCGTGCTTGGTCGGCTACTCAGAATTGTGCGAGTACCGAGTACTCGCGCCCGCCGAGGCCAGTGGTGTACTATACCGCCGCGCCACCGACTAGGAGAAGGGATCGGGATAGGTGTATCAAATATATATATATATATATATATATATATATATATATATATATATATGAACATTACGTTTTTTATTATCCTTTTGTATGGTATTATAGTCTAAAGATTGTATTATAGTCGAAAGCTCCAAGTATGGCTGTGCATTCCGCTGTATACAGCGGAATTACTCAATATCAAAGTCTATTCACGGAGAAGCCTACATATTTATAAATATCAAGGCTTCTCCGTGAATAGACTTTGATATTGAATAATTCAAATCGGGACTGTTACAAGCAGCTCCAACATAATGTGTTTATGAAGATTTACTGCCATCTGTAAAAATTGCCATTAAGTTATCTTTTCTGCTGTCTAAGTATTTTTTAAAAATCTTTAAAAAATAAAAAAAATAGAAGAAATGAGAAAAAAATTTTAAAAAAACATTAAAAAAGATGATTTTCATTGACATGCTCCTCCTCGTGGTGAAAATTGGGCATCATCGTCGCGTTCAACTATGGCAAAGCATGATATATTATATGGTACTATTTGTTTATAATCGATATAATTAGCTGTTTAATGCAAAATATTACATGTTTTTATGTATTTTTTTCAAATATTACAGTTTTTTGTAATAATTTGTTTAAAGAAATTGTTTAAATAAATTAATTTTGTATAAATAATGTCAAATTCTTCACCAGCGACCCAAAAAACTTCGGAAAACATATAAAA
>CM070875.1:142841685-143091685 GCA_036365515.1 Torymus aiolomorphi | reverse complement strand
CTATCTACATCTACACCTAAATTTACAATAATTTATTGACCGCCACTATATAACGTACACTAATTAATAAATTAATGTGGACTATATACGAAATGCAGTGCCACGTTTTGCTTCATCAGGGAGCTCGCGCATGCTCTCCAGTAGCTGAACTGAAGCATGCAAACGCTCCATTTCAGATGCTTCCTCTTGTAAGTTTCCATGCTGGCAAGGAAGGTACCCCAAGTGTCAGTCGACGATTTTGATAATATTGCAATATGTTATAGTACTTAGAAAAATAAGAATATACGTATTTTTTTATCGGCCGATATTTACTTTTAGGGGGCAAAATTTACCCCTAAAGTTCACCCCCAAAATCGTTTTTTTGGAATATTTTATAAACGAATAAAGATATCTTCATAAAACCAACGCCAAAAGATTTAGAATAAAGAAGACTATGAAACTGCACCATTTTCAATTTTAAGGATTGCAACCCCTATTTTTAAAAGAGCAAAATCTTATTTTCTTAAACGATTTACATTACATTTTTTTCATTAATTAAGTTTTCATGAGTTATATGACCTTAACATTCACTTAAATAAAGTGAGATTGATTAATAAAAGGAAAATTTATAAATTTACTTTTTATAATAAAGATAACATCCCCTACTCATCATCCATGAACATGACATTGTCTGAAAAATGTTTCAGACAATGTTTTTGTTTATTTTAACAAAATTTTTCTATACGAGGAATCCGTAAACATCTAATGGTTGGATACTTCCAGTCGTTCCTGTAGGTATTAATATGCAAATATTTTTTTATTTTCACTCCATTACATTAACAAAAATCTAAAGGCAAATGAGTGTTTTATCAAGTTGTTTATTTAGTAAATAGTTTTTATTCCTTAAAATAATAGATATTCTTACAAGGGGGGAAAAATGGAACTTCCGCACGTACGTGACATGACGGTGAAGCCGAGGCGCCTCGGCCGTCATGTTACGTACGTACCGAGTTCCATTTTCCTTCCGTGTAAGAAATAGTATTTTTTTCTATCACAGGGCGAAAGTACGTTCACTATTTAGTCGGTAAAAGTATAAATTACCGTTGCTATAACCTTCCAGCTGACAATTGCGTTGCGCGGTCATCTTGTTACTATCGCCGTAAGGCCGGCTGGTAGCATCGCTGCACTCTTGTGGCCATTCCACACAGTGCTAGCAGGTTAGATGATACGCCTGGTCTGCTTGCCTGCTCTTTCCCGTTGTGCGTGTTTATGTGTGTCCGATCCCCGCCCAACATTTGCAGCATGAGCTTTAGCGAGTACTGCTGGTTGGGCGGGCATCGAAAATACATGAACAAGCAGATCGTTACGTACACATGTGAGTCAAGAAAAGAGGGATAGATAGAGAGGATATTTCCAAATAAATAAATATGAATTTATTCATAAATAGTTCAATTTTCAGTCTCTATTTTTATAAAAACATTTATCCATTTTCATGTCAATAAAATAGTCACTTATATTTATTATAGTTTCTTAACTTTTTCTATAATCACGAAGTATCTTATGATTATTTATTGCAATTTTCGCACGAATACCTTGATAAAAGCATGCGCGGGGTATCTGGCGTAAAAATTCAACGGAACCATTTAGCGAGAGAGAGGTTTCTTTCGTGAATGTCTCTCTTGCTCTCACGGGCTTCGATGGTTCCTTTTAATTTTTTGGAACGCTATGGGATAGCACCCTCACAGGCATAAATGCGTTCCGCCTAATTTTTCTTATGCACATTATTCTTTGGCTGATTCTACTTGTATGAAAGATTTCTATAAATAGGTATATTGTTTTGCTTTGACCTTGGACTAAAGAAAGTATAGTTAGTAATATATAGAATCCATTCAATACACAATCTGCCATACGAATAGCAGAGGCGATTATTCTTTTTACTCACACATTTACTCTAACCTGTCACATTAATTCACTGTTGCTATTAATAAAATTAATTTATATTATAAAAATAAACTATAAAAACAACTTCATCCATATGCATTCAAATTTTCTGTCCACATTTCTATATGTAAACTTTATAAGAGTGCTCTTGAAAAAACAGCCGATTAATATTTCAATTATTTATATTAAGGTTTTGACACAATGAGAGAGCACTGAAAGATCAGTACGTACTTAATACTTGATTAATTAATATATCTAGTAACCTTTTTCTTCTTTGTTAACCGCGTTAAAGAGCAAGCAACTTTTAGCTATTATTTATTTTCTCCCCTATTACCTCCTTGCTTATAAATCCTTAAAGCTGAAAAAATACAGACAAAGGATACAAATCTTTTTAAAAAATCACTACAAATTTTATTAAAAATATTTATACCTATCTGATAGATATGGCACCCCCTACTCTTGTCAACACAGAATTAAATTTATAAGCTTTTCAGATTCTATTTTCCAGAGAAATTTTATATACTCGATCATATTTTTCCTTTAATTATCTATTTGATGCCAAATTTTAATTTGCCTTGATAAAAGTATGCGCTGTGTATCCGGCGTAAAAATTCAACGGAACCATTTAGCGAGAGTTCAATGGTTCCGTTTAATTTTTTGGAATGCTATGGGATACCATCCTTACAGGCTTAAATGCGTTCCGCCTAATTTTTCGGACCTCCGTGGGATAGCACCCTCACAGGCTTAAGGTGGTTCACCCGATTTTAAAATGGATTCACTATTTAATTTTTTTGTCATGCATTATTAAAATATAATAATGTAAGTTCACACAGGTATGAAAGGCAAATACTTTCTGAACCGAAAAAAACTATTATGATAAAAAAATTGTTAATCGAACACATAGATATTGTTCAATAAGTAAAAAAGTTACTATCGCTATTTGCCAACTTTTTATTTTTCATTCGATTTTAATGTTTAAGGTGTCATTTTACTCCTTAAACATTTGTCTACGACCCATCCAGGTTTATATTATGAAATAATTAATATATACGAAGCAACACATAATTGTTTACCGTTTAAGCACAGTAAACTTCAAGTTTATACTGCATTGTACTGTAAACAATTTTATGTTGCTTTGTATATATTAATTATTCCATAATATAAGCCTGGATGGGTCGTAGACAAATGTTTAAGGAGTAAAATGAGACGTTAGACATTAAAATATGATGAAAAATAAAAAGTTGGCAAATAGCGAAAGTAACTTTTTTACTTATTGACCAATATCTACATGTTCGATTAACAATTTTTTTATCACAATAGTTTTTTCGGTTCAGAAAGTATTTGCCTTTCATATCTCAGTGAACTTACATTATTGTATTTTAATAATTTATGACATAAAAATGAAATAGTGAACCCATTTTAAAATCGCATGAACCCCCTTAAATGCGTTCCGTTTACTTTTTCGGAACGTATAAGATAGCACCCTAATTGTGAGAGCGACGCGCTATTTATCGGTGAATATAGTAACCATCCTTCTTGAGAACGCTACGCTTTCGATGCGAGACAGTTGCGCACCGAAGTCGCACTATACGGCGACTTGCGAGCGGCAACTGTTTCAGGCGTTTCAACAATGGGCAAAAGTGCTACTTCTTCTAGTCTAAGCGAACGGCGGAACCACGTACTTTCGCCCAAGAGATAGCGAAAATATTTTTTTTTTTTTTGCTTATTTAAAAACATTTAGCTCTGATTATTACTTACAGAAACCATTTTCTTGAATTATTTTATTTGACTTTCATTTCTTTAAATATGGTAATAGACCAAATTAGGGGGATATTACCCTCATAAAAAATTGTGTCGTAAAAATTTTCAAAATACCTCAATTTTATTTATGATATTCTTTCAACTAGATCGAGTTTAAAAAAAGTATTATATTACATAATTTTCATACTCGAAGAAAAAAGATTTTGCACAAAAAAAATAGGTGATGTTACCCTAATTATAAAAATTAAATTTATAAATATTCCTTTTTTTAATGAATCTCACTTTATTTAAGTGAATTCTAAGGTTATAAAACTCGTGAAAACTTAATGAAAAAAATATAATGAAGGGTAGTTACGCCTAACAATATTATTTCTTCAAAAACCTCGATATTCCAACTTTATTTTTCAATATTCTTCCAAATAGAATAGATTTTTGAAAAATATACAACGTACTAATATTTTTGGAGCCGAAAATCGCTTAAAAAAATAAGATTTTGCTCTTTTAAAAATACGGGGGGGTTGCAACCACTAAAATTGAAAATGGGGCAGTTTTATAGTCTTTTTTATTATAAATATTTTGGCGTTGGTTTTATGAAGATATGTTTATTCATTTATTCGATCCTTGAATAAGTTCTCGCTGTTTCCTAACAGATGGCATTACCAGGAATAAGTGTATGTAATTTCAGATGCTAACGCATCTATAAGGAAGTACTATCGGTAAGCTTGAACTTAAGTGTATGTTAGTTCGCGATAGTGTAAACAGTGTTTTTTTGTTCTTACTACTAAAAATGTCAAGTTTTGTGCCAAGTAAAGAGTATTTGCGGGGAATTTTATTGCACTATTTTATTAAAAAAATATCTGCAGCTGAAGTGCACAGGATTCTTGTTGAATCTTATGGTGATCATGCTCTGTCGGAAACGACATGCAGAAACTGGTTTCGACGCTTCAAAAATAACGATTTTGATCTTGGAGATAAAGAACGTTCTGGTGCACCAAAAAAGATTGAAGACTGAAGTTTGAAGTTTGAAGACGAAGAATTGGAGGAATTACTAAATGAAGACTCATATCAGGCGCTAGCTGAACTTGCAAAATCATTACGAGTAGATGAGACAACAGTTTCGAAACGTTTGAAAACGTTAGGAATAATCCAGCAACAAGGACATTGGGTGCCGTATGAGTTGAAGCCGAGAGACGTTGAACGGCGTTTTGTCACGTGTGAAGTGCTACTTCACCGGCAGAAAAGGAAAGGTTTTTTGCATCGTATCGTGACTAGCGATGAAAAGTGGATACAGTACGATAATCCTAAGCGTAAAAAATAGTGGGGAAAGCCCGGCCATGCATCAACATCATCCGCAAAACCAAATATCCATGGTTCAAAGATTCTCCTCTGCATTTGGTGGGATCAGCAGGGTGTAATTTATTATCAACTGCTGAAACCGAACGAAACTATCACGGGAGATCGTTATTGGCTGCAATTGATGTGTTTGAGCCGAGCCCTAAAGGAAAAACGGCCGCTGTACGAGCAGAGACACGACAAGGTGATTTTGTTACATGACAATGCTCGGCCACATGTTGCAAAAGTCGTCAAAAAAACTTTGGAGGCACTTCAACGGGATGTCCTATTTCACCCGCTGTACAGCCCAGACATTGCTCCTTCCGACTACCACTTGTGCTGGTCGATGGCTCATGGCTTGGCTGAGCAGCACTTTCATTCTTATGAAGATGCCAAAAAATGGGTTGATTCTTGGATAGCTTCAAAAGACAAGCAGTTCTTCCAAGATGGAATCCGTAAATTGTCAGAAAGATGGGAGAAAGTAGTGACTAGTGATGGGCAATATTTGGAGTGACATGCTTTTCACTACATACTTTAAATAAAGCATCAATTTTCACAAAAAAACAGCGAGAACTTATTCAAGGTTCCAATATGAAATATTCCAAAACAACGATTTTCGAGGGTAAACTTTAGGGGCACATTTTACCCTCTAAAAGTGAATATCGTCCGATAAAAAAAATACGTATATTCTTATTTTTTTAAGTACTATAAGAGATTACAATATTATCAAAATCGGCGACTGACACTTGGGGTACCTTCCTTGTCAGACACGCTGGTATCTTGAAGGTCCACATCATGTGGCTGAGGTACTCGTGGCGCTACTATTTGCAGCATTGATTGTGTATTATAGAGGCGGTGCTGTAATTGCTGAACTTGTTCGTCTCTCAGCCTTCCGGCTAAGCTACCGCTTTCTCATTGACATGTCATTCTTGTTCCATACGCATTCGTCTTTCTTGTTCTGCTGTATCTCTTTTTCTAGCCTCAATCTCCTCGTATCTCGTCACCTCCACAGCTTTTCGCTGTTGCTCTGCATAGAGAGCTTCTTTTCCCTCGCTGGTCGTTACTGTTTAACGTGAACCACCGTTCGTCGACATTTTCATTTAACATCGAGCGTCTCGGCGACGGCGTAGGAAATCGCCTCGGTACTGAGACGTAGGCAACGGCAATTTCTTTTGTGCTGGTGTAGGCAACGGCGACGTTTTCAGCTTATTACTCCCCCTCAACTACCACTAACTCCGCGATTCACTCGAAATAGTGAACGATTTATTGTTGTCGGCGGTCTGGCAGTTGCTGGTGTGATTAAGCTCACCGCTTCACTTTGTGCTATCGCTGTTGTAGTAGTCGCAGTGGCTGAGTTTATAGAGGTTGCTACCGTGACGTGAACTTGTAATTCATCGTATTTCAATTAGAAAGTGCGCGCCGATTTGCTCTCGCCCCAATTGTGTTCGAGCGCGAATCCCCTTCTATGCGCATTGTCTCCGAGTCGGTCGAGATGCCCGTTTTCTTTATTAACTTGTCGACGTTGTTGTGTGAAACCATAGTTAATTCCAGCGTATTCACTGCGCCTAATAACCTATTGCGTAAAACCACCTCTTTTTCAATCTGCTGAAGTGGTAAACAGCATTCTTAATGCTAAACGCAATTATAACCTGCTCCATACACAGGATCTGGATCTATCTCTCCTTGTTCAAATGGATCGTTCTCTTGTTTTTAATACGAACGTCTACTTTAATGACGTCCTCAACAACAACAAACACAAGCTCTTTCAAAATTTAAATCCAATAGCCAAAAAATCGGGTTTTAAGTACGTCTGGCATCGTAAAGGATCTTTTTTGACCAAGTGGGGGTGAGGGAAGATGAGTGATCCCACGTTGTTAATACAGCAACAGACATAAGCGCCATTGCTTACCTGTATAATTGTTAATCAAAGAGGCAGTTATCGAACGTTTTAAACAAAACAGCATGACCAAAGAGGTCTGAGAGCGTACATCTACACCCGAAGAAGAGGCTAAGCGCGGCCTTCCTCAATGCCTGCTCTCTCAACGCTCACATTGAGGAGGTTCGACAGTACCTTGATGACAATCCGAATTACGACATACTGGGTGTGGTGGAGACTTGTTTGGTCCCTGCTCGATGATTCATCAGTTTTGATTCATGGCTAGTCGCTCTTTACACAGGACCGTAACACTCAAGCAGGTGGTGTAGCTTTATACGCTCGCAATACATTCAGATTTACTGTGCTTGCCACCATAGGCACTATCGGCCCGGATAAACCAGGAGCTGTGGAATACATCACGGGGTTTCTTAATGATGGTAACACTGACCCGATTTTCATCTCTGTGATCTAGTGGAAACCTGACTCTCGCGATAGGCTCGCTAGCTTCTCTAAAGACGATTACTCCAAAAAGGAGCCAACTGCCTTGAGTAGATCGTGAGTTACATCTTTTATATCGGAAGCGTGATGTCGCACTGCGCAGGTACAAACGGACGGCTGTTCCTCAGACTGCGTACAGACTCGTCGAAAATGGCAGAACAGACTCGGTCGAATTATATACGCGATTGACTCAAAGAAACTCTCGACACTAACGGAAGCTTTTGGAAGGACTTGCGCAGCCTAGGCATACTCAGTAAGTCTGCTATTGGTTTGCACAACTTCTCCTTGAACGAGCTGAACAATTGCTTTGCGAGTATGGCGTCTTCCTCCTCGGAATCATCTGCTGAAGCGATTGCAACTATTAACACGGTATCTGAAGACGGTTTTAAGTTCAAACATGTGTCTCGAAATGATGTTATTCTTGCAGTAGCTGATTTCTCCTCTTAGGCGAAGGGGGCATACCACAAGGTGTAATTGCAAAAGATCTCCCGACCATCGAAGCGCTACTTGTTGACCTTTTCAATTTGTCACTCGATAATGGTACTTTCTCAGGGGCTTCAAAAAAAGCACAGTTAATACCGCTAAACAAAAAGATCTACGCCCTCATCACCTTCGGATTTTAAAACGATCGCGCTACTTTGCTATCCTTACTAGGTCCTGGAGAAGCTGGTTCAAAACCAACTGTCGGACAATATTACTAGCAAGGGCATTCTTGACCCTCTTCAAACCGGCTTCCGAAAAAATGACAGTACTACCACAGCTCTACTTAAACCGACTGTTGAGAAATGATGAAAGATTTGAAGCGATTAACTATATATATATCTATATATATATATATATATATAAATATATATATATATATATATATATATATATATATATATATATATATATATATATATATATATATATATATATATATATATATATATATAATACTTTGTCGAATAGACAAGTGGAATTAATGAAGAAACAACAAGCCTTGGAATAGTTAAGAAATTAGATAAGATGTATTTGCGTGAGTCAACTGCATTACAAATATGTGTTAGAAATAAATTGGACAGACTAAGATTAAAAGATTATACCGAAACAAGTGAATTTTATAATGATTTTGAAAAATCAATTATCGAATTAAAAAACGCAGGCGCTATAGTTAAACAGAGAAATTGAACTATTTGTTAAGAACACTTACAAGTTCACTAAATCATATTGGCGATTTAGTAGATGTCTTACGCGACGAAGAAAGAACAGTCGATTAAGTGATTAATAAAATAATATTATACGAAGAAAGTGAAAAGGTTGAAAATCAAAATTGACAGAATAAAGGTGGAAATCGAAATGTATTTAAAAGTGAAATGAAAAGGGACTGAGTGTGTTATAAATGCGGTAAACCCGGACACATGCAATTTGAATGCACGAGCCAAAGCAATGCAGGAAGTTCCTGGAGAGGCTGGAGAGGAGGGGGACAGCCACAAGCGTGAGGAGGCGCACGCCATTAGCCCCAACAACAGCGACACTGCAGCAGCTACTATAGCAGAGGCAGCGGCAGCTACAGAGGTCGAGGCGAAGGTCAACGAGGAAGAGGCGACGGCGGACAACGTCAAGATCGTCAGCACACAAGCTAAGGTGCGATGACCTTCGCAACCGAGGTAGTAAACAGAGTTGGGTATAACGTCGAGGCGAATAACTGTGAAAATAGATTAGAATGGGTTCTGGATAGCGGATGTTCGGATCACATTATAAATGATGATAAATATTTTGCAAAGGTTAATAAATTAGAAAAACCGATAAATGTAAAAGTGGGAGATAGTCGAAAGTTAAAAGTAACTAGTATAGAAAGTATTAAAGCCAAATTTGTAACTAATTATAATGAAATAGAAATAGAATTAAAAGATGTATTTTTCGTAAAAGAAATGGATAGAAATTTAATGAGTTTTAGGAAAATCGCAGATAAAGTAAAAATTGTATCAATAGGAAATACTTCGAAAATTTATACTAGAGATTATAATTTAATAGGAATCGCGACTAAAGTAAATAATTTGTATAAGATAAATACGTTTTTCGAAAGTAAACAGAACTATGTAACCGAGAATGTAAATAATGGTATGACTCTAAAGGAAAAATATCATAGAATGCTAGGACATGTGAATTTTAAGTATTTGAATATACTCACAAGGAAAGTACCCGAACTGTCAAATTCAAAAAAATTCCAAACCCATATTAAAAAGTAGACCTCCATGCGAGATTCACCAAACCATTTTTTTTATCGGCTGAGAAGCGCTTTATAAGGGTTAAAATCACCCCTAAAGTTTACCCCCAAGAAACGTTTTTTTGATATATCTCGGCTTCTACTTAACTTTTTTTAACGAAACAAAATGGAAAGAGTTTCTTATTAAAAAGTCAAGAAATCCGTGGTAGTATGAACATTAACGGTTGCACCCCTTATTTTTTAGAGAGTAAAATTGTTTTTTTTAAGAATAATTTTTGTTGTGAGAATTCATAAAATAATTAAAAATAGGTCAAAACATTATTTTTACCAACTACAATAAATAACAGTTGGTGTTTTTGGGCATTCTTCGCGAAACAACCCCTTAAGAGGTGGTAAACCACCCCTAACACAAATGAATTAGGTATATTTTTTTGGCAATTATTTTTTTCCTTAAAATGGGTTCTTGAAGTCGTTAATCGGAATCCACAGTTAGATACACAATAAAAATTTGAAAATAGTGAATTCAATATGGCGAAAAATTTTTTAGAAATATTTTAAATTCCACGAAAAATAGTATGTAAACCCCCTAGCGGAAATTATATTATGTAAATAAGTGTATAATAATGTAACAATGTTTTGTTATGTTATTCTATTATTTATTGTTTTTTTATCATACACTTGTTTATCGTACGATAAAAAAGTGTATGATAATGTAGTTGTTTGTAAAAAAGTGTAAGAAAACGTAACAAATTGTACTTTTCTACTGGATTTCGGACGCTTTTACATTTTACCACAGTTTATACCATTTTTTAATAATTTCTTACTTTTCCTTATATTTGTCTACGTTTTATTACTTTTTAATTTGTACTCTTAATTCAAACATCTTTTTACATTTTATTATATATTTGTACTTTTAATTACATCTTTTTACGTTTATATACAAATTTTGATACACATTTTACATCGTATCACATATTTGTACACTTTTTTCAAATAGTTCATAATTATACTTTTATAATAATTTATAATTGTACTTTTATTTAAATAAAGCTATAAATAAAATATTTTCAAAGATGTAAAGAAAAAATACTAAAACATAATAAAATGTAAATTATTATGTATTAGAAATATAATTAATATATGTTACAAAATGTAAGTTACTGTATAAAAGTTTAAATTTTTACCAATTCTTACAGATTTTTACAATTTATTATCTTTTAATACAAATTCTTATACAATTCTACCAATTTCTAAGCAGCACAACGACCAATTTTAAATCCTACGGGTCAGCCAACAGCAGACGGCAAGCTAGCTAATTATTCTGACGAACATGGATTATATGTTTTACAATAATGATATTCATGAAAAAAATGTTGTAAACATAGCGATTTTTTGCACCATGAACATGTTATAATCGCTCGTTTACCACAAATATCGCATGTAATAAAATTAGAATTGAAGCAAAATTTTTTTGGGTTTTCAATTTTTTCTGGCCTTTCATCAATGTAACCGGCGGCGTACCAAGCATATTTAAATAAATTTTGAAACCTGGGACTTGATAATTGATTATGTACTAATGAATGCATTTTGATTATATTATTTCTATCGTGTAAGTTGAGATTCTCATTTGTTGGAAATATCATTTCCGAAAACGTTCGAACGAAGTTCTTCCACATTCGAAAACCGTAAATATCAAGCGGTTGAAGTTCACTTGTTGTTCTTTGTGGAATTTGTAGAATCGTTAAGGTTTTATGTTCCGGTTTTACTTTATAAATTATATCTAGGCAGTGACCTCTCCATGAATCAAGCAATAGGGTACTTGTTATGGTAGTTGATGGAAAATATACATCTTGCGCCCAAGTTTCAACCTGTTCTTTAGTCAATTTACCTGATTTCGACGCCATTACATAAACATTTTCTGCTGCAAATAAATTTTTTCTGACTACAGTTCCAAACTCTCCCTTTGGTTCTTGTATGACTAAAAAGAAGGGTGATAGAAGTTTTCCTTCAGCAGATACAGTAGGTTGGATAGTATAAGAATGAGTTGTCGAATGCACTGATTGCACTATACTCTCTACACTTTTATCTCCTCTAAGATTGAGGGTTCGACCACTGTGTATTTCGTAATTAAAACCACTTTGGTCGGAGTTATAAACACGTTTTGCATCATATTTTATGATGGCATTCTTTACTTTATTGCGAAATTCCTGTTTTTGTGCTGACCATTCTTCTGAATCATAGATATATATATATAGATATATATATAGATTTTTTAGTAATAATTTTTGTTATTTTTCGAGAAACGATATTAAATCGCCGTTTAAATTCATTTAACCAGTATCTAGAAGCTTTAAATTCATTGAAGTTTAACTCTAATGCTTTTTCTTTTGCCATACGTCTAACATCAATGTCATGAATGGGTATTCTATTCGATCTGGCTACGTTAAATTTTTGTAAACAATATTCCTCAATTTTTTTCAATTTATCGATCCTACTTCCTCCTATTGCCACTTGATCTCTCCATCTATACAGCTGACGTGCTGTTTTTAATTTTTTGAATCGATTTTGGACTGTTTCAAATTTTAACTTGTTTTTACTACTTAACCAATACTCCACAGCTTGCTTTTTGTAGTCAAAATTAATACTCTCTGATTCGGTCCTACATTGATTTTCAGTTTCGGGTGTTATCATATCTTCTGCATCGATATCTTCATGTAAATCATCTGCAGGTATGTCATCGTAAGGTTCGTAGGTATCATCATAATATAGAAATTCTTCCGTTTCTTCGTAAATACTACGATCATTTATACTTGATATTATAATATTATACACTATATTAGCAACATTTCTTTCAGCGTCATTAACAGGTAATTTCTTTTCTTGATCTTGAAACATACTGTTTAAAATAAATAAAACATTCATCGCATTTACCAAATTCATATTTATGGAAAATATTTTCTTTCTTCTTTTAGATACGTTGAGTCGCAGTGTAAACCTGTAAAAGTTTTAGTTATTATAGCCTTTTTATAGCCATAACAGTATAGGAATGTACAATAGTATGAATGTACAGTAAGTGTAAAAAGTATTCAGACATCCAAAACTTTTGAGGAAAACATTTTACTAAATTCCTTTGTAAGTGCATGGGAATTCGTTATTGTTTGTCAATGTTTTGTCTACGAGATACACTATTTTATTAGCATTAAATAGTTGCTAAACGTTAATATTATAAATAAAGTACTACTTCTATTCACTCGTATGAATACTTTTTACACTTAACTTAACTGATTAAATCGTCAGTATGTCATATTTTATATATTAGAATAACAGTAATGTAACAGTAATTCTAAAAATTAAAATCAAAACATAATTTTTACTATCATAAAATAATTCAATGCATATATTAAGAGTAAAGTTTCACTATCAAAATATTTACAATTGGTACAATAAAGATTCTATAATAGATTGTTCAAAATTTATTGTATATTTTGACGAGTTTTATATTTAAAAATGCTACATTTTATTTAACTTTTCAATATTATATCTATTATATCCTTCTATTAGAAATATTTTGAATAATTATGTAGAAGAAAGAAATTTCAATTAATGGTTACTTACGACTATTATTATTGTTGTTATCATTCAATTCAAATAGGATTTCGTACTCGTAAAATGTTTACTTGCCATTAAAAAATATGATGCAAGTACCTCCAGACACTTATATTTTCAATTAATACCCATAAAATAATGTTGACATTGAATATTAATTTAACACGAGCGTAGAAAAACGTTCAGTAACGTATATTTGTTTTCGACTGACCGATGTTTCACTTATTTATGAATAAAAGAGGAGGAATCGGGAGATAAGCCATATCAATGCAAGTGTACGTAATCTTGTATATTGCGCAATAACCATGAATTGCTGTAATTATCATTATATTAAAAATTTTGTTCATATTAATTTATATTAATAAACCATAAATAAACTTTTCTTATTAAAACCTATCATAATTTCAACAAGCATGAAAATCTCTCCTAGCTGAAATTATAAAATATGAAAGAAAATAAGAAAATACTTACAAAATGGAATAAGTTGTCGAAAAATGTAAGAAATCATACGATACTGGATTTCGGGCATATTTAACAAGTTGTTAAAGTTTCTTACAATTTCTTTCAATTCCTTACGTTTTCTAAATATTTCCTTGTGTAGCTTAGTTTTATGAAATTATAAGGAAGTATTTGTTAGAAAAATCTGTAAGAATTAATTTGTTAGAAAAATCTGTAAGAATTGGTAAAAATTTAAACTTTTATACAGTAACTTACATTTTGTAACATATATTAATTATATTTCTAATACATAATAATTTACATTTTATTACGTTTTAGTATTTTTTCTTTACATCTTTGAAAATATTTTATTTATAGCTTTATTTAAATAAAAGTACAATTATAAATTATTATAAAAGTATAATTATGAACTATTTGAAAAAAGTGTACAAATATGTGATACGATGTAAAATGTGTATCAAAATTTGTATATAAACGTAAAAAGATGTAATTAAAAGTACAAATATATAATAAAATATAAAAAGATGTACGAAAGTGTAAGAATGCCTATAAAATTTGAATTAAGAGTACAAATTAAAAAGTAATAAAACGTAGACAAATATAAGGAAAAGTAAGAAATTATTAAAAAATGGTATAAACTGTGGTAAAATGTAAAAGCGTCCGAAATCCAGTAGAAAAGTACAATTTGTTACGTTTTCTTACACTTTTTTACAAACAACTACATTATCATACACTTGTTTATCGTACGATAAACAAGTTTATGATAAAAAAATAATAAATAATAGAATAACATAACAAAACATTGTTACATTATTATACACTTATATTATTATTTACATAATATAATTTCCGCTAGGGGGTCTACATACTATTTTTCGTGGAATTTAAAATATTTCTAAAAAATTTTTCGCCATATTGAATTCACTATTTTCAAATTTTTATTGTGGATCTAACTGTGGATTCCGATTAACGACTTCAAGAACCCATTTTAAGGAAAAAAATAATTGCCAAAAAAATATACCTAATTCATTTGTGTTAGGGGTGGATTACCACCTCTTAAGGGGTTGTTTCGCGAAGAATGCCCAAACACACCAACTGTTATTTATTGTAGTTCGCAAAAATAATGTTTTGACCTATTTTTAAATATTTTATGAATTCTCACAACAAAAATTATTCTTAAAAAAACACAATTTCACCCTCTAAAAAATAAGGGATGCAACCCTTAGTGTTCATACTACCACGGATTTCTTGACTGTTTAATAAGAAACTCTTTCCATTTTGTTTCGTTAAAAAAAGTTAAGTAGAAGCCGAGATTTATCAAAAAAACGTTTCTTGGGGGTAAACTTTAGGGGTGATTTTAACCCTTATAAAGCACTTCTCAGCCGATAAAAAAAATAGTTTCGTGAATCTCGCATGGAGGTCTACTTTTTAATATGGGTTTGGAATTTTTTTGAATTTGACAGTTCGGGTACTTTCCTTGTCAGTCGAAATAATCTAGTCGAAGGATTACAGAGAAATTTAGAGAGCGAGTATTTGAGATGCGGTAATTGTATACAAAATAAAATGAAAAATGCGAGTTTCGATAATAATAGACATAGATCGAGGGATATAGGAGGAATTATTCACGCGGATGTAAATAGATCGCATAGTAAAATTGGATTTAGGGGAGAATAGTAGATTATGCACCAAGGACGCAAAATGTATCATTCTTGGCGAGTGCCAAAGGTCGCACTCGAAGGAATGATACATCTTGCGTTCGTGGTAGCATATACTATTTCTTTTGTCCTCAGGCCGCAAAAATTCATTTTGCGGCCTGAGGACAAAAACTAAATGTTAGACTTTGGCCAGAGATAGTTAAAACAGCAGTTTATCTGAAAAATAGAATGTTAGGAAATACAGTTGAGGAAAAGACTCCGTTACGAAATCATCACGGAAGAAAAGCCCGATATTAAAAATTTGAAATTATATGCGAGTAGAGTTTTTGTAAGAGTTCCGGAGATTAAGAGAATTAGTAAATGGAATAGAAAAGCAGATTTAGGAATATTAGTTGGCTACGAAGAAGTTGGTTATAAAGTCTTAGTTAATAATAAACTGATATTTGCAAAACATGTTGATATTGTTGAGCAAAATATAAATTTAGTCAGATTTAAGGATAATGATGAAATAAATGAAAATCGTTTAATTGAAAATGATAATACAGGTGAAGAAAATGAAAATATTGAATTTGAAGAAAATGAAAGAAATAAAATAAATGTGAATAATTTACCTAGTACTAAAGATAATAATTTACCTAGCAATAAAGATTTAACAGTACCGAGAAGGTCAGAAAGAAAGAGAAGTCCGGTAAATAGATATGGAAACCCAATTACAAACTGTATTTATGTAAATTATGTAAGCGTGAATAATCTGGAAAATTATAATGAAGCCATACTCATAGTATGGCTTCATTATAATTTTCCAGATTATTAGAAGTAGTGATAGGGAAAATGGTTAAATGCGATGAATAGAGAAATGGAATGCCTAAAGAAAAACGATACATGGAAGCTAGTCATAAAACCGGAGGATAAGAAAATACTAGATTTGAAGGGGGTTTATACAAAGACAACTGGTGATATATTTAAAGCTAGGATTGTAGTAAGAGGGTTTCAGCAAAAAGAAATAATTGAGGATATATATTCGCCAGTAGCGAGAACACAAACATTAAAGATTTTGCTAAATTATTGCGTACAAAATAAATTAATGATAGATCAAATGGATGTAGAATCCGCATTCCTAAATGGAAAAATCAAGTCCGAAGTGTATGTGAAACAACCTCAAGGTTATGATGGTAATACAGGTAGATTGTTGTAAATTGGAAAAGGCTCTGTACGGACTACGCGAAAGTCCACGCGCATGGTACGAGTGTTTGGATGAATACTTAAAAGAATTAGGATTTGTTCACAGTGAAGTTGGTTATTGTTTATATTATTTAGAATTTAAAAAAGAGAAAATTTATTTAATAGTTTTTTTAGACGATTTATTAATTTGTGGTAAAAATAAAAGATTAATTGAATTTATTAAAAGGAGTTTAACTGTAAAATTTCGAATGAAAGATATGGACCAGATGAAAACGTATTTAGGTGTAAATATTAATTATGATTATGAGAAGAATATTATGAGTTTAGACCAAACGAATTATATAGAATCATTGGCTAGAAAATATGAAATAGAAGATAGTAAGTTATGTGCTACTCCGAAGGAACAAAATTTAAAATGTGAACCTGCTTTATCAACATCAAGTGACTTAAAGTATAGAAATTTAATTGGAGCATTATTGTATATAAGCTCAGGTACTAGACCTGACATTTGTTTTTCAGTAAATTACTTAAGTAGATTTCAAAATTACTATGATCAGAGTCACTTTAAGTTAATATTAAGAATATTAAAGTACTTGTATTACACGAGAGAATTAAAATTAAATTTCGAGATAGATTTAAAAGCTGATATATTAGATTGTTATGTCGATGCTGATTGGGCAGGAGATTTAGTTGATAGAAAATCTACGACTGGTTATGTAATAAGAATGTATGGTAATAGTATTTTTTGGAAATCTAAAAAAACAGAATATTATAACAAAATCGTCAACAGAAGCTGAGTATGTAGCACTATCAGTATGTGTGAGTGAATTGAAAATGATAAGAGATTTGTTGAATAAGTTAGAACTAAAATGCGAAAAGCTAATACCAATCTATGAGGACAATGCAGGTGCTATAAGTATTAGTAAATTTGCAAATTTAACAAAAAATTCGAAATATATAGACACTCATTATCACTTTGTAAATGAGAATTATGTAAATGGAATTATTGAAGTCATTAAAATAAATACAGAGGAAAATACTGCTGATATATTTAGGAAGTCGTTAGGGCGAACTAAATTCGAATAATTTAGAAAGAATTTAAAGTTATATTATAATTAGAAAAAAAAAATTATGCGATTAAGTAAAGCTAAATTTAAGGAGGCGTGTTGAGAAATGAGTTAATTTAGCTCGGTCATAAGTGTATGTCAAAGTATGGCTAAGCATCACTGTAGTAGTTGAGCGACACTGTGTATGTAAGCGTCCGCGAGTGCAGTATCGCACACGCAGGCAGACTAGAATCGGCTCTGGTAGGAGACAGCAAGTGGTGCCCTGCGCAAGCTATGTATATGGTACGTATAATAAAGTGACCAAGACTTAACTACTCTATAACATCTTTAATTATTTTAAACCACCTTACACCTCTTAAATCAACACTGACAATATCAGATCCGGTCAGAACTAGAAACTTGACATCATTGCACTATTATTTGACTTCAACCAGGCGTTTAATACGATTTCACAGACGGCACTTTTACGTAAGCTGATCAGCATGGGTCTGTCACGATCGGCCCTTTGTTGGATTCATTCGCACTGGGTGGACAGAAAGCAACGAGTTTTTAACAAAAACGACACTTCCGAATGGGAAGAAAGTAATCTTAGAGTCCCTCAGGAGTTGGTACTTCAACCACTGCTATTCTGTTTATATATAAACGTAGTACAAGATTTATTTCGTGAATACGGTATATGCTACATAGTCTACGCTGACGATTTGCAAATTTATTTACAAATACTATTCGATGCACTAGTAGAGCTAGGAATATCTCAGATGTCAGCCGCAGCTGAAGACTGGGTGGTGGGGTTCGGTCTTCACCTTTAGAGGACCGGAAAGCCAGTATACTGGCTCAACTCATGTTCGACACTTTACCCATGATGAATCCATGATATGAGATACCTTTTTCATAGGTTTTCTATGGGGGATAGAGCAGCTCAAATCCCGGTCCTCTAAAGGTTAAACTCAATCCCGGAAAGACTCAGGCAATTATTTTTTCGTCGGATTATGTAGTATTAAAGGAATGAGATTGTCCGGCATTTACCTCAGATCGGGCGTCGTCGTTCGCTTTGCCGAGACGGTTTTGAGTCTTAGAGCGGTGCTTGATCCGACACTATCATGGAAACCTTTTTTCGACTATCTTGCGCTTCAAGTGCGAAAAGTACTATGCTAGAATACTAATGCATTACGCTTTTTCTGATCATGCACCACTGAATTACTCAGACAACGCATGGTTCAGGCACAAATCTTTCCCATCCTCGACTACTGTTCCGTCATAATGATCGACGCCTCAAACGAACAGGAGACCAGACTTTAGAGGTTGCAAAATGCATGTCTAAGGTACATCTTTGGCGTGAAACAGAATGATCACATGACTCCCTTTCGATGCAAACTAGGCTGAAAGGGTATAAAACTGCAGTACTTCACTGCCGTTCTTTCATTTAATATTATCAATTTCCGTGAAACATCTTATTTAATTATCATGTTCGAAAAGCGCTATTCCCACTAATCCGTTAGGGGAGCCACCAGGGACCTTCGAATTCCTATAGTGTACACCAAATTCAGGAAAAACTCTTTTCACGCACACAGTGTACCATTGTGGAATTCCCCTCCGAAGTGCATTAAATATCTACCTAGTCTAAGCCGGTTTAAACGTGCCTTTTTCGAGTATCTTTTAAATATCGACTAGTCTTTAAGCATTGCAGCTGTGATATTGTATATAAACTCTACACGTAAGCAAATTCTTAATTTTAAATTAACTACTTCTTGCAGTTTCTACTTTCTTATCTGATACTACTTTGATAACCACATTTTTTAATGCTCCGTTACTGTAGAGATTTCTCATCTTTTAAACGCTCAAATCTTGTTATTTAATGTAAAACGGTCAACTCTGATACAAATGTTGTGATTGTATATTTTTGTTTTTATTTGCGTTATTTTTTGCGATAATTATAATAATATTCTCAATATTGTGACCAATATCAATCTTTCTTGCGTTATTTCTTGCGACATATGATAATCATAATAAAGTTCTGTACATCAATGTACCATTTTATTTTTTGGCATTGTTCAAAATAAATGACTAACTAATTAACTACATGATTGCTTCCAAAACATACTTCACAGCTCAGCTTCGTCAGTCACGAGGAACTCTTTCCCATGTCGCATTTCGTCCACACCGAGCCGGCGGCTTTCTGCCTTTTCCGCGCGCGTGTCACCCCTCCGCAAGACTTCTGCGTGGTAAAGATACCGTGAGGCCGGTTGTCGTTTGCGCGAATTCCTTCTCTCCTGGGAATGATTATCGTCAACACACACACTACTTCAACTCTTTCCTCGCTGGAAAATATTCGCACCACTACACTTAATCCTACGCGAATTCGTACATCATCTCCATGAGTAGGCCGCACCCCGTCATTCGGCGATCTCGACAGCAAAATCACTCTCTCTCGCTCTCTTCCTCTCTCTCTCTCTCTCACACACATACAAACCCTTTAAACTGGTGACTGCTCTGGTAGTCCTCCTTGTACGCGCTCCCTTCCTCTCACGCACGTTGACCCAGGCTCGCTCGTCCTCTCTAGGAATCGGTGATTGGCATTGAAGGCTTGTTTTTGCCTCAGGATCACAGCTTTGCTCTGCTAAATTCGCTCCAAAATAATTATCCAAAACACACAATATCACACGCAAACTTCCGTGTCTCGCTCTTAATCGCACGAAGGTCTTGAGGTAATAAATTTGACGGCTTTCCCGCTCACTTACTATCCATGCTGCGCTATTGTTTCTCTAATAGCAAAAATGCGCATACGCTTACTAGGCATATTTTCGCGTGCGCCGGATACAAGAACGTTTTATCTCATAGACGCTGTAAAAGCAGCTTAAGACTTAAAGTGCTCTTACACCTAAAAATTTTGAAAAAATCAACTTTCTTTTTATTGAAGTTTTTAATTATATATGTTATTCTGAACCTAAAAAGCTAGTTTGGATAAAAATTAAAAAAATTAAAATGATATGGTTAAAAGAGCTATCTTCAAAATGACGAAAAAATTGATTTTCCTTTTTTTTTGCCTTTTCTATAGGTTTCTGATATATATAGGAACACGTTTACTTGTATGTGTTTCAAAATATAAAAAAACATTATTTAAGACTTATTCGTATAAGAATTATTAAAAGATACTTAAATTTAAATACGGGATTTATTATAAAAATAATATAAATCATATTCTGGAATTTCAAATCCAGTGGAATCGTCTTTTGAGTTGTGATAATTTTGCACTTCTGTTCTAGTAAAGTGACCATTCCGTCAACGAAATTTGACAGCAAATTACTATACTAATACTCCCTTTTGTATACGCATATACTTACAAAACTATGATACCATAGTGTCAACACAGTTGCACAGTAGACAGATCAAAATCTCAAATAAGCCAAGATACATAACCATGTTATTTCAACAATTTGTTTTGCAGAGATTTTGCTTGAAGATTTTTTTCTTAGTGCTTGATTATTTGTATTCGTAAGTGAATTTAGGACTAAAAGTTTAATGTATTGTGTATGTGAAGATATATGTCTGAAAAGTGTAAGTGTAATTATAATACAAGGGTGCAGTGACAGCTTTCTTTAAATTTGGAAAGTAGTTTCAGTTCAAGATGGGAATGCTGTATGAAAATTAATACTGAAAAACATGTGTATTGGTAAGATTGAATTAAGTATTTTAAAGAAGAGGCAGTAAAAATTTTTATCACATAAAAATACATCTTTTTTCTAAGAAAGATGAAAGTGACATATAATATTAAGTCTAACTCACTATAGGATTATAATTCAATTCAGAAGATTTGTGAATTGCAATAAGTGTCAAGATTTATCTATAGAGATAAAAGCGACAAGCCTGCTCACAAGAATACAGGCTTAAATTCAAGATATAAATATTTAATATTTAATATGTGTGACATTGAAAAAATGGGCTTATCGGCTTTTATGTACTTATGTACTTTTGTCTATGACAGTGATGACTTCTTAAGTTTTGATTTGGATTATTGGGATTTCATATTTCATAAGATCTGACGCATATTCTACATTTACCTTAGTATTATAAATAATAATCTAACTCAGTACTGTGTGTAAAAAGTGATTCAATAGTGGATGAATCAAAAGTACAAAAGGACAGATTGAGCAGTAACTTTTAATGGAACGAATGCTGCTAGCTTAGCAATAGCTTTTAATGGAACGGATGTATGCAAGGTACCAGAGCTTCTGTTTTAACCATTTTATATGGGGAAACAGATAATAGATATATAGAAAAGTGAGTTTCAAGAAGGAAAAGAATGGGGATCAAATGGCTGATTATTTTTGGAGTTTAATGGTATTTTTCTTTGCAAGCTTATTTCTCAAAATGTCATTTTTTAAAGTCTGTCGTAACTTTTCTCTGAGACCGGACAATGAATTTTCATGAGACAATTTTAAGGTTTTCATGTATAAGTATTTTTTTAATGGCAAAAACCCTAAAAATTCAAAAAAATGCAGAAAAATTATTGCAAAAAATCAGTTTTTGCCATGAAAAAAATACTTATACATAAAACCCTTAAAATTGCAACTCTTACGCCCATAACTACATAAATTAGGAACAATTTGCACTCTATCCTATGAAAATCCATCATGCGGTCTCAGAGAAAAGTTACGACAAACTTTTTTTCTTGAAAATGCTATAACTGAGGATAAAAGGAGTTTAAGGACCTCTGCCTCATTTTATTCAAAATAAGTTATATTTACAATATATTCTGATTTAATAATAATTTTTATCATTTTTTTTGGTAATTTTGGCCAGAAAGATCTATAGGTGTAAGACCTTAAGTGTCTTAAAAGTAATGTTCATGAAACTACGATACTTATGCATTAAACATACACGGTTGAAATCAGACAAACCTCTAACGAGATATGACTCAAATTTTATTGACTACTTTAAAGTTATAATAAAAAATTTCGGTAAATGGATTTATTATCTTTGTCTACACTGAAAACAATTTGGCACCTCCGTTGTTTTTATGAGTGCCTAGGATATGCTAAATGTAGGACTGATTCACTTCTCCGGTTATGTATGTATATTGTTGGAGAGCGCGCTTGTCTCTTTTCGGGGCGTTTGCTCCATCAACATGCAACGTACATGTTGCAGGATATTTTATGCCCCTGAAAAGGGACGGGAGAGCTCTCGGACAAGCACAACAAACGTACATTTCCGCTGTACGTCCACGAATTTATCTTCCGTGCCAAATTTTTTCAGTGTACATTCAAATAATGAAAATGTGTTATCTCAATTTTACTGTTATTTTTATTGTTTTAATGGAGAATTGTACGCTATTACTAAGGGGCGATCGGCTAGGATGACTAAATTTTTAATAATCTTTTAATTTCGTTCCATCTCATTTCGTAAGATATGTATATATACACATATATATATATATATAAAGAATACTTACTGAAGTAGCATGTTGTTGATGTTGTAGAGAAATTTGTTGTTTAGTTATTATATCCGATTGCGATGTTAATTGTGAATATGCACTGCTATTTCCCTCAAATGTTGTAGGTGGTAACATTACTGGAACTAATGGAGGTTGCAGATTCATAGCTGCAAGAGCGGGCACATTCAGTCCAAGCGGTAAACCCATCATACTCATCATTAATGTTGGATATTGGTGAAATTGATGCAATTGAGATGCGGCCATTGCATTTAATGCTGCCTGCATCTCAGACACATGTTGTGCTAATGTTAGTTGAGCTTGTTGATGCTGCTGTTGCAAAATATTTTGTGGAATAATGCTTTGAGTAGTTGGCGTAGTTGAGTCAGTACTAGAGACAGGTGTATTGCTTAATGCTGGAGTAGTTGCTGGAGTAGTGGAAGTTGCTTCTGGACTTTTACTTATATGGTCTTTACTTTCAAATAAGTCATCTTTTTCTCTATTTTCATATACAGTGTTCTCTTGAAATTGAAAAGAAGTTGGTGTGGTAGTTATAGGTGCAGTTGTCGCTGAAGAAGATGTTGCAGCTGTTACAATAACTATTTTTTTTTCATACTCACATTTGAATTGTTGCGCATACTTTTCTAAAAATTCACGCGGAACTAAATCACCGTGAACTTCTTCAGAATGTGCTTTAAGGACCCACACACTACTGAATTCTTTATTACAATGTTGACAAGTACTTTTTTTTATCTCAGGAATAACTTCTTCTACCTGATCTTCTATGTTCTGCTCTTTTTCATGATAAATTTTGCCACTAAAATTTTGCTTATGTTTATCTTCATTATGTTGTTCTTCTTGCAACTGATATGTAACCGAAGCTTCTTCTTCCTTTCTTTGCCTTTTTTGATGATTCTCATTAAATTGCATAACTAAATCAAATCCAAAACTTTCCAATAAATGTTTATACATTTGTGATGTTTTGTGTTTAGGTTGACATAAAACATCTTGGGATGAAGTATGTAACTGAGAACTTGTTTGAAAAATACTTTTTTCTTGAGATCCTGAAGATGAAACTGAAGGAGGTGGTGTTTGCGATGGAGATAATGAAGTTAGTTTTTGTGATGTAGCTAATTGTTGAAACAAAGCGAGAGGGTTACTGAAAATACAATATAATTGTTGATGATTCATAAGTTGTTCTTGGTTAATAAATAAGGCATTACACCTAATACAAGATAAATGAGAGTTGTTATCCGTATTGTTATTGCCAGAAGTACTTGAATTAGGACTTAAAATAGGCTGCTCAATTAATGGACGAGCTAAATCTAACTGACCGGCAATTGCTAAATCATGTATTTTACTAGCTCTAGTTTGATGTAATACACTTCTTTTGTGTATGTCCAAAGTACTTCCTTGAGAATATGCCACTTTACAAATATTGCACTTAAATGGTTTCTTATCTTGACTTTGTTCACTATCATTAAAGTCATTTGGACTTGTAGGAGATAATGTAGTAATAAATGTGTTATTATTACCTTGCTCTTGCATAGCTCTCTTAAGTTTATGTAAGTGACTCACACTGTTATAGTGAACAAGGAGAATATTTTTTTGCGTAAAACTTTCTTTACAAACATCGCATTTATATGGTCGATTAGGATCTAAATATTTTTCCATAGGATATGGCATTTTTTCACCTTTACGATGCAGAAGTGTTTTATTATGACCCGTTAAATAACATTGTCTCGTAAAAGCAACTTTACACCGATGACACTTAAATTTTCTGCTAAGATCGTTGTAAGAGTCTTCAGCTATTGATTGGCTATTGAGGTAATCTTCAAGAAGTCGCTTTTCGTTGTGTAATGACGATAAGTCAGTGACATCATTTTCATCGTCATCAGTTTTACCTTCTTCATCAATTATCTGTTCTCCACCGTAAACTGCTTGTCGGCGAAGAGCTTCCTCTGTCAATGCCTGTAAAAGTGGATGAGAGTTGATTAAATTTTGCTTGTATTGAGTTAACTCATCTTCTTGTAATTCCGAATGTGCTGTCTCTAAATGACGATGAAGAGCTTGTACAGATCGAAAAGAGCGACAGCATATAGCACATTTAGTCGCATCTCTGATAGCATGGTACTGAGAATGCTGTTGGAGTTTATCTAATGTTTTGAAAGCCAAGCTACACTGACCACATCTGTATTTATATACATGCTTTTCACTAACAGCCAAGTTAGGTATCGAAGTTGAATGCGCTTCTCGATGATGAAGATGAAGTTCTTCTAAAGTACGGCATATTCTTGGACAAAAAGTACATTTTGCTATTTCTTCACCATCATCACTACCAAGCTGTTCAGTAATTTCATCATCCGAATTTTTTTTTAATAGAATATTAGGAGATCTTGAGCAAGTGATTGATCCTGTTGCAGCACGGGGATTGTTATTCAACCAGTGACTTTGATCAACAAGAAGTAACAACCTCTGTAATCCATCTGAATTGACTGAGTGAATTTGCATTACATGCTTCTCTAACGCTGAACGGTGTTTGAAGGAATCTTGGCACAAAGGACATAAAAGATTTAAATTAGAATTCTCTTTTAAAATGTCTATTCCTTCTTCAATATCTTGGCCATGAACGATCTGGAGGTGAGTTCTAAATTCCTCATTGGATGCAGTTTGAAATGAACAGTAAGAACAAGTATTATCTTCAGTTTCGTTTTCATGCTCTTGATCATGTTCATGGTCTATTTCCTGTTTGATTTCACTTCCACAGTCACTTTCATCTTCTCTCCGATCTGAAACAGAGATAATTCTGATTAGAAACAATCTGTTTTATATAATGGTACATTATAGAACAGAATTATATATACATTATAGAACAGATTAAGTATTATTCTTATATTGCGTAATTTTGTCAGTATGATTATATGTACATCATTACATAACCATTAAGTATAACAAAGAATTATTAATAAAATAAAAATGGTAATCTATACTGTTGATTTTACACTTCGTTAATAAGTGGTATTTTTCCAAAAAGTTTTTTCAATTTGTTTCAAAAGGTTCATAAATAATTAAATGAAAAGATTATAAATTAAAAAAAATTATTTTTCGAGAAAATGAATAACATTAATGAAGTTTCCTTAATGTTTTTCTTTAAAAAAATTGTTTCCATAATTTAAAAAGCCGCTGCCAACACATTGACACTTAGCTTCCTCAAAATAATTTATTTATTCCTGTTCTTAATTTTTAATGACAATAATTAATTGTACCATACCAAACTTTCTTTATGAATATTCGTATTAAAACTAATATATATTTTTAGCAAATAATTTGAAATTTAAATACATTAATTTGCTCATGCCCATATACGTTTACTTGTGTGTGTTATTCAAATCTCTTGAAATTTTAACCAAAAATAGTCTTTAACTAGCTTAATAAGTGGTTAAAATTTTAAGTCGATAAATAAAATATTTTTTGATAAAACGCTATTCGAAAATTTTTTTAAAAATTTTTAACTTTAAATATCTTTGGTAGTAATAGTCTTTTTTGGGCAATGAACTCAGTTTGAAGATATAAACAAGAAATATCTTTACCAAATTTCGGGACAATTGGATAATTTTTATGCTTGTTATCATACGATAACAAAAAACGCTATTTATTTATAATTTTTTTTTTTTAAATTAAATGAAGATAATATCTTGAAATTTTAACCAAATACAGTTCTTCAATACGAGTAACAAGTGGTTAAAATTTTAAGTCGATAAATAAAATATTTTTTGAGAAATTAAAGAGTTTTCAGAACATTTTCCATAATAACAAGTAACAGAGTGAAGATAATTTAAAAATATAGGTAATTTAAAGATCTCTCAAGAAAAGTTTATTATATTAAGTAAAAATGACTGTAAGATATAACAGAATCAAATCAAGAATCAAAACGATAAAAACTTAAATCAGTCAGGGTGCCGAATTTTTCGAGATATAGAGAGTTTACTGCAAACGTAGATACACACACATACAGACAGAGACGAAAAAACGTATTCTCAAAATCAACAAATATGGACATAAATCGCCTCAAAACATCTTTTTGAACATTTTTTGTCCCGAAAATTTTTTTCACCGTGACAATGCTTTCTCTATGAGGAAGCAATATTATTATTCTCAACGTAGGAGAGAAAATTTCGCGTTTCGAGCGTATTTTATGAAAGTGATTAGAAATATCCATTTCTACTTTTAAATAGGTGAGAAATATTCATTTCTACCCTAAAAGAGGTGAGAAATGGTAATTTGTAACCTAAAACAAGTGAGAACTGAAAACTTCTGCCTCCCTTATATAGTTAATTGCGTATACATTTCAAATTATTTCGATTTCCAACTGCGTTGTGTACGACTAGAAATGCCCAATCCTCTCTCCGACTCACACACGTAGAAAAGACCCTGATATGCCTTCGTTAAAAAAATACGGTGTGTAAGACGGGAAGAAAAGCTATTTCAGACTAGGGTGAGGTGTTTTCAGCACTCGTCTCTGTCTTGGGCGTCTTCAGCGCCCTCGACTCCGGATCGTGCAGGACACCTCACCCCTTGCTAGAAATAGCTCATTTTCTCCCCTTGTTGTACAATGTATTAATTTATCCGATCTGTCATTTCATTACATCATGATTACAATCAGATAGTAGTTTAAGGGAAGAAGGTACAAGAGAGGCAAATATCTTCTTCTACTTCTTCTATCTTCTATCTTCTACTTCTACTTCAACTATATATTAAAAAGCCAAAATGTCCGTCCATCCGTCCGTCCGTCCGTCTAGCCGCCCATCTTTATCCAGTAGTTCATTTATATAATGGATTAATTGAAAGGTTAAGTAAACGGTTAAGTAAAGGATTATGCAAATATGTAAGTAAAGGGTTAAGTAAAGGGTTAAATAAGGTTTAAGTAAAGGGTTAAATAAAGGATTAAAAAAGGGTTAAAAAAAGAGTTAAGGAGGGTTAAAAAGGGTTTTAAAAATGGTTAAAAAAGGGGTTAGAAAAGGTTTAAAAAGGATTAAAAAAGTGTTAAGAAAAGGTTTAAGAAAAGGGTTAAAATGACGAGTTAAAGTATGGGTTAAGTAACGAGTTAATTAAAGGGTTAAGTAACAAAAACTTAAATGAATGATGAGTAATCATATTTAGTATAATTGTTTCTTTCAAAAAATTGCTCTCTGCGTTTATACAGAGTTGAGACTATCATATTGCTCGTATTAAAATTATTTGAAATTCTTTAAACAATGAATATACTTTAGATGTACCTATTATACACTTATCAAATTTATTATTTTGATATACTTCATTAAATATTGTAAATACAAACAAGTTTCCGCCGTATTTTTATAAAAATTATTAATTTATTGTAAAAAAACTATACGTTACATTTTATTCAAAATATTGTCCGTCATTGGCTACTACTTTTTGCCATCTTTCTGGCAGCATTCGGATGCCACGTCGAAAAAACTCTTCATCTTTTGAGGCTACTCATGAATCGACCCAATTTTTGGCTTCTTCGTAAGAAGTGAAGTGCTGCTTGACTAGGGCGTGAGCCATCGACCGGAACAAGTGGTAGTCCGAAGGAGCAATGTCTGGTGAATACGGCGGGTGGGGTAAGGATGTCTTAACATCCCATTGAAAAGCTTCCAAAGTATCGTTGACGACTTTTGCAACATGTGGCCGAGCGTTGTCGTGCTGAAAAATCACTTTGTCATGTCTTTTGGCATAATGGGGGCGTTTAAGCTTCAATTCTCTGCTCAATTACAACAGTTGCTGTTGATAACGTTCTCCAGTGATAGTTTCGTTAGGCTGGAGTAGCTCGTAATAGATTACTCCGAGCTGATCCCACCAAATGCACAAAATTAACTTTTTGCCATAAATATTCGGTTTGGCCGTTGAAGTTGGTACATAGCCGTGCTTATCTCATGATTTCCTACGCTTTGAGTTGTCGTAGTAGATTCACTTTTCATCTCCCGTCACTATTCGATGCAAAAAACCCTTTCGCCTTTGTCTTTGGAGAAGTTGTTCGCACGTGAAAAGACGGCGCTTGACGTCTCTGGGTTTCAGTTCATGAGGAACCCGATTTTCTTGCTTTTGTACCATACCAATGGTCTTGAGACGGTGTGAAATCGCTTGTTGAGTCACTCCCAAGCTTTCTGCGAGCTGCTCATCAGTTTGGCATGAGTCTTGGTCCAATAATGCCTCTAACTCAGCGTCTTCAAACTTGACTGGCCTTCCTTCGCGTTCTTTATCTTTCACGTCAAACTCGCCGTTTTAAAAACTTTTAAAACCACTCACGACCACTTCTCTCACTTAAAGCAGCATCGCCGTAAACTTCTACAAGCGACCGATGCGCCTCAGCAGTAGATTTCTTTAAATGAAATAAATAAATCAAAACTTCCCGCAAATGACACTTATTCGGTACAAAACTCGACATTTTCGAACAAAAGAAAATGTATACTGCCAAAACAAAGTCAATAGTATTTTAAGGTTATGTTGTTGCCAGGTGTCCAAACTTTCTATGTGACATTTTACATCTGACGATTTCAAAGTACTCTTGTCGGTGGAGCCATCTCTTGAAAACGGCGGAAACTTTTTTGTTTACCCAATATTTGTATAATAACCAATTATTATATGCGCTACTTACTCGCTTTTGCGTGTAATTGCTGCAATTCTACTTTCTATTATTATTGGGACCTTGAATAAGTTCTCGCTGTTTTTTTGTGAAAATTGATACCTTATTTAAAGTATGTAGTAAAAAGCATGTCACTAAAAATACTGCCGATCACTAGTCACTACTTTCTCCCATCTTTCTGGCAATTTACGGATTCCATCTCGGAAGAACTGCTCGTCTTTTGAAGCTATCCAAGAATCGACCCATTTTTGGGCATCTTCATAAGAATAGAAGTGCCGCTCAGTCAAGCTATGAGCCATCGACCGGAACAAGTGGTAGTCGGAAGGAGCATAGATATATCTGGGCTATATGGCGGGTGAGGTCGCATATCTCATTGAAGCGCCTCCAAAGTTTCTTTGACGACTTTTGCAACATGTGGCCGAGCATTGTCATGTAACAAAATCACCTTGTCATGTCTCTGCTCGTACAGCGGCCGTTTTTCCTTTAGGGCTCGGCTCAAACACATCAATTGCAGTCGATAGCGATCTCCCGTGATAGTTTCGTTCAGTTTTAGCAGTTCATAATAAATTACACCCTGCTGATCCCACCAAATGCAGAGGAGAAGCTTGGAACCATGGATATTTGGCTTTGCGGACGATGTTGATGCATGGCTGGGCTTACCCCACGATTTTTTACACTTAGGATTCCAGTCACAATACGATGCAAAAAACCTTTCCTTTTCTGCCATTGAAGCAGCACTTTACACGTGAGAAAACGCCATTCGACGTCTCACGGCTTCATCTCATACGACACCCAATGTCCTTGCTTCTGGATCATTCCTAACGTTTTCAAACGTTTAGAAACTGTTGTCTCATCTACTCGTAATGATTTTGCAAGTTCAGCTAGCGTCTGACATGAGTCTTCATTTAGTAATTCCTCCAATTCTTCGTCTTCAAACTTTTTTGGCGCACCAACACGATCTTTATCTTCAAGATCAAAATCGTTATTTTTGAAGCGTCGAAACGAGTCTCTGCATGTCGTTTCCGATAGAGCATGGTCACCGTAAGTTTCAACAAGAATCCTGTGCGCATCAGCTGAAGATTTTTTTTTAATAACATAGTGCAATAAAATTCCCCGCCAATACTTGACATTTATAGTAGTAAGAACAAAAAACGCTGTTTACACTATGGCGAACTAACATACACTTAAATTCAAGCTTACCGATAGTACTTCCTTATAGATGTGTTAACATCTGAAATTACATACCCCTGTTCGCGTAAAGCCATCTATTAGAAAGCAGCGAGAACTTAATCAAGGACCCAATAAAATTCGTTATCATAACTGATTTTTATTTTTATTTTTATCTTTAAATGTACTTTTGTAACGGGATGGCTAGTGGGATAAGATCCCAAAAAGCCACAGGCCAGCGATGCCCTAGAACACGGTGCCGCGGGTGTCAGACTAAAATAACTTGCCCGGGGATCTGCTCCTGGAATCCCGAAAACAACGCGAAGATTGCACGCGAACTTAGCTTTCCAACTAATTGGATCGCTGAATTAAAAGCGCGCGTTCAAACAGTAAAGCGGACGGCTGCTATGCTCAGATATGAAAACGACCAGCGGAGTCGTTTTCCCGTGGAGGCGGCGGTATCCGGGAGAAGGTTAGGTTAAGGTCGATAAATGAAGAATAGTCTCAATTATTTCACAGCATTTGTTATATTTTTTTTTTATATTTGTTATACAAGGTCTATTCTAAATAATCATTTACATCAAAAACGCGTCGCGTTGCGCGCCGACAAGAAGACGGGATCCGCCGCTCGGCGCGGGCGGATCAAGGTATCTATTTTCGCTGGGCCGGTGAACGCACCACCGGCCACTCGCCGCTGCGAGTCGAAAATACACAAATAAATCGCTGCGCGGGAAGTTCAAAGAGGCTTACCGGGAGAGGAGTGCACTCCACTCGTCGCTCGCTCACGAATTCGCTCCTGCGTCAGACCTTATCCTCTGGTCGACTTCGGAGTGTTCAGGCGGAGTCCTAACGTCCAGCGTTCACCTACAGACGTTTCGGACCCCTGGAGTTGCTCGGATTGCTCACGTGCGCTGCTCTTCGTGGTCGGTACGTGTACGGGTGCTGCTCTGCACCGGTGAGGACGCACTATACCGTTTTCTTCGCGGACAATCAAATTAACTCGCGTATGCGCGGTTTGATAGCTCGAGAGAATCTGATTCAAAAATGAATCGAGCGCGACTTTGCAACCGCCAAAGTCGCGCAGCCCCCCGCGCAGATCGCGAATACATCGTTCAGGCGATGTCAACAAACGCTCGAGATGCACGAATTCGCGGGAACGAGAGTCAAACGAGTTCGATAGAATACGGAGAACCGAGATTCTTATTTTCTCCGTATTTTATCCTGGAACTCCGTTATACCCCTCTCCCAGACGTTGCATAGCGGGAGAGAAGCAACTCGATACCGAGGCTCTCGTTCAACACGACTTTACGTCAACGGCGGCGTTGACGAGCTGAGCGACAGGCCCGGATACGCGCTGGTTACCGCTTGCATTAAAGCGGCAACCACTTGATCCACGTCGAGGGATCGTATGCATGCGCACGGTGGGTCGGTCTTCACCGTGAGTCCGCTGAACTCCAATGGTGGTCGGGACTCGTCATATGACACTTGACGGACCGGAGGCTGTCGCCTCTCATGGCACTGAGGCTCCGGTCGACGACCGCCTTCGCTCCTCTTCGGAAGGGCGTTTTGGAGGTCGTCTCGTCTTCATGTCCTCTTCGGGCGCTGTTGCCACTCCGGACAGGCCCAGTGAAGATGCGTCGATGACTGGCACGTCCAACACAATTTTCTGGTTGGACTCGGTGGTGAGGAGTTATATGATCCGAGCGTGTTCCTCGACCTCGATGAGCGGTATTCTCGAGTGGCCAAGTTTGGCTTAGTTGACCACCGTTTGCGGCGTCGAGAAAATACCGTCGTCCACGGATTCGAACCCACCTCTTAGTTCGAATCGGGCCCGCTCGAGGGTTTCTTGTGTTGGTCTCCTTTGGGTGACCTTGGAGATCGTTCCGTGGCCGATGCATACGCCTCTTTTTTCCCTGTCGAGCTGGACTTTTGCGGGCTTTGGAACGACTTGAGATTGTCTCTAGTCCCTTGACCCGATCGAGGTGCGACTTGGCAGAGCGCTTGGTTGCGCCTGCAACTCGGATCTTATTAGACGCAGCTGAATCATGAAGCGACGATATTTGCACTCGCAGCTAGTGCAGCTCGTCGTGCAGCCGTCTCACTTCTTCGCTTAAGCGTCTAAAGGACCCCGCACACAATGTATGGGAAAAAATCATTCGGTCAAATTTTGGGGGGTTTTGCCCATGAGAACTTTTGTTCAAGACCTCAAGATCTATCTTTTCCCCAAGTTTGATCCAATTTGACCGAATGATTATTTTCCATACATTGTGTGCGGGGTCCTTTCTCCTTCTCCAATTTGCGCGTCCGATTACACTTACACTCGCAACGACGCTCAATTCCTGTTTGCGTTGATGCGTCAAAGAGTTGCGAGATAATCGGCGTGCTGTCCACCAGTTGTGCCGTCACCAGATTGTCAATCTTTCCCTCGCTGTTCCTTGGAAGGCTTGGCTGTTCTTCGTCTTCAGGAGTCTGAGAGACGGTAGTACAGCCGTCCGCTTCCGATATATTATCCAAGCGGCTTATATCGGACGTTCCGGACAGGGGGGAGCTTGGAGGATCTTCCCTCCCCCAGGCTGTATTTGCTCTGTCGTCGTGAGCTTGTGAGTATTCAGCACAGCCGTTCGGTGCCGTCAGGCAGTCTGTATACGCCAAGCGACGTGGAGTATCAGACTTCACGAACAGGAGGAAGCTTGGAGGATTTCCCCTCCCCCAGGCTGTGCTTACTCTGACGTCGATTTCGTGCATGGACGCTGAAATTGCTGGCGATGGTAAAGTTGCGGCACAGCTGCCCGAAATCCATGTGCGGTCTGCATTCCCCAAGCGACTCGCGTTCTCGGATTCTTCGATCTAGGAGGAGATCGGGGAATCTCCCCTCCCTCAGGCTGTGCTGCACTTTAGTTACATCTGGACCACACCCTGTCCTCCCGCTGGAGTTAAAGAGCTCCCTAGTGACCTGAGAGCCTCGTTTCTTACGTCGGGAGGACTGCCTGCTTTTTGATCCATGATCTGCAATACATGTGTCTTCATGGATCTCAGCAAGTTGTTGTCGACTGCTTTGTTCGACGTCAATTGTTGAAACAGGCTGTGGGTCGAGGGATCTGCGTTGTAGTTCGCTTCTGGAGCTCTACTTGCATTGAGGATTGTTCCGTTGACGTACTTATTCCTCAATTCGAGTCTCCTTGTGAACTGCTCAATTGCACTTCCACTTATTTCTTGTGTGAAGTGGGCCACGTTGTAATTTCCCATCAGCCATTGAGTGATTCGCCTAGAATCCCCCTCGATACATCCAGTGCTTCTTAAATTTAGAGCTATATTTGCTTCTATTACAGCTTGGAAGCTCAACTCTAGATTTTTGCGCCACTGCTCCATCGATTCGGCTAGTTTTTCTGAGGTTGATGATTCCATCTTCTGAAGCTAGACCGATTATACAAAAATTTGGCGACGAATTATGTGTGTGCGCAACTAACTGCTGAGATTCTCTCTCGAATTGGCCGTCTGTTGCGCAAATTACAATGTTAGAATCCTTACTACCACACACAATTGTCCCAAGCCCGCTCGAGAACGACGTATCTCGATGCAGCTAGCTAGGGAGAGAGCGTGGCAATTCCAAAAAAATTTTTTTAGCGAAGATACCGATTTGACTAAATCCCGCAATAAAAAAAAAGGAATGAAAGTGTTCTCACTTTCGACCGGCTGCACGCACAGGCACGGTCACTCTATTCCAAAAAAAATCTCGTGAAAATCGCTTAAAATCTCGCTTCAAAAAAAAAGGAATTTAATTTCGCCACATATGGCGACGAAAACAACTACAATCGTCGTTTAAATGCTCTCGCCCTGCCTTTACAGCAGTTTAAAAGGCTCGGGACGAGTATACACAATACTGCCTGAGCATAAACATAAATACCTACAAAAACAAGCAATCTGCTGTTTTGTGTTTATGTTTCTATGAGCGCCGCGAGTCTTCTTGTCTGTTTGTTTACGTCCGGCACCTCGACTTGGTGAGTTTAAATCACTGCGCCTATCAGCTATATCGGCTTATGGCCACTGGCCGTCTGCTGATTAGTCCGGTGCAGTGATTCGCGCGCGGGCGAATTTAAACGAAACGCGATTTGAATAGGCCGGTCTCGAATGTACCGGCCGCTAACCTTCTCCTCAAACCCAACACGTTAGGGGGCTATTGTAACGCGCGGACTGAAAAAAAGACTTTACATAAAAATATGCGTCGCGTTGCGCGCCGACAAGAAGACGGGATCCGCCGCTCGGCGCGGGCGGATCAAGGTATCTATTTTCGCTGGGCCGGTGAACGCACCACCGGCCACTAGCCGCTGCGAGTCGAAAATACACAAATAAATCGCTGCGCGGGAAGTACAAAGAGGCTTACCGGGAGAGAAGTGCACTCCTCTCGTCGCTCGCTCACGAATCCGCTCCTGCGTCAGGCCTTATCCTCCGGTCGACTTCGGAGTGTTCAGGCCGAGTCCTAACGTCCAGCGTTCACCTACAGACGCTTCGGACCCCAGGAGTGGCTCGGATTGCTCACGTGCGCTACTCTTCGTGGTCGGTACGTGTACGGGCGCTGCTCTGCACTGGTAAGGACGCACGATACCGTTTTCTTCGCGAACGATCAAATTAACTCGCGTACGCGCGGTTTGACAGCCCGGGAGAATCTGATTTAAAAATGAATTGAGCGCGACTTTGCAACCGCCAAAGTCGCGCAGCCCCCCGCTCAGATCGAGAATACATCGTTCGAGCGATGTCAACAAACGCTCGAGAGGCACGAATTCGCGGGAACGAGAGTCAAACGAGTTCGATAGAATACGGAGAACCGAGATTCTTATTTTCTCCGTATTTTATCCTGGATCTCCGTTATACTTTATTAATTATACTAACAATAACCAATTATTTTAGGTGCTACTTACTCATTTTTGCGTGTAGTTGCTGCAATTTTACTTTCTCCCTACCAAAAGAAATCAGCTGATAAATCAGATGATTTGTCAGAAGATTTATCAGCTGATTTATCATGCTAAAATGACCCTGCGATTCTACCCGGATGTTGCCAAAAGTTTACGTAAATTAAAGATCAACTTCTTCAGTATTGGAAATTGCCTATCAGGATGTTTTACTCCACAGATGAGTTCAGAAATGCACGTTTGGAAGCATTTTGCACATTTTTTCTATTTTTAAAAATTTTGTACATGAGATATCAGCTGTGAAATCAGTTATCATTATCAAGAATTCGTTATCATTACTGATTTTTATTTTCATTTTTATCTCTAAATGAACCTTATTAAATATACTAATAATAACCAATTATTTTATGCACTACTTACTTATTTTTGCGTGTAGTTGTTGCAATTTTACTTTCTATTATTAAAATTCGTTATCATAACTGATTTTTATTTTTTTCTTTAAATGTACCTTATTAAATATACTAATAATAACAAATTATTTTAAGCGCTACTTGCTCTTCAAATTTGTAAAGATTATGTTTTATTCTTATTTTTTGAATATGAGAATAAAATGAAATTTTGCGTATCTGGAATTTCGCGTTTTTTATGCGCTACTTACACGTTTCCATGTGTAGTTGCTGCTGTTTATAGTAATACTTGATATTATGTTTTATTATTATTTTAAAAATTGAAACATATAAATAAAACGTTAGACGTTATAAAATATTTCTTCGTAGACTTTATTTTTAGTATAAATGTTTGTCATTTCATTTCCGTTTTTTCTTAAAAAATCTGCTTTGTCCTTTTTATGTTCAGTGTATACTGATTCTTCAATCAAAAGGATCTTTAAATTATTTTTTAAAGTTACTCTAGATAATGCATCATACAATTGCCCATTGCTAAATACTAGCAACGGTAAATAAATTGCAAGATTTTGAAATGATTGTCCCTTTGATTTATTAATAGTCATTGCAAATCCCAGTCTCATAGGAAATTGCCTTCTGATCATATTAAATGGAATTTCTTCTTTTGAAGAGCTCAAATCTATTCGTGGTATTGAAACTGTAATACCAGTTTTATTTCCAGTAATTATGTCTGCTTTAATTACATATTCACCTAAATATCTGACAATTAATCTCATTCCATTACAGAAACCATCTTCCAAATTTATAGCAGCTATCTTCAAAATCAGTTTATGTGGCGGAAGGCCGTTTGGAATTATTGAATGGACAAATTCAATTGGTATACAGTTTTGCAAACATTCATTTTCATCATCTACAATAGTATCAATACTGAAATATTCTTTGGAGTCATCATTTAATCGATTTATTATAATATTTCATTATTTATTTTAAGAACATGATTATTTATTTTTCGGGCATAAAATAACTTTATTTTTCATAGAAATGTCAAACGGATTAAATTAGTTTTCAAAAATTTCAGTAACTAAATCAACATTAGATAAAAAATTAGGTGGTATTTTTAAAAGGTTATTATTTGTTTCGAATTTGGTAAAATATTGTCCTTCTCCTACATTTAAAAGCCTTAAATAATATGTCATCGTTAGATATTCTCATATTTTTATGTAGCTTCAAATAATGAAATTGTAGCCATATTTTACAACTTTTCACAGAAGATTCTACTATTTGAGCCTACTACCATGACGCACAATTGGTAATGTTTGCCTAAAATCACCAGACAATTATTACTTTACCACCAAATGGTTTTATATTTTGACATAAATCTTTAAATAATCGATCTACAGTATCAAACGCATATTTGTTAGTCATAGAAATTTCATCCCAAATTAATACATCTACATTCTTAATATAATTTGCATACCTTGAATTGTGCGAAACATTACATGTTGATCGTTCGTTTATTTAAAGTGGTAGTTTAAATGCAGTATGCGCTGTTTTTTCATTAATTAATAGATTAGCAGCAATACCAGTCCAAGCAATTGATAATTCAGAATAATTTTTATTATGTAAAAACATGATCAATGTATTTACCAAATAACTTTTTCCATTTCCACCAGGTCCATCAAGAAAAAATAGTTTCTTTTCATTGTCGTCCAAAACCACTTTTGTTATTTCAGTGAATAGTTGATTTTGACAACCGTTTAATGATTGTATTCTTCTATCAAGTTCATCTTCATTAACAGCAATATGCGAACGTATGTCATCATCACATTCCATTAATTCAATGGAAATATCTAGTAATCCAAAATCTTTTATAGAAAAACCATGAAGTGATAATGTACTGTCAATTAATTTCAATGCATTTTTTCTGCAATTGTTTCACGTAACTTTGGATTTAAGAAATACGATTTATATTTATCGTATAACTCTCGTGCATTTATAGAATTATGGACAATCAAACTGAAACTAAAAAGTTGACATAATTCATTGGGAAATTGAAAATTTGTTGCTTCACTTAAATAAATATCCCATTCATTATTTGTTTTTATTAATTTCCGAACGACAGCAGTCTCATAAAAAGTTGCGATGATTTTATTGTCAACAGTTCTTAAATCTTCAAAATAGGTAGTGCCACGAACATGTAACAAATGTAATCTCCAACAAAAACGTTCTCGATCCTTAGGGCTGACAAAATACATTCTACTTAAAACTGGTTTACACAATTTTTTTTCTCCAATTCCACGTATTACAATTTTTATCGAAAACTTAATGATTAGGAGTTTCACTGTATAAATAGTGTTTTGCATCATAGTCAATGCTATTTAAATCGGACCATGCCGTTAATGTTGTACCAAGATTTTTATTGATCATTTCTTTCTCCGAACCATGCTTGAAAATATACATATTACTCATCTTCAAAATGAACAGCTAATCTATATATAACATGTGATTGATCATGTAATTTGAATTTTAAAATCCGATAGATTGCTTCTGGAGGACATATAGGTCTCGTAGATACATATTGTTCTATTTCATTATAATTTAGTTTATGCGTCGTATTATCAGATTTAGAAACAGTGTTGCTTACTGAAATATCTGCATGATCTACAATTGTATTTTCCGAACTACTTAAACATATTATGGCTGTATCGGGACCTTTATAACAGTTTTTGAATAAATATTTTATAGAATTTATTGTATTGCAAACTTCAATATTGGTATGACAGTGAAGTTTAAGTAATAAATACGGCTTATATGGCACAACAAAACGATTGTCTGCAATTCTTTGTTCTGAAAATATAATTTTTTATAACGGATAACTTGCAATGTTAAAAAAAATTGTTGCCTCATTATATTGCTTTGGAAAATTTTTTGTACATTTACTTTTATCTTCATTCATACAGGGCGAATTTAAATTTTGATATCCACAAGGACCATGAATCATATTGTTTAACTAATTTGTACAATTCTGGATACCTATTTTCATCTGGAATTTCAGCAGTATCTATACTATCGATTAATTCAGAATTGAAGAATTTATCTTTATCGTCTAAATAAAGCAGCATATGAATATGTGGTAATTCTCGTTTTTGAAACTCAATGATATATGGGGATATTTCTAGAACTTTTACTTTTCATAGTATGGCAATTTTCCAGATCTTTTTAATAAGAAATAATACTTTCGACAACGCAAATAGGTAAAAGTAAATGTTTTTCAAATGTTCCACGCATGAAAAGATCGTTCCAGTTACGTATAAAGTGATGAGAACGCGGAAATGTACTAAATTAACTCATTTCGCTGCGGTCATTAACGACATTTTTTACAGTATTTGTTCTATAAAAACTGTAACGAAATTTTTCATTCATTAAGACTATCATATTACAATATTTGGTATCATATTTAAGTAGAAAAACCTTATTTCAGAGGTGTGCCTGCGATACAATAGAAATCAAGAATATAGAAAGTTGGGTAGTGATTTTTCAAAAATAAATATTTTTGTAGTAATTCTGTTCTATATATTTTAACGTGAAGTTTTTTCTTAATCTGGCTCACAGATTTCATTTTTTTAAAAAATACAATAATTTTATTTGTTGCATGTGTATGTGCCACACATGGTTTAAAAGTTATACGGCTTCAAGAAATTACTTCTCAAGCGTAACTCATTAAAAAAAACTAGATTTTTGATAAGCACACGCTGAATTTGGAATTTTTAGGTCCAAAAGCCAGCGTAATCACTACTTTAATATTTCAAAAAGAGGTAGTTAAAGTGATATATACAAATTTAATAGCATTTTGATATGATTAAAATAAATAAGTTCATCATTTATATTAGTAAACAATTTTTTTCGATATACTAGGCCGTAAAATTCGATTTTACGGACTTATTTGAGGGCGTAAAATGCGATTTCATGTATCTGGAACTGAGTGCGTGCAATTGCATTTTTATTTCCGCAAATGAGTCCGTAAAAACGAATTTCGCGATAAGTATATATAAAAAATTAATGTTCGTTACTTAGTCGGGCGACACTTAGAACGGCTTCACCGGTTTTCGTGCACTGCGATCACTACTCGGTTCGTGAAATAGCATTTTGTGAACTAGTGACGAAAGATACTATTTTACTGTGAATGAATAGTACATTATTTTATAGTACTGATTGCATAAATCCACCATGTCACACCTATCCGCATTAGCAGTCCATTTTTGCACCGTGCAGTATCGCCCAAGTGACAGCGAGGGTGATAAGCACCGTGCAATAATGGACTACTTATGTCAAGGATAGGCATGACGTAAATGCGGATTTATGCCACGCAGTACTATACAAGTTTTTCTGTATTTTACATTCTTTTAAAAGACCATAGACAATGCCTAGTAGCAAAAATGGTGCACGTTTTGCAGGTGTAATGATGTGTCACTTTACGCATACTGAACGTGAAGTAAAAAATACTGCTTTTCGAATTTGTGCATGGGGATCACTATTTGACTAGCAAAAACTAAATTTAACAGTATTTTTTTATTTAATGTGCAGAATTCACAAAATGATAATTTTTGGAGGGAAAAATACCATCATTTTCGCGAATTGTACACCTATACCATGTCGAAAAATACTATTCATTACTCAGCTGTATGCCGTAATATCATCGCGTAATCTCACGATACTCGGGTCTGTTCTGCTGGCCCTCGTATGCAACTAAAAATCGTACTTTAGATCCTTAATTTTAAAATACTACTATTAAGGAAAACAGAATTAAGCACAGCCATTGAACTGCAGTTAAAAAAGAAAAAAATGGTTTACCATGGATCTGTAAAAAAGCCAAAAGTCATACAAAGAGAAACTCGTAGTAAGACACGAAATCGTAAATGAAATATTATATTTTTTTCATGGTTAAATTATGTATAGAGATTTTTATATATCAATATATATATATATGAAAAAACGGTCGGAATTTCTGGGAAGTCCTGGAAAAAACAGTGACTTCCCAGATATAACTGTTATATACAGTTTAAAGTCCTAGAAATAACTCTTATGGGTCTAATATATATATATATATATATATATATATATATATATATATAAAAAATAATTAACATCAAATAAATAAACATTAAAATACAAACATAAATTAACAGTTTTACACACACATATATATATATATATATATATATATATATATATGTATATATATATATATATATATATATATATATATATATATATATATAATTATAATTATAATTATATGTAAAACTGTTAATTTATGTTTGTATTTTAATGTTTGTTTATTTGATGTTAATTATTTTGACTTGGTTTTTAAAATAAAATCTAGTTAAAATTTGTTTAACACCATCGTTATTTTTTGTACTTTCCCTTTCATAAACACACACACACACACATGCGCGCGCGCGCGCGCCCGCGCACACGCACACACAGACACATACACGGAAAAAAAAATAAGACGGGCCTGGTTACAGAAGGTGCGGAACGGATACAGTGCCGTAGTCCGTAACTGTATTGATGACAGAATGAAACGGTCGCGGTACGCTATACTTGCGCGCGGGGCAGTCAAAGGCGCGCAATGCCAGCCGTTGAGTGATGAAACGCCGTTCGTTCCAGTGCGTTGGAACGGCTGTCGTTTTGCAGCCGAGACGCACACGGTTTCGGGCTGAAACGACAGCGCATTGGTAACGTTATGTACGATAGCGTTGCAAGGCCGAACGCGCCCGGTTCGCGTGCTGAACTCGGATGGTTTCGGCACGCTGAAACGACTGCCGTTCCACAGCTGAGACGTGCGCGGTTTCGGGCTGAAACGACAGCGCATTGGTAAAGTTGCGTGCGATGGCGTTACGAGGCCGAACGCGCCCGGTTCGCGCGCTGAACTCGGGTGGTTTCGGCTCGCTGAAGCCACTGCCATTCCACAGCCGAGACGCGCGCGGTTTCGGGCTCAAACGACAGCGCATTGCTAAAGTTGCGTGCGATGGGGTTTCGGTCCGAAACCGCGCGCTTCTTGGCTGGAAAACGGCGGTGGTTTGAGCTCACTTGAACGGAACGAACGGCGTTTTGATGCTGAGACGCGCATGGATTCCATCATGCAGCACATTATTGCTACTTGCAAAACCACTGGACAATTGATCTATATGTGGGAGTCTCTTTTTCCTTTTTTTTTCACGCCAACGAATGTACTTTCATGAATTTTTCTTTTTAAATTTCGTTCAACTCGACACTTATTGTTTTTCGTCATTTAATAAACAGAGATGCACTTTTGCTCTGTAATCATTAAAAAGATGACCAATACTTGTATATTCCAATGTTTTATTTGAAATTATTGACTACGTAACCTTTTTTTATTACAATAAAACATTTATCACGTAAATCAATACTGTTTTTATTAATGAATACAAGATATATTTATCAAAATTGATCAATACTTTCAGCGATACATTTTTCCATTGCCGAATGCGTATTTCTTCAAAATATTTGCCTTCAGCAATACTGAGAGCAAAAAATAAATTTTTGGGCTTTTCTTATTTTCCCTTGCTGAGCGCGCACTGGACGTCGATTTTCACCTCTCACTACAAGTTAATAGTTGTTCTCATCGACACGCATTTGAAAATCCTTTATTTTTTGACTTTTTATAAAATTGTCGACCTGACGAGTCATCTGCAATATCAACTTCAGAAGCAACAATTTTTAATTGAATGGGGTGTCTTGCAAGGTAAGTTGGTCCAATTTTTAGCTACATAAAAATTGAATTCGTTTACCATTTGTTTTTGAGCGTAGCATCAAACTATTATGGTATTTTTTTTTGTACAAGTCAATAGATGTAAATATATATATATATATATATATATAATCTTGTTAAAAAATATCTTGTTAAAATGGATCCACGATGTGCTATTATTTTTATAATTATTGGAAAATTGATGATTCCTTCCGTTTTTCGATTGCAAAGAAATTTCGCATCGCAAGGCTGATTGTGGCTTCAGTTCATAGTCGGATTCTGACATATTCAGCGAGTTTTTTAAGAATTTTTAAACACAAATATTTTTCTCTGTACCTATCAAGCGTTACTGTCGACTTACGCGTTACGCACTCGACTGTTTACATGTTACCAATTTACTCTTTTAGACAGTCAATAAATGGAAATTGTTAAATATTGGTCATATTTGTGCAGAATTTTGTAAAATACAGGTCGCTACTGAAAACATACATATTTTGTACAAAATATATACGAAATTTGTCTAAGAATATGTACAAAACTTGTATAAACTTTATATGCATTTTTTCGGAAAAAATTTGTAAAAATTTGATACACTTGATACAAATTTTGTATACAATTTATACAAGTTTTATACGTATTTTGTATGAATTTTACATAAATTTTACACATTCAATTAATTTTTTGCCTTTTTTTAATAATTAATCATGATTATTATTAGTCAAAAATTTTTTCGTACAATAGCAATGAGTAGTCTACTAAAATTGTTATAATATGCATTATTTTACGGGATAGTTTGAATTTCCTTTTACTTTAAAAATTTTGGTTACAAAGCATTGTTATTTTCCAAGATTTATGAAAAATTCAGTATATAGATCGTGGATCTATTCAGTTTCCGGGAATCAAATTATGTAAAAATGTTTGCCATTTATGGAAACAAAATACTATAACTTGTTTTGCAAGTCCATTGACTCGTAAAAAGTAGATACTGCGATGTTATGATTAAAAAGGAATCGAATTTAATTTTCATAGAACTGAAAATTAGACCAACTTACCTGCATTAACTTACCTTATATGATTTTTTTCCTTACTAAAGAAGATACTTTAAGACTCAGATCGTTGTTATTGGTAGATTAAAATGATCACGTGATGATGGTGTATTGCGAAAGCGCGAACGTTTGAATTTTTTATATAAAAAGTACTTGAATATACATTGAAAGCATTATACATTCTTTTGAAAATTCGTGTATAAATGTTTTATACTGATATCAGTAAAGTTTTATCGAAAATCAGTGTTAGGCAAATCCGAACTTGCGCTACCGCAACATATTTTGCTACACGAATAGCGGCGGTACAAGTAGTGCAACTACAAATAAAATTTATTGTAGTAGTGCTACTTTACAAAAAATTGTACCCTACTCGTGGCATCGATATTCGCGTAGAGCGCTACACGATTTTTAAAAGGTGATAGTACTATTTGCATAAAGTAGTTGCACTACTTTCAAAAACAATGAAATTAAAATTTGTATGGTATGTCTTTTCGAATTAAAAAAATTAGACTCAGCGATAAGAAGTGGATGATCTGCAAGTCGTAAGTGATGCTTGCGATTTGTACACTCATAAAAACAGTATTTTTGCGGCAAAAATATTTATGTCTTGAGAGCCGTGAAGTCGCACTATTTGATGAAAGCAGTGCCATTATCGTCCAAAAATCGTATAGCGTCACAAGTAGTGTAACGACAATTTTTTTGAAAAGTAACGGCACTCCTGCAGTGCAACTACACTATTTTCTAAAAAAGAAGTAATTATTTATAAAGCGAATATAATGTTAAGATTTTTATGGTTATTCTTTTAATGTGACGAATATAAATTGTTTGATTGAAAATTATTTTTTACGTTTCCATGCAACCGGCTAATAATTTTACAGATAATAATCGATTGTATATAGCGGAATCTGTGAACGAATCAAGGGTGATCTACAAATTACTTTTGGAAACCCTGTTTCACTACATGAGGAGTGACCCGTAGGAAAAAAGTATGCACAAGTTGTGTGCACAAATAAAATTTGTGCATAAATTTGTGCATAATTTAATAATTGTGCATATGTTTATGCACAAATTCGTGCACGGTTTTCGTGTGCACTTGTGCATGCATTTATATACAAATGTATGCACAATTTTTAAATTATGCACAAATTTATGCACAAATTTTATTTGTGCACAAAACTTTTTCCTACGGGGAATACTACTAGTATAACGAATTTAGGTTCATACAAGCATTCGGCTGTATCATACCAGTACACTGAGTATAAGATTATCTTCCAAATAAAACATTAGAATATACATGTATTGGTCATCTCTTTAATGATTACAGAGCAAAAGCATCTCTGTTTAATGACGAAAAACAATCAGTGTCGAGTTGAACGAAATTTAAAAAGAAAAATTCATGAAAGTACTTTCGTTGACGTGAAAAAAAAGGAAAAAGACTCCCATATATAGATCAATTGTCCAGTGGTTTTGCAAGTAGCAATAATGTGCTGCATGATGGAATCGGTGCGCGTCTCAGCATGAAAATAGTTCAAATCAGTTTTCCAGCCAAGAAGCGCACGGTTTCGGACTGAAACCCCATCGCACGCAACTTTAGCAATGTGCTGTCGTTTGAGCCGGAAGCCGCGCGCGTCTCGGCTGTGGAACGGCAGTGGCTTCAGCGAGCCGAAACTACCCGAGTTCAGCTCGCGAACCGGGTACGTTCGGCCTCGTAACGCCATCGCACGCAACTTTACCGATGCGCTGTCGCTTCGGCCCGAAACCGCGCGGGTCTCGGCTGTTTAACAGTAGTGGTTTCAGCGTGCGGAAACCACTCGAGTTCAGCGCGCGAACCGGGCGCGTTCGGCCTCGAAACGCCATCGCACGCAACTTTAGCAATGCGCTGTCGTTTCAGCCCGAAACCGCCTGCGTCTCGGCTGCGAAACGACAGTCATTCCAGCGCACTGGAACGAGCGACGTTTCATCACTCAACGGCTGGCGTTGTGCGCCTTTGACTGTCCCGCGCGCAAGTATAGCGTACCGCGACCGTTTCATTCTGTCATCAATACAGTTACGGACTTACGGCACTGTATCCGTTCCGCACCTTCTGTAACCAGGCGCGTCTTATTTTTTTTCCGTGTACAACCAAGTAAAAAAGTCGTATTTTATGCAAATAATATTTGATTATTTTCTTAAAGTTGTACTATGCTGCTTTTATTTTTAACGGATTTAAAAAATGAGTTATGCAAACTTTTTTGTATTATAATATATTATATTTATTTTAATATATTTATTTTCTCATGAAAAACGCGAGTAACAATATCGGCCTATCGATTGCATTTTCATTTGCAGTAAGATTGTCTGCTATTTCTTTCCACTGAGGATTGCAGGACATAGTTAAAAATAAATCCGGTTTTTCAAAATTCTGTCATATAGTCATCGTGTCTAAATAATTTTATTGAATAGCACGGGTCTTCCCATAAATGACGAAGGTAAAATAATCATTTTTCCTATTAGAGAATTTGCATTTGTAGCTTAATTATGAAAATAATAGATTAAACCCTTATACATGTCCGTTCTAAAAGAATCTTGCTCATTTCTTATATAATAATATAATCTACAACTTTCAATTTTTGTCCAAGCGTCAACAATAAACTGCTGAGTTAGCTTCCCAGCACTGAAGCATGGATTAAAATTCGTTCTAACACTTAACTTGTAACTATAATATTGTAATGTAGTCATTTTACTTTGTTTGACACTTTTATCATAACATGTCAAATAAGGATGTTAACCGCATTCGCCACGAGGAAACAAAAACGGATAAATCATAGGATCTATATGTTTACTTATAATAGGTATTCTACACGTAACTGAACTTTTAGAATAAATACAAATATCTCGTTGACTTGGAGAAAGACTGTCTTTACCAATATACTATTGCTACTTCATTACATGCTACAACACCATTATTCCTTTTATCAATAACAGCATTGTTTCGAACCATGTACATTTCAACTCCTTTAGGTAATAATCCACATTTCTCTGCTTTTTTATATTCTCCAATTTCTATGTCATGCATCATTTTATATGCCATAGAATAGGGATTGATAGTACGTATTAAACTATCTAATTCGTTTAATAAGTTTAGTGAACCATTTTTACTATGTTATTGGCTAATTTGTTATCTATGAAATATAGTTGCCCGTATTTACGAGATTTTTCCCTCTCTGCATTTAATGAATATGTATTATGATAAGTTTGTCCGCAAATACGAAAAACTTGTAGTCCAGCAGTAGGAAATGTTACTAATTTTGCACCAAAACTTGCAAATGCCAATAAATTATTATATATTCTGACGCAATTCATAAAAGTTTTGCTTTCTTTACTGTTACTATTTATTAGTTGTTTTAGTTGTTCTGGATATGAGTCTTCATTATTAAATAAAACTTTTTCTTTATGACAACAATTAGTAAAGCATTTCTCAGCATTCGTTTCACAAGCAAAATCTTTCGCATCACAATATATACTTATTTTATACATTTCTCCTAAATAATTTTCAGTAATATTGTTTTCATTAAAATCATTATTTGCAATAAGGCCAATTTTCCATTTTTTATTGCTACTGTTTCTTGCTCTGTAATATTTTCACGTGCACTAATATGTCGTTTCTTAATTGTATTATTTTTTTATAACATACATTCTAAAGTAGATTTTTCTAATAAATTTCTCTTTCTAGTGCATTTTTTAATTGTTACTACTTCATAAGAAGAACTTTTGCAATTTTTTATTGTAAACCCCAATGGAAATATAAACCGTACGTGCCTGTTAAATTTGCGTATATGTGTATACGTTCACGTACGTTTGAGTACGTTTGCGTACATTTTGGTTACGATTCGGACATTTTTTACAGAAACGTATGCGAACGTACGTGAACGTACGCAAACGTAAGTGAACATTCTCAGATGTACGCAAACCTACAGAAATTTGCGTGTAAAACCCTACAAGAACGTACATTTACTGAAAAAGTTACTCTTATTATAGGAACATTTTTTTATTATTGGTACATCTAAGTACGTTTTCTTACGCTCGGGTACATTCGCGTATCCATACAGGTGTCCGTACATTCGCGTACGTCCGCATATATTCGCGTACGTTTACAAAATGTCCGAATCGTAACTAAAACCTACGCGAACGTAAGCAACGGTACGCCAACGTATGTGAACGTACGTAAATTTGCAGGGACATACGCTAATTTACGTTATAGTACTGTGGATTTTTTCCAATTGGGAATGATTTGGTTATCATCTGTAGTGCAATTATGTTCTAAATTTTTATGTTGATTATCGCTACTATTCGATTCTTTTAACCCATTAAGGACCAGAGGGACACTTTTTTCATACTTTTTTCGACGGCATTATTTTATATGAAAATGGCTGCAAAAAAAATTAAGATAGGTCGTTATCGATGTAAAATCATCGGATCTTTTGATTGGTGTGGTCAGAATTTAAAAAAAATGCATATTAAAAAAGTTGTTATTGTTTATTTAACAAAAAACACAAAATTTCAATTAAAAAAAACTTTTTGTTCAATATTTTCACATCGAAGCTGCAGGCGGATTTTCTCAAACTGTATATTTTTTGCGTCCATGGACCCTAACCTTCAAAATCCCCCACGGGGTTTTTCGAATTTGAACATGGCAGTATCCAATATGGCGGCTTCAAGCCAAATTTTTTTTGCTATTCTATTATTTTTGAATAAAACAACTGGTTTATGATAAATGTTCGAGAAAATTAGTCTATGGGGGTTTTTTGGGACGCTGATCATGAATCTACTATTGGATTTCAGAAATTCAAAATGGCGGATCCAATATGGCGGTCAAAAATTTTCAAAATTATTCAAATTTCATAAAAATTGGGATATAGGGTTTTTTGGGTCGCTGATTATGAATCTGCTATTCGTTTTTCCAAATTCAAGATGGCGGATCCAATATGGCGGCCAAAAATTTTCAAAATTGCTTAAATTTCATGAAAATTGGGATATAACGGTTTTTTGGGTCGCTGATTATGGATCTGCTATTAGTTTTTCCAAATTCAAGATGGCGGATCCAATATGGCTGTCAAAAAATTTTTAAATTATTTAAATATCATGAAAATTGGTATATAGGAGTTTTTAAAAAAATTCAAAAATATTAGTATGTAGTAGAAAATTTTTGACTTTTTCTTCGTAAATATGTTATTAGATTCTTTATTTTTGAAAAGTTGGATACAACGCAGCTGGAAACGATTGTTAGCGTGTCACATTCTTATAGAAATTATTATGTTGATATACTAAGAGCCACGAGCCATAATATTCTTACTAAAACCCATACACTTGGATTGTTATATTATCTAAAATAGTTACTCTATAGCCTCTAAGTATTATGTAATTATTTTTATATCAAAAATAAATCAAATGTTTTGTTTAATATCAAATTTATCTTATTATACTGTTATACCAAGCAATTTTGTGAAAATAAAATAAATAAATAAACATTTTTTTTTTATTGAAATCTTGTTTGTGATAGTTTTATGAACTTTCTAAAAAAATTTTCGTAAATGATAACGGATTAAACAATACTTTTACTCTTTATAATAGTCCAAATAGTTTATTTACAAACTTGTTTCTTAGAGGGTATGAAATAAATTTTTCAAATGTCACATCAAAAATCAAAACGTCAAAAGCGATCTCACAATGACAATGTTGAGATCGAAGAAAGCGAAAATGGGGAGTATAATGCAATTTATATTCCGGATATGAATGATTCTGGAGATTCTAGTTCGGATTCAGAGTTGGATGCTCAATCTGATGAAGAACTTTCATATCCAAATACCTTTGAAGGAATATCTAATGTCTCATATCGTCAAGTATTAGATAGCTACACAGAAAATCAAACACAATTAGAACCAGAGCATACTTATCAATGGCTTGATGGAGAAAAAAAGTATAATGAATCGTTTAAAAATGAGATTCTACTTTCTGATCGTACGAAAAAAATGATACATAATTTATCTGCAGTAGAATTGTTTGAACTTTTTTTTTCGAAGGAAATAAAGAGTTATATTATTGAATGTACAGTTTTGAATGGTTACAACCTTACTGAAGATGAATTGGACATTTTTATAGGAATATTAGTGTTATCAACTTTTAATCAAAGAAAAACACAAAAAGACTATTGGTCCACAGATCCACTTCTTGCATGTCCAGCCGTTTCTTTAGCAATGAGTCGCACTCATTTATGAAAATAAAAACAAAATTGAAGATGAATAAATCAGAAGATAAAAATGATAACGATAAAGCGTGGAAAGTTCGCAAAGTCCTTCAAATTTTCAGAAAAAATCTACAGCAATTTGGTTTTTTTTTCAACCGCACTATCCGTTGATGAGATGATGGTAAAATTTCATGGTCGTACAAATTTACAACAGTTCATGCAAAACAAACCTGACCGTTGGGGGATCAAAGAATGGGGAATTGCTAGTCCTGAAGGATATTTGTTCGACTGCGACATATATTGTGGAAAAGGTTCAAATATTTATAATTCTGGTGAAGCAGCTAAACTTACAAAATGTGCTTTAGGAAGTCGTGTAGTACTTTTGATGACTCAAAATTTACTATCGTCGGTTGTACCTAGAAAGTTGATTCAATATCATTTATATTTCGATAATTATTTCACTAATCCTGACTTATTGGTTCATTTGAAAAAAATGGGATTGAAAGCTACGGGCACGGTACGGATAAATAGAGTGAAAGTGAAAAACTATGTCGATAAAAAAGCAGAAAGAGGTACTTATTGTGTAAAGCATGAAAAAATTGTGGACTCAACTTTATTACAGTTATGGATTCAAAATGTGTATCAGTGCTTTCAACAGCTGCAGGAGTTTCTCCTTCATTTGAAGTAAATCGATTTTCTTTTGCTGAGAAGAAAAAAAAATTGCCATATTATTTCCACATGCCTTCAAAATTTACAATATGTTTATGGGTGGTGTTGATTTACACGATTCGCATTGTAGTAATTTGATGTCATGCATAAGAGCCAAAAAATGGACTTGGCCCATCTTTATGAGATTCATTCAATCTTCGATGGCTAATGCAACCGTTCTTTGGAATTACATACATGAAAGAAAAATAGGTTCAAAACAACTCGCTATGGATATTGCAAAATATTACCTTGCAAAAGCAAAAGTAAGCAAATCACACACATCTGTAACTGTTAGTTCAAAAAAAAATTGTCAAAATTTCAAACAGTGTGCTTCAAGAACAAAAAAAATGTGTAAAGACTGCAATGTCTATTCATGTTCTGTATGTTTTCCACTTTTACACCAATAAATTATAACATAATAACGTAAAAAAATATAAAAAACTAAAAAAAAAAAAAAATTATATAAAAAACTTAAAAAAAAAACAAAAAATATAAAAAACTAAAAAAAAACAAATAATATAAAAAACTAAAAAAAAACAAAAAATATAAAAAACAAAAAAAATAGAAAAAAAGAGGCTCTTAGTATTATCGTTTACCTCCACGTGGTAAGAGCTGGGCAACGTAAATTCACGGCTAAAAAACGATTTTATAATAAATACCTAATTCAAATTAATAAATTCTACGTTTTCATACAATTGGCGATCTTAAAAACTCCTACATTCTAATTTTTATAAAATTAGTATGGTTTTAAACATAAACCGTCACCATATTAGATTCACCATCTTGAATATGGAGAAACTAATAGCAGATCCATAATCAGCGATCCAAAAAACCCTTATATCCCAATTTTCATGAAATTTGAGTAATTTTGAAAATTTTTGGCCGCCATATTGGATCCGCCATCTTGAATTTGGAAAAACTAATAGCAGATCTATAATCAGCGACCCAAAAAACCGTTATATCCCAATTTTCATGAAATTTAAGCAATTTTGAAAATTTTTGGCCGCCATATTGGATCCGCCATCTTGAATTTGGAAAAACGAATAGCAGATTCATAATCAGCGACCCAAAAACCCTATATCCCAATTTTTATGAAATTTGAATAATTTTGAAAATTTTTGACCGCCATATTGGATCCGCCATTTTGAATTTCTGAAATCCAATAGTAGATTCATGATCAGCGTCCCAAAAAACCCCCATAGACTAATTTTCTCGAACATTTATCATAAACCAGTTGTTTTATTCAAAAATAATAGAATAGCAAAAAAATTTTGGCTTGAAGCCGCCATATTGGATACTGCCATGTTCAAATTCGAAAAACCCCGTGGGGGATTTTGAAGGTTAGGGTCCATGGACGCAAAAAATATACAGTTTGAGAAAATCCGCCTGCAGCTTCGATGTGAAAATATTGAACAAAAAGTTTTTTTTAATTGAAATTTTGTGTTTTTTGTTAAATAAACAATAACAACTTTTTTAATATGCATTTTTTTTAAATTCTGACCACACCAATCAAAAGATCCGATGATTTTACATCGATAACGACCTATCTTAATTTTTTTTGCAACCATTTTCATATAAAATAATGCCGTTGAAAAAAGTATGAAAAAAGTGTCCCTCTGGTCCTTAATGGGTTAATTGATTTCCTCTATTTTCTTTTTACGCTAGTCTTTTTCCCGCAATGCTACTTTTACTTTCTTCTCGGTAGTGGCATTTTTTCGCGATTCTTTTTTACGCAATGCCTCTTTTTCCTTGTGCTCAACAGTGGCTTTTTTTGGAAGTTTCATTTTCTAATAACTTCATTGTCCTTATTTGAATTTTCACGTTGATTTTCGCTAATATTCGATTCTTTTAATTGATTTTCTCTATTATTGTTTTTACGTAAGTCTTTTTTTCGCAATTCTTCTTTTACTTTCTTCTCAGTAGTGGCATTTTTACGCGATTCTTTTGTACGCAATGCCTCTTTTTTCTTGTGCTCGACAGTGGCTTTTTTTTGGTAGTTTCTTTTTCTAATAACTTAATTGTCTTTATTTGAATTTTGACGTTGATTTTCACTACTATTCGACTCTTTTAATTGATTTTCTCTATTATTGTTTTTACGTAAGTCTTTCGGCAATGCTTCTTTCACTTTCTTCTCGGTAATGGCATTTTTACGCGATTCTTTTTTCCGCGATTCTTCTTTTACTTTCTGCTAGGCAGTAGTATTTTTTCGCATCTCTTTTTTATGCAATGCCTCTTCCCCTGTGCTCGATAGTGGCTTCTTTTCAGAAGTTTCTTTTTCTAACAACTTGATCGTCGTTATTTGAATTTTTACGTCGCTTTTTATTCTATTTGCGTCTGATAATTTTTGTTCGGTGCTACCATTTTTTCGTGATTCTCTTTTTCTAATTGCTTCTTTAATTCTCTGCTCTGCAGTCATATCTTCTCTAGGTTTCCGTTTTCCACTTGATTCCTTTAATTGCAATTCTTTATTTGCAATGTTTTCAATTCCATTGCTCTGATCGTTCTTATGTAATTCCTTATAATTTTAATAAGAATATATTTTTTTTATTACAATTTCTATTACCGATGTTTTCATGCAAATCAACAATTTCAATCACTCTTTTCTTTATTATTATAATTTTCTGATTGTATTTCATAATATTTCCTATAATTAGTAATGTTTATTGAAATTTCTAATTGGTTTCCTAAGTGTTGCAATTGCGACATACCATTAGTGCAATATTTTCCATTTGAATAATTATTGATTCTACTACCTTGTACTTTGTTATGGACTATTGGAAACATCAAGGAGCGCGGGAGCGCTCCGAAGGCAAGTATCTGTCCAATGTAGAAAAAGCCTGAGGACGATCGTGCTATTCATATATTGAAATGGGTGCGCGGGAATTTCATGAATTTTTTACGACTTTGCATCATTTTTTACTCTAATATTTTTTATATCAATGGATAACTGCTTTGGTATACTACATGTATAAATAATTTCAATTAAAAATATTATGTCCTTTCAATGTATGACTCGTTTACATATTGGTATGGCTCAGATTCTATTTTTCCTTCTTCTTTTTCCTCTCGATCAGCTGTTTTATTCCGACCACTGCTCAATATATAAATATATATATATATATATGATATGTCTATAAATTGGTACTTTTGAGGAGATGTGAACCTTTCGCTCAGAGTTCGGACAATGTGACTAAAGAAATAATGACCCTCAGGTTACCGACTCTGGGAAAAGGGGGGATTTCTCCTCAAAAGTCGCAATTCTTGCTTTGAGAAATTTGAGGAGTCTCTTCAAAATGCCGACATCTCTTCAAAAGTACCGATCTATACGTTGATATCTCTTCAAATATACCAATTCCCATAGTTATATATATATATATATGAAACAGGACTTATGTTGACATCGCGTGTTAATACTTATGTAAAATTAACACGTAAAAATTATGCGACGTCCGCATAAGTACCGCAAAGTCAGCATAAGTCTCGCACCAGTTCAGAAATTGTCTGCATAAGTCACGTTCCATACAAATATATATAAATATATATATATATATATATATATATATATATATATATAAATATGAAATTCTGGAAGTTTGAGGATTATATTCAGCACCCGCTTGGAAGTTTGAGGGGTTATGGGAAGTTTGAGGAGCCTCCTCAAACTTCCAATCTATATATTCAGCATCCGAGCGGAAGTTTGAGGGGTTTTCTAGAGTCTATTTGTCTAGAGTCGGTAACCTGAGGGTTATTATTTCTTTAGCCACTCTGACCGACCGGGGTTGAGCTCCTCAAACTTACTAGCCTAATATATATATATATATATATATATATATATATACACAAGGAGATTCACGTCAACTGTCCCAGCGCCGCGTGAGAGCGCCACATCGTGCTATTTCTAACTCATGTTTATGATACTAAAATGTAACTAAAAAAATTGTTTCATAAGCGTTTCCGACGTATTTCTTTTTTCAGCTTTCCAATGGTGTAGGCAGTTTTTCTCAAATTTTCCATTTTCACCTCCAAAAAGTACAAAACGTTTTATATCTCAAAAAGTATATTTTTAATATTTTTTTGACCATTTAGATCGAAACCTGGGCATTTTTTACATAGGAAATGATTTTTTTCATAATTTGCTCAGGATGTTTTCTTCGAGAAATAGAAGGCGAAAGAGTAGCGCAACGGCTCTCCTGCGAGCGGGACGTCGCGCGGCACAGCATGATTCATTTTTCTTTCCAAAGGTGGCTTTCATATCGGAATTTTCTATCCGTATGTGAATCGTTACGTCGAAAGTATATAATTGCAATGACTTCATCTTATTCCTCTTCGAAACTTTTTCGAATTTCTGTCAATATAATCAAACTTGGATTTCATAGTGTCTTTCGTGTATTTGATAATTAAATCATCGGTAACTCTTTGTTCCGTTATTTCTTTCGTTTATTGGAGCAACTAAAATGGATTCAACTTGGAAATTAAAATGCATAAATCCTTTAAATAAAAATGATCATCCTTATATAAAATAAAAGATTTGATCTACTTTCCAACACCTTTAAGAAGCGCATATCCCTTAGTACCAGAAAAAGCAAAAATTTGTTCTAATTGTCAACGCCAAATTTACAAACATAAATCAAGTTTACCTCCAGCTGATGCTAAAAAAGCTAAAATAGTGTGTAACAATGAGTATCACAAAGCTGGTGTTGCAGTTCTTGAACAAATAAAAAAAAATTTCAAAATTAACAAATAAGCAAGAGAGAATTCAGTTACTAACTCTTGCGCCTGAGTTTTGGTCTCGTAGGTACTTAATGTGAGAATTCGCTTGCACTGAACGGGAAGCTCGCGAAGCAAAAAATTTAGTAGCTAAAAGTGGAATTCTTTCAATACCTGCTAATAAAAGTGGCAAACTACTTTCAGGTGAAACTGTAAATTCAGTGAAAACATTTTATGAAAAAGATGATGTAAACCGAATTATGCCAGGTTTAAAAGATTACATATCTGTTAATCAGAGCAATGGTAAAAGAGAGCATGTTCAAAAAAGATTACTGCATGGTAATTTAAATGAACTGTATAGTTTATATAAAAAAGAAAATGAACACGTTAATATTGGTTTTACTAAATTTTCACAATTGAGGCCACCACATTGCGTTTTAGCTGGAAGTAGTGGTACGCATAATGTATGCGTATCTGTACATCACGAAAACGTAAAGCTCATGCTAAGTGCTATGGATCTAGAAAATTTAATAAAAGATACTAGATTGCCTCTTAGAAACTACCACGATTGCATCCAAGTAATTATGTGCAATGATGCACACGACAGATGCTATTTGGGTGACTGTTTAGATTGCCCCAATATGTCCATATTACGTGAACATTTGCTTGAATCTTTTGATGAAAGTGATATTTTTCAAATAGAGTATGAATCATGGTTTCAAACAGAGCGGTGTACAATCGCTTCTAAAACTGTAAATGTTCATGAATTTATGGGCATACTGGGATGAAAAGTGATATAATTAAAATCTCACGATTTTTTTTTGCTAACAATCAATCACTTTTGTAAGTGACTTAAAAAACAACCTTCAACAAGGAGAATTTCTTGTGTGTTGTGATTTTGCTGAAAATGATGCGTTTGTTATACAAAATTCTACACCATCGTTCGACTGGAACAACAACCAAGCAACTGTTTTTATGGTTGTTGTGTATTATAAAGACAATGAAGAGCTTAAACATGTAAGCGTTGCTGTGATTTCCGACAATCTAAACCATGATACTGTTGCCGTTTATGAATATCAAAAAGTTATAATATCTTACCTCAAAACTAAATTCATAGTAAAAAAAAAGTCTATTATTTGACTCATGGAGCAGGTCAGCATTTTAAAAATAAATCTAATTTTCTAAATCTTCTTTTTCATGAGAAAGATTTTAGTGTTCCAGCTGAGTGGTATTTTTATGCCTCGGTGTACGGCAAAGGTGCATGCGATGGTATAGGCGCCAACCTAAAAAGAGGTGCAAAACGAGCTAGTCTACAAGTTTCTTCTAATAATTATATTTTAACGCCAGAAAAGCTTTATAACTGGGCTAAAGATTATTGCAAAGAAACCAAAGTTTTTTATAGCAGTAAAGTATCATATGAAGATACTGTCTTGAAACTAAAACTAACCAAGACTGGATAAGGCTAAATTCATACCAGGCACATTACAATACCATGCTATTATTCCAATTGATGAAAGTAAATTGAAGCTCAAAAAAACCTCTTTAAGTTCTGAATATCAAATCTTCCCGAGAAAAACTGTGAGAAAAAACAAAGAAAAATTATCTGCACTGAGAAAAAAGCGTTAGTATAGTTACTACATTGCTGTTAGTTATGAAACTCTGTTTTTTTTTATAAAAAAGCCAATACAATATTATTCTTATATTACAAAGAATTCGAAAGAACAGGTAGATTATGAAAGGTTATTAGGTAGCGAGGCAGGCCTAGTTGACGCGAAGTCCCGCGCGACGTCCCGCGCGCAGGAGAGCCGTTGCGCTACTCTTTCACATTCTATTTCTCGAAGAAAACATCCTGAGCAAATTATGAAAAAACTCATTTCCTATGTAAAAAATGCTCAGGTTTCGATCTAAATGGTAAAAAAAAAATATTAAAAATACACTTTTTGAGATATAAAACGTTTTGTACCTTTTGAAGGTGAAAATGGAAAATTTCGGAAAAACTGCGTACACCATTGTAAAGTTGAAGAAAAAATACGACGGAAACGCTTATGAAACAATTTTTTTAGTTACATTTTAGTATCATAAACATGAGTTAGAAATAGCACGATTTGGCGCTCGCGCACGGTACTGGAGCAATTGACGTGAAACGCCTCATATATATATAGACTGGGGGGGGGGGGGGCGCTCTACTCGCTCCGCTCGTCAACCCCCCATTTTTAGAAACTGATTAAATTGTAAATTCTGTTCTATTTTTCAGCCTAGAGGTAAATAGAAAGATGCGTTTTATATTAAAGTAGGCCTAATCTATTGACTATGTCACTATCAAATTTTGGAAACCATTAAAATTGTATGAGTTTTTATTGAAGGAGTAAAGAAATTCAATAAACTTTAAACTACCTGATGTGCCTTTTGTAATACTTGATCTTCTCATTTTCTTGAATATCACCAATAACTTCTAATTTCAAGTATATGTTTTCAACAGGAAAAAAAATAATATTGACTTCAAAACCAATTTCACTACTGATGAGTGTGCTCTTTTGAATGGTGAGGTCTAAATTACATTTGGATAGTTCCATAAACCAACACGTCGGTTATTCAGTAAAAAATTACTAATAGCCAAATCGTGATCAGCACCCTCGAAAATCTGTGTATACCAATTTTGAGCCAAATCTAAGCTTTTTTCGAACTCTTCACCACCATATTGGATTCACCATTTTGAATTTCGAAAGTCCGATAGCAAAATTTTTATCATAAACCTCGTAAACCCCTCTATACAAATTTTAAGCAAAATGCTTCCTTCCAACTTTTAACCGCCATTTTTAATTTCGAAAGTCTGATCGCCAGATCGTGATGAGCGATATCAGAAACACCTGTATTCCAATTTTGAGAAAAACCTCATCTTTTTTCGAATTTTTAATTACCATATTTGATCCACCATTTTCAATTTTGAAAGTCTGATAGCAATATCGTGATCAGCAACTTCGAAAACCCCCGTATAACAATTTTGAACGCAATTTAATATTCTTTCTTACTCTTCATTACCATATTGTATCCGCCATTTTGAATTTTGAAAGTCTAATAGGAAAATCCTGATCAGCGACCTCGAAAACCCCCCCTGTATTCCAATTTTCAGTCAAATCTAAGTTTTCTTCGAACTTTTAACAGCCATATTGGTTCCGCCATTTTGAATGTTGAAATTCTGATATCAAAGTCATGATCAACAACTCCGAAAACCTCAGTATACCAATTTTGAACACAATTTAATATTTTTTCTTACTCTTCATTACCGTATTGTACCCGCCATTTTGAATTTCGAAAATCTAATAGAAAAATCCTGATCAGCGACCTCGAAAACCCCTGTATTCCAATTTTCAGTCAAATCTAAGCTTTCTTCGAACTTTTAACAGCCATATTGGTTCCGCCATTTTGAATTTCGAAAGCCCAATAACAAAATCATGATCAGTAACCTCGAAAACCCCTGTATACGAATTTTAGGCAAAATCCAAGCTACCCTCGAACTTTTGACCGCCATTTTGAATTTCGAAAGTCTTATGGCAAGATCGTGATCAGCGACATCTGAAATACCTGTATTCCAATTTTGAGAAAAACCTCATCTTTTTTCGAATATTTATTGCCATATTTGATCCACCACTTTCAATTATAAAAGTCTGATAGCAAAATCTTGATTAGCAACTTCGAAAACACCCGTATGTCTATTTTGAGCACCATCTAAGCTTTCTTCGAATTTTTAACGGCCATGTTGATTCCGCCATTTTGAATTTCGAAAGTCCAAAAACAAAATTTTGTTCGGGGATCTCTAAAACCCCTGTATACTAATTCTAAGCAGAATCTAAAATTTTTTCGAATTTTTTACCGCCATATTGGATCCGGCATTTTGAATTTCCAAAGTCCAATAGCAAAATCTTGATCAACGACCTCGAAAAGTCCTACATAACAATTTTCATCATAATCTAAGCATTTTTCAAATTTATAATTTTCCTTGTTGTAAGCTTGTCTTGTGCGTTACTTCATCGAATGTTCGAATTCATATATGAATTACATATAACAGATCAAGGAATCTACCGAGATTCGCCTTGAGGCTAAGAGGGCTAATCCTGATAGAGTTATTATAGATAGAGTAGGCAAGGAGTAGGCGCTCTTGTAATGGAAGTACCTCGGAAAAACAAGAAAAATAAAAAATGACGTAGCTGTCAACAAAACTAAATATATACTATATATTATGTATATATTATATACATTTATTAGAAAGCAATAAGGAGGGTAGGAGGAAAGGAGGAGAAAAGGAGAAGAAGAGAGGCTGTGGAGGGGCGGAGGAGCGGAGGAAGAACGGAGGAGGAGCGGCGGAGGAGCGGCGGTTGAGCGGATGAGGAGCGGTGGAGGAGCGGCGGTTGAGCGGATGAGGAGCGGCGGAGGAGCGGAGGCTATAAATAGACCAAATTCCTCAATATAACGTAAAAATTCATAAGTTTTTACGTTATTTTGAGGAGCGGTGGAGGAGCGGTGGAGGAGCGGAGGAGAAGCGGAGAAGGAGCGGACCCCAAAAAATGCTTACACCTATATAATATAGATATATATATATATATACTAGGGGTAGTACCCCCCCTACTCGCTCCGCTCGTCAACACCCCAATTTTGACAAGTAAATAATTTATTTATTTTCAACGTAGATATTTTTCATATTTTGTATTAATATGGTATTTTTCATATTTTGTATGGATGATAGTTTATACAAATGTAACACTTAAGAGTAGTTCTTAATTCTTAATTTCTGAAACGAAAGAATAGATTATTGAGATTTTTCATATTTTTTATGGATGATAGTTAATACAAATGTAACACTTAAGAGTCGTTCTTAATTCTTAATTTCTGAAATGAAAGAATGGATTATTGAGAAAACTACATTAATTATATATTAAGAAAATATATTGAAAATTATATATTTTATTCTATGTTTTCCACATCACCTTGGAGGTAAATAGAAAGATGCGTTTCATTTTTAAATGGTATCCCCAGTAGGCCTAATCTACTGTCTTTGTCACTATAAAATTTCAGAAAACATTAAAATTGTTACAATAAAAGTATATTTTTTTATAATATAATATATATTTTGTAAAATTAAATTTAATAATTAAATGATTTGAATTACCTGATAATAAGTTAAATTCTTCGAAATGTTTTATTTAATTTCTGAATTGTTTTTTATTTTTTTTTTATATTTAATATTTTCTGCCCCCCTCGCCCCCCCTCAGACCCCCCTCGTGACCCCCTCACATCCCCACAGACCCCCCTCATTTAAATGTTCACTTAAAAGTTTATTTTTTTCATGTATTTTTCATATGTTTTATTAATAGGGTAATATTTATAGATGTAACGCTTAAGAGTAGTTTTGAATTCTTAATTTCTGAAATAAAAGAGTAAATTATTAAGAAAATTACATTAATTATACATTAAGATATATTTTATTCTATTTTTTCCACATCACCTTGGAGGTAAATAGAAAGATGCGTTTTATTTTTAAGTGGTATCCCCAGTAGGCTTAATCCACTGTCTTTGTCACTATAAAATTTCAGAAAACATTAAAATTGTTACAATAAAAGTATATTTTTTTATAATATAATATATATTTTGTAAAATTAAATTTAATAATTAAATAATTTGAATTACCTGATAATAAGTTAAATTCTTCGAAATGTTTTATTCAATTTTTGAATTGTTTTTTTATTTTTTTGTTTTTTTTTTATATTTAATATTTTCTGATATGGTATTTAAAATTTTCCAACGTTATTTATATATTCCATTGTCCTAAATGAAAGAAAAAATGTTGTTGTTCTAATTAACTAAAAATTCATTCAAAAAATTAATTAATTAATAATTATATAAAAATTTATCTAAAAAACAAAATTCAATTATTGTAAAGAGAGATTTTTAAATTCTTCTAAAATTTTGTCAACTTTAAGTTTTCAAGTTCTGAGTTTTGTATTTTTATTGTTCTGTTGTTTTCTTGTTTTTTTTTGACTGATGATTTAGTTTTTTTAATTTATCTTTTTCAATAATTTTATCTGATTCTAAATTAATCATGTATTCCATATAATTTTGTTCATATTCTAAATAGTCTAAAACTAATAATTTATTATGTATTTATTATTATTATTGAATAACGAATATATATATATAAATATATATATATATTGTTGTGTTTTATAATTTACTTTCGTTTTGTGTAGTTGACATATTCTAAAAAGAAAATTAATTATCTAAAATTTCTTTCCAAACGATATTTATAATTTCTTCTTTATTTTCTGAATTATTTTCAATAAAAATTTTATCTGGGTTTTTACATCTTGATAATGGTACATATAATTGACCATGAGAAAAGAATGGTCTTCTAATATATATTCCAACACTATCAAAACTTTGACCTTGTGATTTATTAATAGTCATAGTAAACGCTAATATTAAAGGAAATTATTTTCTATATAAAATAAATGGTAATGATGAAGAATTGCCGGTGTTTAATGTAATTCGAGGAATAAAAACTATGTTTCCAGAGTTTTCACCTGTTATTATTTCTGATTCTATGTTGTATTTAAATAATTTAGTAATTTTTAATCGTGTTCCATTACATAATCCATCGTTAATACTTAAATTTCTTATTAACATTACAATAGTATTTATTTTACGTTTTAATTTATGTGGTGGTAGTCCTTCACGTATATTGTTTAAAGTTTCAATCGGGTAATTAATATGGATGTTATCATCAGATAAATCTACATCTTTATGAGTAGCATAATCTAAACTATAATACGTATTTTCTTCAGTATTTAATAGTTTTAAAATTTTATTATTTAAAATATTTGCATCTTCATTATGTGACGTTAATGTAATTTTATTTATTGATATACTACAATTTATATTTTCATATATTTTAAAACAAAGATCGTTTGTTTTAAAACTATCAAATATAACAAATGAATTAAATTTACCTTCTCCAATATCTAATAAAAATGAAGTAAACATGATATCTTTTGAACGGATATTTGTTTTCAAATACATTAAATAATGACCAAAGATTTGAATATTTTATTGTTTCTTGAATTATTGTGCTTCTACAACCATTTTTAACAACAGGGAGGCTTTGTATAAAATCACCTCCTAAAATTAATAATTTTCCTCCGAATGGTAGATTATTATTACAAACATCTTGTAAAGTTTTATCAACAATTTCTAAAGCTTTACGTTGAATCATTGACGCTTCATCCCAAATAATCGCAAAAACTTCACGAAATTTTTTTTTATCTGATTCAAATTTTAAAAATGCACTTTCAATATTGTTTAAATCTAAAGGTAATCTAAAAGTTTTATGACTGGTCATACCTTTTGGTAATAGCATAGATGCTATACCAGTCCAAGCCATTGATATAATTTTTTGTTCTATTGACAAAAAATAATAAATTAAAGTTTTATATAAAAACGTTTTACCTGAACCTCCAGGACCATCAATAAAGTTAATTTTATGTTCATTATTTAATATTTGTTTAAAAATTGTTTTTTGATCTGTGTTTAATTGACTATAGTAATTATTAAAAATTTGTTTACAGAATAAAATATTTTCTTTATTATTTTCATTATTTGTATCGAAAATTTCATCAGGTTCAGGTAATCCAAAATCTACACAAGACATTTCTTCAACTTTTAAAATTTCGTTTATATGATGAAGAGCTCGGTTATTTTTATTATTGTCAAAATCGTCTGTAAAATATTTATTAAATTTTGTCCAAATAGTATTACCATTAAAAATTAAAAATATTACTTATGTCGACTGCAATTTAATATCAACTGATAAGAATTTTTCCATCGGTCTTACAGTCTTACAAATTAAATTAAAATAATTAATATTTATGGCAGTCAGATTGCCCTTGTTTATAATCACCCCCGCAGAATCTGAAATAAAAACTTAATTAAAATCTGGAAAAAACTTTGTTAGCAAAGGACGATCTGACTGCCCACCACCACCACATTGTCCGACGTTTCGAGCCTGCTCCGGCTCCTCCTCAGGGACTGAAATAAAACCCGTGATACACCTCCTTATATACCATGCACCCATACCCCCTTCTTTTCTCTTACCCCACCACCCTCCACATTCACCTCTCCAACTTGCCATTCTCACTTAAATTAATAAAGAATGATAAATGTTATCTAATTTACTTGACTCTATCATTAAATTTACATTATTCCGATTTCTTAGAATGTGAATACTTTCAAGGCTTTCCCTCTTATATTTATTCTTAATCCCCTGTTCCAAAATATCCACACTCCCAAAATCGAAAGAATGCAAACTATTTAAACAATGTTCTTTCAAACCCGATGTACAACTTGAGCTGCGTAAACTATATTGATGTTCATATATTCTCTTTTTCAAATATCTACCCGTTTGACCAATATAACAACCATTACAATCCCTACAATTAATTTTATAAACAACTCCCGATTTCAAACATTTATCATCCTTGTCTTTACAATTACTAAATAACCTTTCTAAATTATTATCATTTCTAAAGAAAACTTGAATATTATGTTTACTAAAAACCCTTCTAATCCTTTCCGACAAACCTCTAACATATGGTAAACTAAAATATGCATTCTTTCCATTTCTATTCCTTGTTTGATTATCTACCCGCTGCTTCAATCCACCATTATAAATTTCCCACACTCTCTCATCAATCATTTTATCAATAAATTTTACGGGATAACTATTTTTAATAAATGTCAAATAGTATTACCATTAATGTTACCTGTTATTAAAAACCAAGTAAAAAATTTACGTAATAGAACAGGTAACATTATATTACAAGCTTCTTCAAAAATTTTGTCAATCTGTAAATCATCTTCGATTAGACCCATTTGTATTGCTGTTTCTTTGTAAGTATTATATGTTTTATTTTCAAATGTACGTAATTCTTCAAAAGATGTTGCGCCTTTAACACGATTTAAAATTAATTTTAAATGAAATCTTTCAATATCTCTTGGAGATACTACATTTAAACGTCCTATAGCAACATGTTTTAGTTCTCGTTGACGTTTTATCCAAGTTTTATTCTTAAAAATATAATATTTTGGTATATTAACGTATTTAATATTTTTTGCATTTTTATCTTTTTTATTTAATTCAAACCACGAAGTTAATGTAGTTTTCCAGTTATCTAAAGCTTTTTCCTCTTTATTTTCTTCGAAAATTATATTTTGTTTATTTTCGGTGTGAATTGCTAAACATATTACGGTGTGACTTCTACCACACAAAGGAAATTCTTGTAATCTCCATGCTGCTTCCATGGGACTCAAATATCTACCATCTTATTATGTTTGAGATCGTCAACGGCTTCGTAAGCTTCACATATCTGTGGTTGCATCCTTTTTATGACCCCGAAAACCTCTGAGTAACAATTTTCATTGACATTCTTAAAGATTTAAATCTTGGATACAATTCATTATGGATTCGGCTTACTGGGGATACCACTTAAAAATAAAACGCATCTTTCTATTTACCTCCAAGGTGATGTGGAAAAAATAGAATAAAATATATCTTAATATATAATTAATGTAATTTTCTTGATAATTTACTCTTTTATTTCAGAAATTAAGAATTCAAAACTACTCTTAAGCGTTACATCTATAAATATTACCCTATTTATTAATAGGGTTATAATGTTTTATTAAACATATGCAAAAAAAAATTATTAATTTTATATAATATATGAAATATACATAAAATATATTTTATATATAATTAATGTAATTTTCTCAATAATTTACTCTTTTATTTCAGAAATTAAGAATTCAAAATTACTCTTAAACGTTACATCTGTATATACCGCCTTATTAATAAAACATATGAAGAATACATGAAAAAAATAAACTTTTAAGTGAACATTTAAATGAGGGGGGTCTGAGGGGGGTCTGAGGGGGGTCACGAGGGGGTCTAAGGGGGTCACGAGGGAGGTCTGAGGGGGTGCGAGGGGCTGAGGGGGTGCGAGGGGGACGAGGGGTGCTCTACCATACCCAAAATAACGTAGAAAAAATCACAATTTTACGTTATTTTGAGGAGGGGCTGAGGGGGGACTGAGGGCAGCGAGGGGGGCGAGGGGGGTCTACGTGAGACAAATAACACTTACGACTATATAATATAGAGAGATATATCTACCTATATTATATAGATGTTATGTTGTTTTTGAACATCAGCCCCCTCACCCCCGCACCCCCAGCCCCCTAAAAATAACGTAAAAATCAGCGTATTTCTATGAGTTTTTTTATATTAAAATAGCCTCTGAGCCCCTTTCATCCCCCCTCATCACCCCTCAGGCGCCCCCTCCTCCGCCCTCCCTCGTTCCCCCCCTCTTACCCCCTCATATTCATTTTTTTCTTTAATCGTATTTATCATCTCGGTATACATGCGACAAAGATCTTTTTTTCTCACACCACGCGTAAAGTATTCTGTTTTCACATTGACGTCAGGGAGTTTCGCTTCGCTCGGGCCGTAAATAATTATAAACGGCACCAATCATCGGAAAAAAAATAGACATACGAGCATAGGCTTCGCAGTTTCTAGGAATGAGGTTATGTGACGTTTTCGACCCTGAAATTAAAGATTAAGAACAAATAACTTTCTGTAAGGTATATAGGAAAATTGTATATTGTCTCCAAACAATGAGGACCATTGATATTTTTTTAACACGAATAAGTCTATTTTTCCACGCCACCCAACAGGTAGATAGATAGGCGCGCTTTTTTTATAGAGGTTTCCCTTTTTTTACTATCTTTGAATTCATTTTCCATTAAATATTTCATTGTTTTTTCATAATAAAAAGTTAGTAAAAAATGGCCTATTCCTCTGTTAAAAAAAAATGTAAAATTTTCAAGTATTACTTTTGTTCTATCAAATAAACATATGTTATATTTTTAAATATTTTTATAGTTATTTAATTAACATAAATTTTAAGCTTGAAAGTCATTCAAAGGTTTTGAACTTCATATTCATTTCAAAGGTCGCTCAAAATATGACGCTAAAAATATTAATTATGAAGGTTGCTGAAAGCAGACCGAAACTTAAATCGAAACCGTTGTTGAACTCTGAAAGTAGATCGATTTTGAAGGTTAAGCAAAAGATCAGTTTGTTAATTTTATAAAGGTTGTTGAAAGTTAATCAATTTTGGAGGTCTGGTAGCAGACCGATTTTGAAGGTCGTTGATAGCAGACCGATTTTGAAGGTCGCTGATAGCAGACCAATTTTTGAAAGATAATCAATTTTGGAGGTCTGATTGCAGACCGATTTTGAAGGTCGCTGATAGCAGATCAATTTTTGAAAGTTAATCAATTTTGGAGGTCTGATAGCAGACCGATTTTGAAGGTCGCTGATAGCAGACAAATTTTTGAAAGTTAATCAATTTTGGAGGTCTGATAGCAGGCCGATTTTGGAGGTCGCTGGTAGCAGACCAATTTTTGAAAGTTAATCAATTTTAGAGGTCTAATAGCGGACCGATTTTGAAGGTCGTTGATAGTAGAATAAAATGTTCAGCAGTATTTTGGAAAGAAGATAAATATAAGTCTAATTGTTGTAATAATGGTACAATAATACTTTCACCTTTAACTGATTATGATAAAACATTGAAAGAAATGTCATTACATAATCAAACATTCAGATATTTAATACGATATTATAATAATTTATTTTGTTTTGCAACTGTTGAGTAAATTGAGTCGTGGTTGTAAAGAAAAAAGAATAGTTTATTTAAGATGAATAAGTATATACAAGTATGATGTAGCGAGTCTCATGCTCGCGGCGCGAGGTACTTGTCGCTTGGAGTCCAACGGTCGAGAGAGTTTTGCGCGAGTCAGCCGCTGCTGCTCGCGCACCGATCACGTGATGCGCACTGGAGGGGAGCACACGTACACGTACTTGTGTGAGTGCGTGTATACAATTCATACGCGACCTTTCCTCTTATATTACGCAATATAGAATGTACAATATTTAACACTTCTCCTTACATTTATATTGCGTACTTATTTTACATTTAACAACATTCTGAATTTTACAAACTTTTCTTTACATAGCGCTTTCGTTAAAATATCTGCAATATTTTCATTGGTATCGATTTTAATCACTTCAATTTCCTTTTCTTTTACGCTTTCATGAACAAAGTGATAGTGTATTTCAATATGTTTTGAATTCTTTGTAAAATTTCCACAACTTGCTATGTTAATGGCACCTGTATTATCCTCGTAAACTTTAATTGGTTTATTTACTTTTACATCGAAAATATTTACTAACTCTTTTATAAATTTAATTTCACTCACAGCTTCTGATAAAGCTACATATTCAGCAAACGTTGATGCTTTTGCAACACATTTTTGTTTTCGTGATTTCCAGTCGACTACATTTCCAAAAACTCTAATTATATAGCCTGATGTAGATTTCCTATCAGTACTATCACCTGCCCAATCTGCGTCTACATAGCAGTCAATTAAATCACAATTTTCATTTCGTTTAAATTTTAAACTTAATTCTTTTGTCGCATATAAATATTTTAATATTCGCAATGCATATTTCCAATGTGTTTCAGTATAACAATTTTGAAACCTACTTAAGTAATTTACACTATAGCTAATATCTGGTCGCGTACCAGAACTTATGTACAATAATGCGCCAATTAAATTTCTATACTTTAAATTTGGTTCACATTTATAGGATTTTTCAATTTTCAAACTAGTTTCTATAGGAGTACTATATAATCTACTATCTTTTATTTGATATTTATCGGCTAATGAATCAATATAATTTTCTTGACTAAGTGTCATTTTACAATCTTTATAATTATAATCAACATTAATTCCTAAATATTCCTTTATTTTACCTAAGTCTTCCATTTTAAATTTATCGGATAACAATTTCTTAATTTTGTGAATATTCTTTTGATTTCTTCCACATATTAATAAGTCATCTACGTATATTAGAAGATATATAACATTTTCTCCTTCTCCGTAAATATACAAACATAAATCTACATTACTTTTTATGAAGCCGATTTTTGTTAAGTATTCATCCAAACACTCATACCAGTCTCTAGGACTTTCTCTCAATCCATACAAAGCTTTATATAATTTTAACACTCTTTTCGTGCCATCTTCATAACCTTTAGGTTGATTAACATATACCTCTGTAGTCACTTTGCCATTTAGTAATGCAGTTTCAACATCGATTTGCTCTATTATTAAACTCTTTTGACAACAGTATGAAAGAAGTATTTTTGATGGTTGACTTTTAGCTACTGGAGCGTATATGTCATCAATTACATCAGTTTGCTGAAAGCCTCATACAACTAGTCTAGCCTTATATCTATTATCTGATTTCTTAGTGTAAACCCATTTCACATCTAGTACTTTTTTCCTTTCTTTTTTATCAACTAACGACCAAGTTTTATTTTTATTAATACAGTCAATTTCTTTATCCATGGCTACTTGCCAATTTTTACTATCTTTGCTATTCATCGCCTCCTCAAATGTACAAGGAGTATCTACTCTACTATAATTTACAAAGATATTATACGTTTCTGGTTCCGGATATCTTACAGTACTTTTTCTTTCACGTTCGGATCTACGTGGAATTCTCAACCCCTGATCTTTATTGTGTCCATCTTTTATTTTATCATTTAGTTTTTCAGACTCATCTGCGCCTTCAAAGACATTATCATCCGAATTATCATCATTATCATTATTACTTCTTCTACTTTCCCCGAAGGTAGGAGTAGAAGGAAGAGTATAATCCGTCTCGTTTTCGTCGAGATCTAGACCGATACATTTTAGATCGTCTTCGACTATATCTGCATGTCTCGCGACTACTATTTTTCTATCTAAAAGAACTCTATATCCTACTTCACTATATCCAAGTAAAATTCCCATATTGGATTTTTTATCCGATTTCGAAGATCTTTTTTGTTCCGGATTTCTTACAAAAACTTTACTCCCATCTAATCTCAAATTTTTAACATTTGGTCTTTTATTAAGGAATATTTCATACGGTGTTTTCTTTTCAATTGTATTTGTCAAAGTTCTATTTTTTAGATATGCAGCCGCGCAAACTATTTCTGGCCAATAACATTTATGTACTTTCGCTTCGGCTAATAAACAACGCGCCATATCCATTATTGATCTATTAAACCGTTCGGCTGTTCCGTTTAATTCATGAACATATGCTGGACAATTGTTTATAACAATACCTTTTCCTTTAACGTATTTATAAAACTGATTGTTTAAATATTCTTTACCGTTATCGCATCTCAAGAATTTAATTCGCTTTCCCGTTAAATTTTCACTTTCATTAACGAAATTAATAAAACAATCAAGAACTTCATCTTTAGATTTTATGCAGTAAATTCTAGCTATTTTGCTATAATCGTCGATAAAAGGAACAAAATATTTTTCCCCATTAAATCCTGTAGTTTTAAATGGACCGCAAACATCCGTATGAACTATTTATAAAATCTCCTTTGCTTTATTTCTATTATTTTCGAATGGTAATTATGCATTTTGTTCTCAATACAAATCTTACATTTCATAAATTCGGTTTCAAGTTCACTCGGAATACCGTTAAGCAACTGTTGTTTACATATCGTATTCAAATAACCAAAGTTTACGTGCCCTAGCATTCTATGCCACCTTTTCTTCTGACTCGTATTATTATTCCGCTCGGCACTATTTACGAAATTTATATTCCTTGCCAATTTACTTTTCATCTTATATGTATCATTAAATTTAAATGCCATTGCAGTTAATTTATTATCACTATCTATAACTTTTGCAACTTTTCCTTTCAAAATTACCGTATTCTTATTATTCGTTAATTTGCCAACACTTATTAAATTAGCATTCATTTCCTTAGCAAAATAAACATTATTAATATTAACTTTATTTTGCTTCCCGAAGGTGACAAAATAAAGAGATATAGTTCCTATCTTTGTTGCTTTTATGACTCTATTATCGCCGAGATAAATATTTATCGGTTCTTTTAAACTAATACATTTTTCAAAGAATGCTTCATTATTAATAATGTGGTCTGAACACCCACTGTCGAGAAGCCACTCTACTATATAATTATCATTACATAACCTGTTTGTTTCGTCTCGCTGCGCCGCATGTGCCGTCGTAGCTACCCATGCGTTGGCTCCTTCACTGCTTTGTCGGCTCGTGCTGGCTTGTTGGCTGCGCTGACCTCTGCCGCCTCTGCGTCATCTGCCGTAGCTGCCTTGGCCGCTTCCTCCGCGTCCTCTGCCTCGTGTTGACCCTTGCCATGATTCGCCGCTGCGTCCCGCTTGGCTTTCATTCCTGCATTCTCTTGCAAAATGTCCGGGCTTACCGCATTTGTAATATCCTTCTTTATTTGCGGCAAATGCGTTTGAATTTCTTTCTTCTCTCTCCTTTTTTTTCATTTCCGCCAATCTTATCTTATTTCTGACGTAATCTGCTGTTTGCTCTTCTTCCTTTAGAGTGTCTATTAAATCACTTATGTAACTCAATGACTCCGGTAATGTATTTAGCATGTAATTCAATTTCTCTTTTTCACCAACTTTTGCACCTGCGCTTTTCAAATCATTAACTAGCTTTTCAAACTCGTTGAAGAATGATTCTGTATCACTATACTTTTCAAGTCTTATTCTATCTAATTTGTTTCTGCAAACAATTTGTAATGCCGTTCACTCCTTCAAATACATCTGATCAAACTTCCTTATTATTGCGTATGCTGAGCTTTCTTGACACACATACTCCAATTGTTTATCTGATATAGAGCTGTATATGTAAGTTATTGCTTTTAGATCTTGTTCGTCCCAATCTTCCTTATCATTTGCTGTTTTTGCCCTCTTTATCACTACATCACATTTTTTAAATTTCAAAAACATTTCGATTCTCTTTTTCCACATACTATAAGTTCCGCCATCGAATACTGGTATCGTTATATCTTTTCTTTCCGACATTTCTTCGTTATTCTCGAACGTTCCTTCGTGTTCGGAATTTCCTTCTTGCTTGACCTTCGATGTTGTGGCTTATTCCTTCGACTCGAGCGTTCCTTCGTGTTCGGAGTTTTTCTCTTCCTTGGTGTCCGCCGTATTAATGTGAGTTTATAAGCTGCCCCCAATACTCGCCGAGGCTTGTATTGGGTCAGAGTCTTTTTTAACACTTACCAACCACGCTCTCTGCTACCATATTGAATAAATTGAGCCGTGGTTGTAAAGAAAAAAGAATAGTTTATTTAAGATGAATAAGTATATACAAGTATGATGTAGCGAGCCTCATGCTCGCGGCGCGAGGTGCTTGTCGCTTGGAGTCCAACGGTCGAGAGAGTTTTGCGCGAGTCAGCCGCTGCTGATCGCGCACCGATCACGTGATGCGCACTGGAGGGGAGCACACGTACACTTACTTGTGTGAGTGCGCGTATACAATTCATACGCGACCTTTCCTCTTATATTACGCAATATAGAATGTACAATATTTAACAGCAACCTTTAATGCTAACGTCGAACATGAAAAGAAAAAAGGAATTTATAATTTAAAAATTCAAGGACAAATTTGTCACATTACGCCAATCACTTTATTACCTATCGGTAAAGATGAACCTTGTTGTGGACAATTATATATTTATGATAATATAACAACACTTGAACGAAGGTTAAAAAAATCAAGACTTAAGTGATGAACATATACGAATATTAATTGAAATACGCAAAAAATTATAAACATTTATATCAAATATCAAATTTAAAAAATTACCCAAATTATAAATTGTATTTCGTCCGTAAAAATAATAATCAAAAGCATAGATATAATACTCCTGTAACATCTGAATGTGGAGCAATAATAGTATCGAAAAATGAAATTCCAGAAAATTACGATGTTCGTGTATATCCTAAAAACATTCCTGATAATGAACAAAAAAATACATATATTAATAAATTATCGCATCATATTGATCCTATGGTGTTCCCGATATTATTTCCTTTAGGAGATTTAGGTTGGAATGGTTACACTAAAAGAACAAGCGCTCCAGAAAAGGATCACCTTACTATCCTACAATATTATTCATATAGATTAGCTTTATCGACCAAATGGTAAATTTAGTCCATTATTATATTGTGGAAGATTAACACAATTTTTTTACATGCATACGTTATGATGGAAAGTAATAGAATGAATTTTTTTCGAAATAATAAAAAAAAATTAAGAGTCGAATGTTATCAAGGTTTATTAGGTCATGTAATGAATAATGCTTCTAATATTTCTAATAACTTTTAAAATAAAGAAAGATTAGGAAATATTTTTATACTACTAGCCACTTACATTGGTAGTCCGAGATATATGCAACAGCATTATCAAGATGCAATGGCTATTATGAGAAATACTGGGAGACTTGATTTATTTATAACAGTAACATGTAATCCTAAGTGGCAAGAACTAAAAGAAGTTTTGCAAAAATTTCCTGTAAGGACTACACCAAATGATATTCCAAATATAGCAGTTAGATTGTTTCATACAAAATGAATGTCATTATTAGATGACATAAAATAAAATAAAATATATCATATATTTATACAATAAATATAATAATATTTATACGATAAATATATATCTGCAGAAATACCAGACAAAAATGAAGATGAAAACTTACAAAAATTAGTAATTAAACACATGCTCCATGGACCGCATACACATAGTTCTCCTTGTTGTATAAAAGATAAAAGTATATGTAAAAAAAATGTTCCTAAATCATTTACAAATTATACAACATTTAAAAAGAATGGTTATCCAGAATATAAACGAAGAAATAATACATCAGAAAATTTTACGTAAAAAGCTAAAAATAACAGTCAATTAATCTCAGTAGATAATTCTATGGTAGTACCTTATAATAGTTTTTTATTAAAAAAATATAAGTGTCACATTAATGTAGAATATTGAGCCAATATTCAAAGTATAAAATATATATTTGACTAAATACATAAAGGTGGAGAGAGAGCATTATGTAAATTAAAAAAAGTTAATGATACCAATGATGGTAATATATATGACGAAATTACTCAATTTGTCGATGGAAGTTTTTTAAGTCCAATGGAAACAGCTTGGCGATTGGAAAAATTTCCTTTATGTGGTAGAAAACATACAGTCATAAGTCTATCAGTTCATACAGAAAATCAACAAAGAATTATTTTTGAAGAAAATAACGAGACTGAAGCTTTAGAAAATTATAAAAGAACATTAACAGCATGGTTTGATTTAAATAAAAAAGATAATTATGCAAGGAATATAAAATATGTTAATATACGTAAATATTACAACTTTAAAAATAAATGTTGGATAAAACGAAAACGAAATCAAGAAAATTATATAATACGTCGTTTAAATATTGTTTCTCCAAAGGATTTTGAACTATTTCATTTAAAATTAATTTTAAATTGTGTTAAAGGTGCAATTTCGTTTCAAGATTTACGAACGTATGAAAAAATTACATATAACACATACAGAGAAACTGCAATAAAAATAGGTTTAGTTGACGATGACTTACAAATAAAAAATATTTTTAAAGAAGCTTGTGACGTTATGTTAGGATATCAACTACGTCAATTTTTTGCTTGGTATTTACTATCTGAAAATATTAATGGTAATAATATTTGGAAGGAATTTAATAACTTTTTCATAGAAGATTTTAAATATGATAAATTAAACAATGCCCTCATACAAATAAATGAAATATTATCATTAAACGAAAAATCATGTATAGATTTTGGATTGCCTGAACCAAATAAAATCTTAAAAGTTGAATGTAATGAAGTTTATAAGACTGAAATTTTCTTCTGTGAAGAAATGTTTAGTAACATGTATACTCAACTAAATTTAGAACAAAAGTATATTTTGGAGAAATTATTAAATAATGAGCATAAGATTCATTTTATAGACGGTCCTGGTGGTTCAGGTAAAACATTTTGATACAAAACATTAATTTTTTACTTTTTGTCTAAAGAAAAAAAAATGTTATCGATGGCTTGGACTGGTATTGCGTCAATACTATTACCAAAAGGAATGACAAGTCATAAAACATTTAAGTTACCTTTAGATTTAGAAAGTATAGAAAGTGCATTTTTAAAATTAGATTCTGATAAGAAAAAATTACGGGAAGTAGATGCAATAATTTAGGACGAAGCATCAATGATACCAAAAAACGCTTTAGGCATTGTAGATAAAACATTAAGAGATGTTTGTAATAATAATTTACCATTTGGAGGGAAATTAATTGTATTAGGAGGAGATTTTCGGTAAATTCTTCCAGTTATTAAAAACGGTTGTAGAAACACAATTATACAAGAAACAATAAAATATTCAGATATTTAGCCACTTTTCAATATAATGAAGTTAAAAAAAATATTCGTTCTAACAATGAAGCATTCGCTTCATTTTTATTAGATATTGGAGAGGGAACAATTAATCCATTCAAAGTACCAAACAGTTGAAAAACTGACGATGTTTGTTTGAAAATATATAAAGATATAAATTATAATTTATCTATGAATAGTGTCATTTTAACGTCTCATAATGAAGATTCAACTATTCTGAATAATAAAATATTAAAATTGATCGATAGTGATGAAATGACTTATTATAGTATAGATACTGCTACATATAAAGGTGTTAATCTATCAGATGATAATATTTACATAAATTTTCCTATTGAATATTTGCATAATATTCGTGAAGGTTTACATCCACATAAATTAAATCTGAAAATTAATGTGATAGTAATGTTAATAAGAAGCTTAAGTATAAACGATGGTTTATGCAATGGAACGCGATTAAAAATAATTAGACTATTTAAATACAATGTAGAAGCTGAAATAATAACAGGTGAAAAATTAGGAAATAAAGTTTTTATACCGAGAATAACATTACCTACTGCAGAATCGTCTTCATTACCATTTATAGTTAATAGAAAACAATTTCCTATCCTCTTAGCTTTTTGTATGACAATAAATAAATTACAAGGACAAAGTTTGGATGCTATAGGTATTTATATTAGAAAACCATTGTTTTGACATGGACAATTATATGTTGCACTATGTAGATGTAGGAATCCTAATAATATATTTATTCAAAATGATTCGGAAAATACAGAGGAAATTATCAATATTGTGTGGAAAGAAATTTTTGATGAACAATTATAATTATTCTTATATTTATTATGTAATAAAATTACAAATTATTTTTTATAATATTTATATTAATTCAAAGTATATTAAATTAAAAAACATGGCAGACCAAGGTAATGTAAAACCAATACCATTACGTTGGGATCCAAAAGAAAAAAAATTTATAGAAGTTCACACCATTGAACAAGCTCAAATTTTAGACGATTCAAATAAACAGTTGTTAGAACATGACCACGAGGACAATAATTATATGAACAATTTAATAGATGAATACAATAATCATTTAAACCAAAATAAAACAGAATTTCCAGTATTATGGGATCCAGAAAAAAAATATGTAGACGTGTATACATTGGAAGAAGAAAATCGACTGTCCGAATTAAATATAAAAATAGAAGAAAATATAAAAGAAACAAATAAGTATAATGAATATTTAGAGGAGTCATTGAAAGAATATAATTTAAATTATATAAAAAATCTAATTGAAAGTCTTAGTAGATAATTGGTCTGCTTTCAGCGACCTTCAAAATCGGTCTGCTATCAATGACCTTCAAAATCGGTCTGCTATCAATGACCTTCAAAATCGGTCTGCTATCAGACCTCCAAAATTGATTAAATATAAAAAAACTATGCAAGATTGAAAATTCATTTTTTTTTCAATTTTTGTTTAAAATCCAAGTTTATTCATTTTTTAACTCAAAATCTTGAAACTTTTTGTACAGAACATTGATTGGCAAAAAGTTTGCATTTTCTCTGTAGAATGTGCCAGCATTTATTTTATGACCCTTTTTGAAAGTCTCTGATTGGCTGCTTCTTAGTATACCTTCATCGAAGGATATAGAGGCTGCGGCCAAATATTTTTTATTCGACAAAATTTTTTTGTATTCTTCTTCGAAAACCCTTCGAAATGCTTTTTTGATCAATACTGGCCGAGCAAAGGGAAAAAAGTTACAATTTTTTGAAATATCAAGAAAAATCCATAATTTCAGTTTTTGACAATATGATTAATGAAACTGAATATTATTCATACATCTTATGGCATGGACCGTACCACTGAATTTTATTCGAGCGTCAAATAGAACATTATATATATCTATCTTCAATAATATTAGGCTTACACAATAAGCGATACCTAATTGTGAATTAATAGTAAATTGAGCTATAGAGGTTAATTACTATAAAGCTGTCAAAATGAAATCAAGCTACAGACTCATAATTTCATTCATAATTAGGTATCGCTTATTGTATAAACCTAATATTATTGAAAATAGATATTTATAATGTTCTATTTGATGCTCTAACAAAATTCAGTGGTACGATCCATGCCATAAGATGTATGAATAATATTCAGTTCCATTAATCATGTTATCAAAAATTGAAATTACAGATTTTGCTTGATATTTAAAAAAATTGTAAATTTAAAAAAAATCAAATTACAAATTATAAATAAAATTATAAATAAAATTTAGAATAGAGCAGTATTTGTGTCTTGTTATTGGAATGTACACTGCATAACTGTCTGTTGCCTGATTTTATTTTGACAGCTTTGTAGTAATTAACCTCTATAGCTTAATTTATTATTAATTCATAATTAGGTATCGCTTATTGTGTAGGCCTAATATTATTGAAAATGATATATATAATGTTCTATTTGAAGCTCTAACAAAATTCAGTGGTACGGTCCATGCCATAAGATGTATGAATAATATTCAGTTTCATTAATCATATTATCAAAAACTGAAATTATGGGTTTTTCTTGATATTTCAAAAAATTGTAACTTTTTTCCCTTTGCTCGGCCAGTATTGATCAAAAAAGCATTTTGAAGGGTTTTCGAGGAGGAATACAAAAAAATTTTGTCGAATAAAAAATATTTGGCCGCAGCCTCTATATCCTTCGATGAAGGTATACTAAGAAGCAGCCAATCAGAAACTTTCAAAAAGGGTCATAAAATAAATGCTGGCACATTCTACAGAGAAAATGCAAACTTTTTGCCAATCAATGTTCTGTACAAAAAGTTTCAAGATTTTGAGTTAAAAAATGAATAAACTTGGATTTTAACAAAAAATTGTAAAAAAATTGAATTTTCTATCTTGCATAGCTTTTTTATTTTTGCAAATATTGACCTAAAATTTGAGGACCATTCTTTTTTATCATAAAAAACTAAAAGAAAACGAGTTTTGAGCGATTTTCAAATTTTGAGCTGCTGACTTCACCTGAAATATCGCATATATATATATATATATATATTAGGGTGTCCGTTATTTCCAGAATTGCAAAATTCTAAAAGTGTCCATTAAATTTCAAAAATATATGCCAAAAATATAGGAAAAACGTTCAGCCGCACACTGTATACCTAAAAATGTCGTGCCGCCGAGCATATGAATTTTTGAAATATTAACAATTTTCCAAAATCGGTTTATTTGTAGAGGTGGCTATTTTATCGTTCGCTAAGGCGTCTAAATGATGGGTAAAACTTGGAAATATCACCCACTGTCAATTTTACTTACTTTTATTATGTAGAAATAATTTTTTGTCCATTTGGTATAGGTCACAATAAGCAAAAAATAAAAAAAAAGTAGCGTTTTTAGCAATTATCATATCTAAATCCCGGAAAAGCCTCTTTTGCACCACAGCAATCATAAGTTCGTGAAATTACATTTAATTTGACCTATTTAAGAACCCTTTTAGGATGCCTGGTAGCCGAAAAATCGTCGTTTGAAAATTACATGAAATATTGTTGAAGAGGAAAACTTTTCATTGCAGGAGATCTGGTCGATTCCCAACGATTCGTAAGACCTATCCAACCTAAAGGTCTTTTAGTACTATCAAAGACCTGACCTTCAATTTAAGCTTCGGATGAGGTCTGTAGGTGCTTCTGGAGCCGAGTAATGATTTTTTTTTTTTAATGTTAAAAATTTCAAGTATGCAAATGGTGAATCGTGATTTTGTCAAATTTTGAATTCCTACGTAAAATCGATGTAAAATCGTTCCCGCAGCATTTACAGACCTCCACAAAAAGGCAAAATAAAGCTCTTGAACTTTATTTTGTTCAATGACCAAGTATTTTGCTCGCTTGCTGCATTGGTTTATCGCTTATAACACTGAAAGCAATTGAAATACAAACAGATATTTTCCACATTCAGGACTTTATCAACATTTCTTCGTTGTTATTGCTATTATTATTATTATTATTATTATTATTATTATTATTATTATTATTATTATGATTATTATTATATCATTATAAAATAATCTGCTAGATGAATCCAATGAATGAATGGGATTTTTATATTTTTACTATTTAATGCAAATAAAAAAAAATAGCGGTTTTCGCAATTTATCATGTCTAAATCCCGGAAAAGCCTCTTTTGCACGACAGCAATCATAAGTTCGTGAAATTACCTTTAATTTGACCTATTTATAAGAACCCTTTTAGGATGCCTGGTAGCCGAAAAATCATCGTCTGAAAATTACATGAAATCTTGTGATGAAAAGGAAAACTTTTCATTGCAGGAGATCTGGTCGGTTCCCAACGATTCATAAGACATATATAACCTAAAGCTTTTTTAGTGCTTTGTATAATGTTTTCAATTAATTTTATTTTGATAGCAAAATTTCGGAAATTTTCCGAAATTTTGCATGTGTAAAAATATTCGTTTTATAGAGATATCTTTTTGAGTTCTGGTAGCACATTAATAAAAATCATCAGAAAAGGAGGAGCATAGCTTAACACAAAGTTTAAACCTAGTTAAAATGTAAAAGTATAATTTGTGGTGTCATTGGTGTTATTAAACGTGCTTTATATTTGCTTTCGATTAATATATAATAAGAATTAACTTTGTATTATATGATGCTAATAAAATATGCTGTAAATTCGATTAAAAATATTTTTTGATTAGAAACTAACTGTTCGGTAGTGTAGTATCCGAGCCAGCCCCTAGATGGCGAGCGCCAGGCAAGCGCCAACGCGCTACTTAAAACATCAGCCCGAATGTACAATACATATAGAGGCTTGTGACACGCACGTAATCTCCCATTATTACGATATTATTTGCCTACTCACTACTACTGCTATACTATTGCTTTACGTTTGCCTTAGCTGATAATACGAGAAGCTCTCGCATTATTAGTTTTCTTATTGCCTACACCTTGCCTATTGCTTTATTTATTTGCCCGAACGCACTTTACGTTCACCACATATCTTGCTACCAACTTTGCCTGCGAATGGGTTAGTACAAAAAACTCTGAATTTCCATTTATAATATTTCTTCTTGCTGACAAACCCTGATAATATAAATTCGCGTATACGTTCATCCGTATACACTAAAAATTAAAATTAATCCTATCGCGAAAAAAGTATTACGCATGAATTGCCTCATAATAAATATTATCATTATTTACATTGATATTTCACTCAAAATTTTGTTATATTCGCGGGTATAACAAGCAATTTGCTGAGCCACCGCTGCAAGTTAGGCACATCTCTTTTTATGCTAGTGGTGCGGCGGGTGGTGCATGCGCATGACGGTTCATAATAACATAACTGTTGCAGAAGCTATTTTCTTAATTGCTCTTAATTATAGAGGTATTATAGATAGAGCAGAGGAGACATAGAGCTACCCGTAACTGAAAATGTCCGAACGTTAGAAAGAAAGAGAAGATCGCGGGACGTAGCTATCTCTCTCTTCACGTGCATGCGCAGTAAGCGCAGAAGGGAACGGCTATTGGGCGAGTATAGAGAGACAGCTACGTCCCGCGATCTTCTCTCTTTCTAACTTTGCGACCTTGGCTTTCTAATACCTCTATGCTCTTAATACTGCTCTTCACAAATCTCGATTTACCCTATCAGTTTTTGATTTTAGATAGTTTAGTATAAACTTTTAAGAACATTAGTGAATAATATCGCATACTTTAAATCGTTTGTTACAGAATTGCGAAATGGTAAATAAACCAATTCCTCTAATTGGTTTTGTTATACCTGAATTCGATGGTTGTACATTGCCAAGTAATTTACAAGTTCTACAGTATTTATTCTATAAAACTAGAATATTGAAGTTTGGATCGGAAGATAGTTTAATTATGATAACAAAAGAAATATTGATTCTTTGGAAAAAAGCTAAGCTTCAAACTCAAGACTTTTCTAAATGTAAAAATAATGTTATAAACTTCCACTCAGAATTAAAAAAAATCACTAGGAAAAATTAGCAACAGAGAAAAGAACAAAATTTTGAAATCCTTTAAAAAAATGTTTTTGATATTTCTCATTTTCGAATCAAGAATAAAATTAAAAAATTAGAAAATATTGATTTACTCCACAAATCTATCAGTTATATAGCTGATTTGAGCACAGAACACGATTTTATTTGCGTACAAGGTAAACAATGAAAATTAATATTAAAATTAATATTTTATTACATTAAGGCACAAATAAAAATATCTTTATGTACAGTCTGACAATAATTTAGCTTCTGAGAATAAAGATGAGACAAATTCATCAACAGTGCAGCATGAAATTCCCTATGCGCTGAGATCTAATACTTACATTCCTGATTTACCAGATTGCGCTACTATCGATGGTGAGCTAAATTTATTATAAGAACTTTATTATTATATATATGGCTGACTCTCTGTCCAATTGAGAGGTCAAAAAATGAATCTTCTTAAAACTCTCAGAAAATGTTCTACTACTTATTTTGGATACCCCTGAATTTTTTCAGATTGTTAAGAACCATAATTTATATAAATAGTTTATTTAGATATTGACGTGCTAAATTTGGATTTTTATCTAGGTAAAGTTTTTATATAAATTTTTTACGTGAATAATTTATGTAAACTGTATATACTATAAGAAACTATACTATTTACGTATTTTATTAAATTTATATATAAATAGTAAAAAATATCAATTTTAACTTTTATAAATAATAAAAAATAATATTAATAATAAAATAATATAGTAAATGTATTTTATTTTATTAAATTCATATATAAATAATTTAATAAAATAAAATACATCTACTATTTTATAGTATTGCTCTAGTATTGTTATAGTATTACTATAGTACTATAAAGCTAAAAATAATTATCATTTTTTTACTATTTATAAAAGTTAAAATAGATATTATTTTTTACGTAAAAGTGTATGTGAATACTTTAGCTAGATAAAAATAAAATTTGGCACGCCAATATCTATATAAATTATTTACATAAATTATTTACGTCCATAATTTACCTACATATTTTCAACAGGGCGTAAAGTTAAATGTTACATTATGATTTTAAAACTGAACCCATCAGAAGCATTTTTTAAAGTTAAAAAATATATGTAGTTCTATTACGCTACAGCTACAGGTCATTCGTACATTGGTATCTAATTGGTACGTAAAGCATGGTTGAATGAAGATGACTGCTAATTCATAATGTAATATTATATAATATAATGTCATATAAACTAGATATTTTTGGTTACAGGAATTGAAATTGCAATAAAAAAGCAAAAATTCATGAAAATTCAATTTTTGACCTCGGATATGCCCAGAACTATGGTTCTTAAAAATCTGAAAAAATTCAGGGGTATCCAAAATAAGTAGTAGAACATTTTCTGAGAGTTATAAGAAAATTCATTTTTTGACTTCTCGATTTGACAGAGAGTCGGCCGTATATATATCGAGCCTTTGTCACATTCAAATGTAATTTTCAGAGTCAAATAATATGCAGTGTAGCCCAGTAAATTATAATCTTACTGATCTCATAAGTTCTAATGAGAATACTCCACTTGCAGAATCTGAAGGTTCAAATTACAACATACCTGGTCACAATTATAAAATAAAAAAAAAAGAGGTACAATTAACGTGTGACACTCTACTGGGGATCAGGGCAGAGGTACGCGGGTAATTACAATTAATCGGGTAAAACAACTATATATTTATTTGGATAATAAGACTTGGGTGGTAATACTATCAACTTATTCATTCATTAAAATAAATAACGACGTTTCGGCCCGTACAGAACGACGTACGTTACAAGGCCCTCATCAGGTTCCAATTTCTAAAAGTTAAGACACATGTAAATTCAACCAAATGTTAAACAAAAATCACGTATTATTACAAATTTACAGTTATTTCTACAAAATCAACACGGCAACACGCTAGATGGTAGAGCGGTGAATACAAGCTTCACTGTCGCGTTATATTCTTATATATGTTTGGTTACATATGAGTGTGTATGTGCATAAACACAATACTTGTATCTGTCTCACCTTACGTATAAAATTAACGAACTTCTAAGCTTTCTAAACTTAATAGTCAAAATACTAAACATTATTATTAAGGAAATTTTTATAACAAAATTTTAAATTGTTTGTGTCTAACATTCTATTAATATTATTCGCATTAACATGAATATGTAGCATTTCAGAGAACAATCGCTTGAATTTATTATTTTCTGTGTCTAGTATTTTTACCTTATCAAAGTTAAATGAGTGTGTTGTTTCATTAATATGTTCTACTAAAGCTGATTTCTCTCTAAAATGTTTACAGTCGCTTTCATGTTCCTTTACTCTAGTTTTGAGATGCCTGGAAGATTGGCCTATGTAACAAGCTTTGCAGTTATTACAGTTTATTTTATAAACAATCTTAGATTTGTCTATGTGACACATTCGATCTTTTCCCAATTGAATAAATCTCGAGAATTTATCAATGCATTTGAAAATTACATTAATATTATTTTTGTGAAAAATTCTCTTAATAATAGAGTCAAATTTTTGAAGATAAGGCAAAAGTATCAATTTTTTATTACTGAAAATCACTTGATTTGAACCTGCGTAATTGTATATTTTTTGTAATCTTTTTTTATATATTTATTAATAAAATTATGTGGGTAATTATTAGTTAGTAAGAATTTTGTTGATATTTCAAGATTTTCACTGTGGAATTTAACGTCGGACAATTTGATACTGTAATCTACTAATGTGTAGACTTGCAATTTTTTGAGATAAAGGGTGCCGTGAATTAAAATTTAAGTAACCACCAGTATGAGTAGGTTTCCTATACCAGTTAGTAATTATTGAATTATTATCTTGAATTATGAGCTCCAAATCAAGAAAACTAATTTCATTATTATTTGTGGTTTCCACTGTAAATTGTAGGTTACTGTCAAACTTATTAAAGACTTTCAAAGTTTCATCGATTAAACAAATGGGAATACGTATTATAATGTCATCTACATAGCGTAAGTATAAAGCTACATCAAAACTTAGTTTATTAAGGGGGCTAGAGACCTTTTTTCTCTGAAATAAGAAGTCACATTTTAATACATAAATGTAAACTAATTATTTCATACTTTTTACATATAAAAGTGGGTATATTTACCTTACCTTAAAACTTTCTCCGATGGGCCTTTTATATGGTCCAGAACCATAGTCATCGATGAAACAAGTTTTTTCACTAACCGTAAGCTTTGAAATTTTCCTGTGGATGGATTGACTCCAGATTTGAACTAAATTACTCCTGAATAGTATAATTCTCATATGAGTGTAGGGATTTAGGATTAAATGTCGGACAAAATTTTTACATCAGAAAAATTATGAAAAAATATAAAAAATTTAAAAAAATTAAAAAAAAAGTCTTGAAAAACAGCACAATTTTTTTTTTCTCATTAGATCAAAAATCCCTACACTCATATGAAAATTATACTATTCAGGAGTAATTTAATTCAAATCTGGAGTCAATCCATCCACAGGAAAATTTCAAAGCTTACGGTTAGTGAAAAAATTTGTTTCATCGATGACTATGGTTCTGGACCATATAAAAGGCCCATCGGAGAAAGTTTTAAGGTAAGGTAAATATACCCACTTTTATATGTAAAAAGTATGAAATAATTAGTTTACATTTATGTATTAAAATGTGACTTCTTATTTCAGAGAAAAAAGGTATCAAGCCCCCTTAAGACAATGTTCCTCCAAGCGTCTCATAGCCAAGTCACACAAGACAGGACTTACAGGACTCCCCATTGCAGATCCGAATGTTTGTTTATAAAATTTGTCATTAAATTGGAAAAAAGTAGAGTCAAGGACTATGTTAATACCTTCACAAAACTCTTTACAAGAAAGATTTATTTTATTGCGTAAATATTTCCAATTATCTTCTATTGATTTTATAATAATTTCCTTGCTTGTATTAGTGAATAAACTAACCACATCTAAACTAATTAATGTGTATCCTGGAGGTATAACAAGTGGATCTATCCTTTCTTTGAGATGAAAACTATTTTTTACATATGAGTTAGTATTTGGAATGTTATCATTTAAACATTTTATCAAGAATTTAGATAAATTATATGTCGGAGAATTAACGGCGGAAACAATAATACATATAGGATGTCCAGTCTTGTGTACTTTAACTAAACCGTAACATTTTGCAAGATTAGTTTTATTAATTTCCGTTGGTTTTAGATCAAATTCATAATCTTGAAAACTGCCTAAATTGTACCAACGCTTTACAAATGCTGTTGTAGTTCTAATTAATTTATTGAGGTGGTTCTTTGACAATTCTTTGTAATATTTATCATTCTGTGGTTGTTTTTCAACGCTGTCAATATATGTATTTTTATCTAGAACGACTGTGGCATTTCCCTTATCTACTTTTGTCACTAGTAAATTTTTGTTTTGTTTAAGAAAATAATTAGTATTTTCAATGTCATTTATCATCTTGCTGGCGAAGAAACTTTGTTTTTTTGGTAGATTTTAAAAAACTCTCAAAGGATTTTAAAATATTATTTCTTAATTTATCAGTGTTAAATTCTAAAAAATATAATCCAGATTCTAATGATTTAAAAAATTTAAATTTAGATCGGGTGTCAATATTACTAGTGAAATTAAAAGTTTCGCCCAATTTTAAAACATTGAATACTGATTCTGGAATAGCTGTACTAGTAAGATTATATAACCACTTAGAATTTACATCGGTGTTACTTATATTAGCTACAGTCGATGTTTTTCTATGATTACGTTGATCTATCACTGTGTCGACAATTTGTGTATTTCTAGTTCTATCATCTTCCAGATTATACTTATATTTCGAATAAAATAAGCTTTTTAATTTTTCATTTAATTTAGAATCAAATTTACGTAAATCTACTGTTGTTTTGGAAACAGCGAACTCTTCAAAATGAGCAATTATTTCACAGTCGATCAATTTATCAATTAGTAAATTTTTTGTTTTAGATATTAAGTTAATTAAAAACTTTTGTATGCATTAGCGTCAGCTATTTCATTGTTAAGAATGGTTCTCATAAAACTAGAAATAATTTTATTGTTTTTGTTTCTTGCGAATTTACTTTTGAATTTCAGATTGTTTAAAGATTTTAGTCCATTAAAAATGTGTTTAGGAACTATATCATAGTTTCTACATTTGACTAAAAATTTGCACTGTAAACTAGTGGCTCTTAATTTTTTCAGAAAAACATACAAATCAAAAAATAATGTACGAATGTCACCTCCAAATTGACTTTCTATTTGGCGTAAGATGGAAGAAACGGTGCACTTTCCTCTTTTTTTCATAGTTAAGATTAGACGGGAGACAGTTCTGTTTGTACCATTCATTGTTGATAAGTAAGTAGTGATGGCGATGTGTAATCAGAAGAAAAGTTGCAGCAAGAGATGCTGTTGTCCAAGACGTAATTTTTTCAACCAAACGTCATACTTAATGATTAAATGACTCTAGTGATAGCCATAGATACATTTGGATAATAAGACTCGGGTGGTAATACTATCAACTTACTTATTCATTAAAATAAATAACGACGTCTCGGCCCGTACAGATTTGAAGCTCATAATTCAAGCTCATAATTCAAGATAATAATTGATTTGAAGCTCATAATTCAAGCTCATAATTCAAGATAATAATTGATTTGAAGCTCATAATTCAAAATAATAATTCAATAATTACTAGCTGGTATAGGAAACCTACTCATTCTGGTCGTTACTTAAATTTTAATTCACAGTACCCTTTATCTCAAAAAATCGCAATAGTCTACACATTAGTAGATTATAGTATCAAATCGTCCGACGTTAAATTCCACAGTGAAAATCTTGAAATATCAAAAAAATTCTTAGTAACTAATAATTACCCACATAATTTTATTAATAAATATATAAAGAAAAGATTATAAAAAATATACAATTACGCAGCTTCGAATCAAGTAATTTTCAGTAATAAGAAATTGATAGTTTTACCTTATTTTCAAAAATTTGACTCTATTATTAAGAGAATTTTTCACAAAAATAATATTAATATAATTTCCGAATGCATTGATAAATTCTCGAGATTTATTCAATTGGGAAAAGATCGAATGTGTCACATAGACGAATGTAACATTGTTTATAAAATAAACTATAATAACTGCAAAGCTTGTTACATAGGCCAATCTTCCAGGCATCTCAAAACTAGAGTAAAGGAACATGAAAGCGACTGTAAACATTTTAGATAGAAATCAGCTTTAGTAAAACATATTAATGAAACAACACACTCATTTAACTTTAATAAGGTAAAAATACTAGACACAGAAAATAATAAATTCAAGCAATTGTTCTCTGAAATGCTACATATTCATGATAATGCGAATAATATTAATAGAATGTTAGACACAAACAATTTAAAATTTTGTTATAAAAATTTCCTTAATAATAATGTTTAGTATTTTGACTATTAAGTTTAGAAAGCATAGAAGTTCGTTAATTTTATACGTCAGGCGAGACAGATACAAGTATTGTGTTTATGCACATACACAATCATATGTAACCAAACATATATAAGAATATAACGTGACAGTGAAGCTTGTATTCACGATCTAGCATGTTGCCGTGTCGTTTTTCTAGAAGTAATTGTAACTTTGTAATAATACGTGATTTTTGTTTAACATTTGTTTGAATTTACATGTATCTTAACTTTTAGAAATTGGAACCTGATGAGGGCCTTGTAACGTACGTCGTTCTGTACGGGCCGAAACGTCGTGATTTATTTTAATGAATAAATAAGTTGATAGTATTACCACCCGAGTCTTATTATCCAAATGAATCTATGGCTATCACTAGAGTCATTTAATCATTAACTATGTATTTATTTAGAAAATCTTAAAATCTACTTTATACAAGAATGGGTGCCAGGTGCTAGCGTCACTTGCACCGCAACAGAAAGCCTTCGCTGGCTAGCTCTGCCGGGAGCAGAAACCCTAACTCTAAGCTATAGCTACAGCACGTGCTGCAGCTTGCGCGAATTCGGAGTCTCGTAATTCCCAACGCGGACGCGCACATACACTTCGCTGGGGAAAACACGGGGAAGATAGGGAGAGGGACAAACCTTATGCGGCCAGGCGATGCTGCTGTGATTATCTGCTCTCACTCTACTCTCACACTCTGCTCTCGTTCCTAAGAGCATCCGGCACGACGGCTGGTTCCTGAGGAAGTCTGTCCGGAAAACACGCGGCATGGCGGTCGGCGACAGAGTAATGCCGGCCGGCGTTGCCCACGCTGCTCTGCTGCTCCAGTTCGCCGATCGGCCATCTTCTTCACCGCGGCGCGAGCGAGCAGTCCACACGGCTCCCGATGCTCGCGCGCGGTGTCTCTCATGGACGGCCGACGGCGCACAGTGGGCCCAAAGGAACATGTCTGGACAAAATAAAATATCTTCTTTTGGAACTGACCGATTGGGATGGGGATACTCTTAAAATGAAATTTATAATAAGTGCTTTGAGGGAAAATTGTAGATAAAATGTTTAAAAAATTTTCAAGGTCAGACCAAGATCAACATATAAAAATTTACTTTTTTTTAATGATCAGAAGAAGCTGGGCTATTACCCAAACAAGCTGAATAGATTTGTATGGGGTTTTCGGATCGCTGATAGCAAATCAGATGACAGAATTGTAAAATTCATTTGTTTAAACAATAATTTTCAAATTTTTCTTCTATGAAATGTTTAATTAAAATAATAATAAGTTAAAACACGAATCATATATAAAAATAAAAAAATAATTATTTTGATTCAAATTAATCTAAATAATTTTTTGTTATTGTAATATTCCCTTTAATTACCATAATAAAGCGTACAACTTTATGAAAAAATTAGTACAGAATACAACTTGTACATTACATACAATTTGTATCCATTTTATATTACAATTATATTGGAATAATAATCCATTTTCATTACATAAGTGAAAAGATTCCTGCGAAAAAATAATTCGTATATAGTTATATATACTTATATATGTTTATATATCCTTATTTATGTCTTTTATCGGTTTTGGAGAGTTTTTCGAGATATTATATACCGGTTTTGAAGAGCCTCTTCAAACCGGAAAAGGTATATATGACTGGTTTTGGAGAATTTTCGGCCATTTTCTAGAGTCTATAACCCCAGGGTCCATATTTCTTTAGTAACGTTAACATAGGCAACTCTGAAAAAAAGAAGTATACCTCTTCGAAACCGGTTCACCCACATACTTATATATGCAGAACACTATATATATATATATATTATGTCTCTGTGTCACTATGTATAAATAAGTATATAAGTATATACGACTAAATATCATTTTACACGGGGTCTACAAGAAATTCAACTAAAAAGATAATCCTAGGACAAATTAATAATTATGCATGGCGATACATGTTCATGTATTATGGTATACAATTTTATATATCAATATATAATTATGCATAACTTTATATGATTACGTATTGTATATAAACCTTTTAGTGATTGTATTATTCATACAATTATATATTGATATATAAAAATGTATACCATAATACATGAACATGTATCGCCATGCATAATTATTAATTTGACCTAAGATTATCTTTTTAGTAGAGTTTCTTGTAGACCTTGTGCAAAATGATATTCAGTCGTATATACTAATATACTTAATTATACATAGCGACATAGACATAACACACACACACACACACACACACACACACACACACACACACACACACATACACATACACACACCCACACTCACACCCACACCCACACCCACGCACGCACGCACGCAAGCACGCACGCACGCACGCACACACACACACACACACACACACATTTATCGGGGTTTATGTAGCCCAAAACTGTATATTAGTACCTATAGCCCAGAGTGCCCTATGGCAAGTGACTAATGAAATAATGGACCATGGGGTTATAGACTCTAGGTCGGGCCACATAAACCCCTATATTGAGAAATATTATGAAGCCCGGGCTGCATAATCAAAATCGGGCTCGATAAACCCCTATATATAGAAAAACGGGCTTTATAAACCCCTTTCGAGAAATGTATATAAACATATATAAGTATATATAACTATATACGAATTATTTTTTCGCAGGAATTTCTTTTCACTTACGTAATGAAAATGGATTATTATTCCAATATAATTGTATTATATAAAATGGATACAACTTGTATGTAATGTACAAGTTGTATTCTGTACTATTTTTTTCATAAAGTTGTACGCTTTATTATGGTAATTAACGGGAATATTACAATAACAAAAATTATTTAGATTAATTTGAATAAAAATAATTATTTTTTTATTTTTATATATGATTCGTGTTTTAACTTATTATTATTTTAATTTAACATTTGATAGAAGAAAAATTTGAAAATTATTGTTTAAACAAATGAATTTTACAATTCTGTCAGCTGATTTGCTATCAGCGATCCGAAAACCCCATACAAATCTATTCAGCTTGTTTGGGTAACAGCCCAGCTTCTTCTGATCATTAAAAAAAAGTAAATTTTTATATATTGATCTTGGTCTGACCTTGAAAATTTTTTAAACATTTTATCTACAATTTTCCCTCAAAGTACTTATTATAACCTTCATTTTAAGAGTATCCCCATCCCAATCGGTCAGTTCCAAAAGAAGATATTTTATTTTGTCCAGACATGTTCATTTGGGCCCACTGTGCGGCGCTACGGCACAGTGCATCTCTCCCTCTCTCTCCTCTGGCATCGGCTGCTGCTGTCAGCGGCCTGGGAGAGTGAGGCTCGCTCTTGCTCCAGCTACAGCTTGTCCTCGCTGTAGCTGCTACTCGCCTCCTTATTCCTGACCAGCCTGGCACGAGAGGGGAAAAACCTCCGAGGGAGATGCGCGCATGGACACGGGGTATGGGGAGGGACGGGTGAGCGCGTAGATGTGTGCGTGTGCACGACGTTGCGCGTCGACACTTCGTTCACCGCGGCCGCCGTGCCTTCCCAAATACTTCTTATTTCAGTAACAGGCAATTTGCCACGTTACAAACGTTATGTCAGAAGAATTAGTAACTGCTCTGGATGTCTGTAAAAATTCACATAGAAACTCAGTACGTATAATATATAGCTGCCACTGCTTACTCATTGGGGCAAAATCCAGCTAATCTTATTCTCAATAAATCATCATTCAACGACATGCGAAATATCATGCGAAAAAAATCAGCTGACAAAATTAAAACATTATTTACAAAGTCAATTCCCACTCATGTTGTAGTACATTGGGATGGGAAACTAATTTATGACTCTGTAGCTTGTAAACAACTTGATCGCTTGCCTATTCTGCTGAGTAGTGGTTCAATTATAAAATTAATTGATATGCCACCTTTGCAAATTCAATAGGTGAATCAATAGCTTATTCAACTCATAACGCACTATTAGAATGGGGATGTACAGAAATTATTCAGGCTGTATGTTGTGACACCACAAATTCAAATTTCGGTCACAATGGTGGTGCAGCTGTTTTATTAGAAAACTTGGTGGAAAAAGATTTATTATACTTAGCTTGTCGAGACCATATGTTTGAGCTCATTTTAAAAGGAGTTTTTATGGTGTATTTTCCAGCTATGAATGGATCAGAGGTACCAATTTTCAAACGTTTCAAGAATGACTGGAATTCTATTAAGACAGCAGAAATTAATGATGGGCTTGAACTCTTGGAACCATTTTTATTGGATCAAAAATAAAAAATTGTAGATTTTATTGATTATAATTTGACAAACCAGTTACCAAGAGACGACTATAAGGAACTTTTGCATTTAAGTCTGCTGTTTTTAGGTGAGAAAAGGGAAAAAAATCTCCGCAAACCTGGTGCTATGCACCACGCAAGATGGATGTCTAAAGCTATTTATTCCCTCAAGATATATTTATTAAGAGATACTTTTCAATTGACTGCAGAAAAATTACATTTTCACCAAATTTGTAAATTTATCATATTCGTTTACCTTAAGTCTTGGTATACTGCTCCAGTTGCAATAAAGGATCCAAATAATGATTTAAAATTAATAAAAAGAATTGTTGATTTTGAAATTATCGATAAGAAGCTTTCAAAACCTGCTCTGGCAAAATTTAAAAATCATATATGCTATCTAGCTCCAGAAACAAGTGCCATGGCTATTTTCGATAAAGATATCCCAGTGGATATTAAACGAAAAATGGTCATGGCATTAACAGCTCCAACCAATTTTGATGAGGATTTTGAAGATCCACCTCCAAAAAAACTTAATTACAATTTATTGGTGATGATAGAAAGTTTAAGAAAGGCATCGTTGGATAATTTTATCACCAATCAATTCCTTTTATTTTTTGACAGATTTGGACTTGATAAAGAATTTTTGCAAAAAGATTGCGAATCTTAGATGAATGATGAATCGTATATAGCCTCTAGAAATATAGTCAAAAGCCTCAAGGTCGTAAATGACTCAGCAGAGAGAGCAATACAATTAACACAAGAGTACATTAATCAAGTTAGATCTCAATATAGGAAAGATAACAAAGATTGTAGTAAATCTACTATTCTCAAAAAATTGAAAAAAGATTAAGTATTGTAATAAACTAATGAATAAAACTTTAAATTACGTTGTACGTCTTAAAAAGTGCACTAAATAATAAAAATATAAAAATCTCATTCATTCATTGGATTCATCATGCAAATTATTTTATAATGATATAACAATAATAATAACAATAACAATAATAATAATAATATCAATAACAATGAAGAAATGTTGATAAAGTCCTGAATGTGGAAAATATCCGTTTGTATTTCAATTGCCTTCAGTGTTATACGCGATAAACAAATGTAGCAAGCGAGCAAAATACTTCATCATTTTTACGTAGAAATTCAAAATTTGACAAAATCACGATTCACCATTTGCATACTTGAAATTTTTAACATTAAAAAAAAAATCATTAATCGGCTCCAGAAGCACCTACATACCTCATCCGGAGCTTAAATTGAAGGTCTTTGATAGCACTAAAAGATCTTTAGGTTGTATAGGTCATATGAATCGTTGGAAATCGACCAGAGCTCCTGAAATAAAAAGTTTTCCTCTTCAACAAGATTTCATGTAATTTTCAAACGACGATGTTTCGGCTCCCAAGCATCCTAGAAGGGTTCTTAAATAGGTCAAATTAAATATAATTTCACGAACTTATGGCTGCTGTGGTGCAAAAAAGGCTTTCCCGGGATTCAGATATGATAAATTGCGAAAAACACTATTTTTTTTTATTTTTTGCATATTGTGACCTATACTAATTGGACAAAAAATTATTTCTACATAATAAAAGTAAGTAACACTGACAGTGGATGATATTTTCAAGTTTTATCCACCATTTAGACGCCTTACCGCACGATAAAATAGCAACCTCTACAAATAAACCGATTTTGGAAAATTGTCAAAATTTCAAAAATTCATGTGCTCTGCGGCACGACATTTTAAGGTCTACAGTGTGCGGCTGAATGTGTTTCCTATTTTTTTGGCATATGTTTTTGAAATTCAATGGGTACTTTTAGAATTTTTCAATTCTGGAAATAACGGACACCTTAATATATATATATATATATATATATACTTATAGAGGCTAGTAAGTTTGAGGAGCTCAACCCCGGTCGGTCAGAGTGGCTAAAGAAATAATAACCCTCAGGTTACCGACTCTAGACAAATAGACTCTAGAAAACCCCTCAAACTTCCGCTCGGATGCTGAATATATAGATTGGAAGTTTGAGGAGGCTCCTCAAACTTCCCATAACCCCTCAAACTTCCAAGCGGGTGCTGAATATAATCCTCAAACTTCCAGAATTTCATATTTATACATATATATATACATATATATATATATATATACATATCTCTAAAGGGGTTTATAAAGCCCGTTTTTTTATATATATAGGGGTTTATCGAGCCCGATTTTGATTATGCAGCCCGGGCCTCATAATATTTCTAAATATAGGGGTTTATGCGGCCCGACCTAGAGTCTATAACCCCAGGGTCCATTATTTCTTTAGTCACTTGCCATAGGGAACTCTCGGCTGTAGGTACTAATATACAGGGTTGGGCCTCATAAACCCCGATAAACATATATATATATAGGTGTAAGCATTTTTTGGGGTCCACTCCTCCTCCGCTCCTCTACCGCTCCTCCGCCGCTCCTCCTCCGCTCCTCAAAATAATTACGTTATTTTGAGGAATTTGGTCTATTTATAGCCTCCGCTCCTCCGCCGCTCCTCATCCGCTCAACCGCCGCTCCTCCTCCGCTCCTCCTCCGCTCCTCCGCTCCTCCACATCCACTATTCTTCTCCTTTTCTCCTCCTTTCCTCCTACCCTCCTTATTGCTTTCTAATAAATGTATATAATATATACATAATATATAGTATATATTTAGTTTTGTTCACAGCTACGTCATTTTTTATTTTGTTTGTTTTTCCGAGGTACTTCCATTACAAGAGCGCCTACTGCTTGCCTACTCTATCTATAATAACTCTATCAGGATTAGCCCTCTTGGCCTCAAGGCGAATCTCGATAGATTCCTTGATCTGTTATATGTAATTCATATATGAATTCGAACATTCGATGAAGTAACGCATATGACAAGCTTACAACAAGGAAAATTATAAATTTGAAAAATTTTATCAATTGAAGGAAACGCTCGACAATTTATGTTAATTTAATAAGTGAATCTAACCGCTTTTCAGGGCGAAACATAATAGATAAGGAAGGTAACTAACTTATCAATCACTTTTTTCTATATATGTGTTTAAATACATATTTAAATTTTTAGAAGCTATTTGACACAATAAATAGCAGTCAAAGAATTATGCACAATATTATAATAATTAAAGTGCAGTCAAGAATTTTTGAAGGATATGGAAAGAGAAGGTAAACGTATAAGACAAATGAGAACGATAAAATAACGGCCCAGGCCGGGGTCGAACCGACAACCTTCTGCTTGGGAAATAAAAATTGAGAACGATTAAGTAGCGGTTAGGGTCTGGAAAGGATTGTCAGCCCAGTGGCGCAAATGGTAGCGTAGCTGCCCGGTAAGCAGAAGGTTGTCGGTTCCACCTCGGCCTGGGCCGTTATTTTATCGTTCTCATTATTTTATCTTATACGTTTACCTTCTCTTTCCATATCCTTTAAAAATTATTGACTGCACTTTAATTATTATAATATTGTGCATAATTCTTTGACTGCTATTTATTGTGTTAAATAGCTTCTAAAAATTTAAATATGTATTTAAACACATATATAGAAAAAAGTGATGGATAAGTTGGTTACCCTCCTTATCTATTATGTTTCGCCCTGAATAGCCGTTAGATTCACTTATTAAATTAACATAAATCGTGGGGCGTTTCCTTCAATTGATAAAATAATATTGTCTGCTTCAGCTGAAAATAATGCAGACGGGGGGGATTTAGGAAATAAAAATTGAGAACGATTAAGTAGCGGTTAGGGTCTGGAAAGGATTGTCAGCCCAGTGGCGCAAATGGTAGCGTAGCTGCCCGGTAAACAGAAGGTTGTCGGTTCGACCCCGGCCTGGGCCGTTATTTTATCGTTCTCATTTTTTATCTTATACGTTTACCTTCCCTTTCCATATCCTTTAAAAATTCTTGACTGCACTTTAATTATTATAATATTGTACATAATTCTTTGACTGCTATTTATTGTGTCAAATAGCTTCTAAAAATTTAAATATGTATTTAAACACATATATAGAAAAAAGTGATTGATAAGTTAGTTACCTTCCTTATCTATTATGTTTCGCCCTGAATAGCCGTTAGATTCACTTATTAAATTAAATTTGAAAAATGCTTAGATTATGATGAAAATTGTTATATAGGAGTTTTCGAGGTCGTTGATCAAGATTTTGCTATTGGACTTTGGAAATTCAAAATGCCGGATCCAATATGGCGGTAAAAAATTCGAAAAAATTTTAGATTCTGCTTAGAATTAGTATACAGGGGTTTTCGAGATCCCTGATCAAAATTTTGTTTTTGGACTTTCGAAATTCAAAATGGCGGAATCAACATGGCCGTCAAAAATTCGAAGAAAGCTTAGATTATGCTCAAAATAGCCATACGGATGTTTTCGAAGTTGCTGATCAAGATTTTGCTATCAGACTTTTATAATTGAAAGTGGGGGATCAAATATGGCAATAAAAATTCGAAAAAAGATGAGGTTTTTCTCAAAATTGGAATACAAGTATTTCACATGTTGCTGATCACGATCTTGCCATAAGACTTTCGAAATTCAAAATGGCGGTAAAAAGTTCGAGGGAAGCTTAGACTTTGCTTAAAATTCGTATACAGGGGTTTTCGAGGTTACTGATCAAGAATTTGTTATTGGGCTTTCGAAATTCAAAATGGCGGAACCAATATGGCTGTTAAAATTTCGAAGAAAGCTTAGATTTGACTGAAAATTGGAATACAGGAGTTTTCGAGATCGCTGATCAGGATTTTCCTACTAGACTTTCGAAATTCAAAATGGCGGATACAATATGGTAATGAAGAGTAAGAAAAAATATTAAATTGTGTTCAAAATTGGTATACGGAGGTTTTCGAAGTTGTTGATCATGACTTTGATATCAGAATTTCAATATTCAAAATGGCAGATTCAATATGGCGGTTCAAAATTCGAAAAAAGCTTAGGTTTTTCTCGAAATTGTAGTACAGGGATATTCGAGATCGCTAATCATGATCTTGCTATCAGACTTTCGAAATTCAAAATGGCGGTCAAAAGTTCGAGGGAAGCTTAGATTTTGCTTAAAATTCGTATACAGGGGTTTTCGAGGTTATTGATCAAGATTTTGTTATTGGGCTTTCGAAATTCAAAATGACGGAACCAATATGGCTGTTAAAAGTTCGAAGAAAGCTTATATTTGACTGAAAATTGGAATACAGGGGTTTTCGAGGTCGCTGATCAGGATTTTTCTATTAGACTTTCGAAATTCAAAATGGTAAATCCAATATGGTGGAGAAGAGTAAGAAAAAATATTAAATTGTGTTCAAAATTGGTATACAGAGATTTTCGAGGGTGCTGATCATGATTTGGCTATTAGTAATTTTTTACTGAATAACCCACGTGTTGGTTTATGGAACTATGCAAATGTAATTTAGACCTCACCATTCAAAAGAGCACACTCATGAGTAGTGAAATTGGTTTTGGAGTCAATATTATTTTTTCTTCCTGTTGAAAACATATACTTGCAATTAGAAGTTATTGGTGATATTCAAGAAAATGAGAAGATCAAGTAATACAAAAGGCATATCAGGTAGTTTAAAGTTTATTGAATTTCTTTACTTCCTTCAATAAAAACTCTACAATTTTAATGGTTTCCAAAATTTGATAGTGACATAGTCAATAGATTAGACCTACTTTAATATAAAACGCATCTTTCTATTTACCTCTAGGCTGAAAAATAGAACAGAATTTACAATTTAATCAGTTTCTAAAATTGGCGGGTTGTCGAGCGGAGCGAGAAGGGGGGGTACCCCCTATATACATATATATATATATATATATATATATATATATATATATATATATATATATATATATACCGGGTTCCCAAACTAAGACGTGCACGAGATTTTCTCTCAGCCAAATTGATAAATTCGTCAAAATCTGGGGGCCCTAGGGGTTTTCGGACCCAAGGAATCGAATGGCACTGTCAAAAAATTCATAAAATGCCAAACACAAAAAGTAAAAAAATTATTTTTTCGAAAAATATTTGCGGTACGGCTTTTATGATAGTTTCTTGTAGTTTGTTCAATTTGGAGGCTATACCACCTTTACCCGATAGCATTTCATGTAATAATATTTATTTAACGCATTTTTGAAAATTGTATATTTTACTTTGGCTTGGACCGCAAACTCGCGTTCGAGAAAGCGGAATTGCGGAACTCGGAAAACGCCAGACTTTCCAAACTGTGACTCTATCAAAGAAGCGGCAACTTCAACACGCAATATCTGAGTACAACTAAATAAAGCCAACAAACTATCTTAATCATTGATACAACATAATAGCATGATATTCATGATGTTTTCATCAATAGCTATTGTTTCCAAGTACATATTATTACTGTAGCGTACAACGTAATACATAATTTGTAGGCTAGAGAGCAATGTTTACAAATGGTGAACATCTGCGACGGCGTCCAGAGATGGCGCCAGTGCGACTTACGTCGCCGTATGAACGCAGCGCGCGGAGTCACGGCCGCAAATGAGCTCGTGGTGTCGCGCGTATATGCGTATCTCTGCAGTACTTATTTTCAAAGAATCTAAGCTAAAGAATCATAGTTTTGTTACTGAAAAGTAATAATACCCAATTTGTCTTGCGCTTCCTTACTTCCTGTTAACACGAGATATGTTCTTGTTTACACGAAATATGGACTGTCCAAGTTTTTTCCTCCCTAGGTGCGTAATATACTATTTATGAAAAAAGTAACGAAGCTTTCCAAATCAGACATACTTTTATACTGTTACGAGTGAGAAATCGCAAATAAATTAATAAATAATACACAAAATCATATTTATCCATATAACATCAGACAGTAACGTTACTATTCATAGTGATTAATAATTAATTTATTGTTATTCTTAGAATTTATTATTCATAACTTTTTCTTGAAATGACTATTACTATGAGTTTATAATTTTTTCGTAATTATTTATTCATAGTGTTAAATAATTAAACATAAACCTCCCAGCGTGAAAAAAGTTACTAAGGCCTAAATATTTCACATAGTATTAGCCAAGTATGGGCAAAATGTGGCTTATAAGAAACAATATATGGGCGAAATATTGGCTTTATAATGCCACAGCGTCGGAGCCACATTCTGTCTATCTTTAGATATATCTTGGGAAGCTATTGCCCATATATTGCTTATACAAATCAAATGTTTCGAAGAAATCCTAACTCGTAAAATCGAACTTATACCCCGATAGTTTTTTCAGAGCTTCTTCCAGATTCTTAAGCAACCCTAGAAAAATATTACGAGCAAACTTTTACTGGGTGATAGAACGTTCAAAATTGCAGCGAAGTGTTCTCTTGATTTTTTGTGATTTTATGTATTTTATTTTTAATAAGCTTGAAACTCTACCAATTGCTTGGTCGGTAATGGTAGGACTATGCCACCCCGTTAAGGTATGGCTGAAAGTATGGGTCATAGAATTGCTGGTAGTATGGCTGGAAGTATAATGGTTAAAAGTATGGCTTAAAGAAGGTCGAAAATATTGGCAATATATTGAGTATGTATTGGCAATATATTGGGAATATATTGGCAACAAAATGGCACCAAATTGGCAATCTCACAATCGTTACATACAAAATTATACACAGTTTGTACAAAGTTCAAATTTAGATAAAGTTTAAACAAAGTTTAGACCAAGTTCAGAGCAAGGTTATAGAAGGTCTCCAAGTCTTAATGAAAATCTCACTTAAAGTGTCGCATACAACGTTTATATGAAGTTTAAACAAAGATCAGGAAAAGTTCAGGCAAAGTTTGTACAGAGTGTAGATAAAGTTTAGATAAAGTTTAGATAAAGTTTATACAGAGTTTAGATCAAGTTTATACATACAACGGTTATAGAGTATAGCTGAAGTTTAGATAAAGTTTGAACAAAGTTTATACCTCGTTTAGATCAAGTTTATAGAATGTCTCGCTCGAAGTCTGGTTAAAAATCTCGTTCGAAATCTCGCTAAAAGTCTGGCTAAAAGTCCCGCACGAAGTCTCGCTCGAAGTCTCGCTAAAATTCTCTCTCGAAGTCTCGCTAAAAGTCTGGCTAAAAGTCCCGCTCGAAGTCTCGCTAAAAGTCTCGCTAAAATTCTCTCTCGAAGTCTCGCTAAAAGTCTGGCTAAAAGTCCCGCTCGAAGTCTCGCTAAAAGTCTGGTTAAAAGTCTCGCTCGAAGTCTCGCTCGAAGTCTCGCTAAAAGTCTGGTTAAAAGTCTTGCTCGAAGTCTCGCCAAAAGTCTCGCTCAAAGTCTCGCCAAAAGTCTCGCCAAAAGTCTCGCTCTAAATCTCGCTAAAAGTCTTGCTTGAAGTCCGGCTCAAACTTTGGCTTGAAGACCTCGAGACTTTCTATCAACTTCGTCAAAACATGTTGTAAACTATGTTTGAACTTTATTCAAACTATATCTCAACTTTATGTAAACTGTGTATAAACTTTGAATGCAATGCTTTAAGCGAAACTTTCTATGAATTTTGTCTAAACTTGCTCTAAACTTTACCCAAACTTTATCTAAATTATATCTAAACCTAATTAAAACTCTGTATAAACTTGGTCTAAACTCTGTATAAACTTGGTCTAAACTCTGTATAAACTTGGTCTAAACTCTGTATAAACTTGGTCTAAACTCTGTATAAACTTGGTCTAAACTCTGTATAAACTTTATCTAAACTTTATCTAAACTTTATCTACACTCTATACAAACTTTGCCTGAACTTTTCCTGAACTTTGTTTAAACTTCATATAAACGTACGTTGTATGCGACACTTTAAGCGAGATTTTCATTAAGACTTGGAGACTTTCTATAACCTTGCTCTGAACTTGGTCTAAACTTTGTTTAAACTTTATATAAATTTGAACTTTGTACAAACTGTGTATAATTTTGTATGTAACAATTGTGAGATTGCCAATTTGTTGCCAATATATTCCCAATATATTACCAATACATACTCAATATATTGCCAATATTTTCGACCTTCTTTAAGCCATACTTTTAACCATATCTTCCAGCCATATTACCAGCCATTCTTTAGCCCATACTTTCAGCCATACCTTAACGGGGTGGCATAGTCCTACCATTATCGACAAAGCAATTGGCAGAGTTTCAAGCTTATTAAAAATAAAATACATAAAATCACAAAAAATCAAGTGAACACTTCGCTGCAGTTCATTCATATACACAGTACATATACACAGTGCATATACACAGTAAATGAACAGGATGAAAATATATTGATATTAAGTTATTTTTTGTCTCAAAGTTACCATTTTATTCATGCGTGAACGATTGTAATAGAAAATAATATTATTTTCCTTTAAAAGGTAAAAGAAAAGAAAAATTTAAATAAGACCTTGCTTGTGTGTATTTTTCTACGCGTATCGGCAGTTAAGACAATGCTTGTATTAATTTTACTTGAAAGTAAGAAATCTTATATCAGGTTTGGGAAAAATTTTTAAAAAGAAATACATGCTTAACTTAAGCCATGAAATGTATGTTAATTACTAGTCCAGAAAGGCAGTAGTATTAGAACATGTTTCAGTATGCGGTTAATTTCAATGGGAACATTACTGAAGTAAGGAAGCGCAAAACAAATTGGATATTATTACTTTTCAGTAACGAAACTATGATTCTTTAGTTTAGTTTCTTTGAAAATAAGTACTGCAGAGATACGCATATACGCGCGACACCACGAGCTCATTTACGGCCGTGACTCTGCGCGCTGCGTTCATACGGTACGACGTAAGTCGTACTGGCGCCATCTCTGGACGCCGTCGCAAATGTTCACCATTTGTAAACATTGCTCGTTAGCCTACAAATTACGTATTACGTTGTGCGCTACAGTAATAATATGTACTTGGAATAAATAGCTATTGATGAAAACATTATGAATATCATGCTATTATGTTGTATCAATGATTAGATAGTTTGTTTAATTTATTTAGTTGTGCTCAGCTATTGCGAGTTGACGTTGCCGCTTCTTTGCTAGAGTCACAGTTTGGAAAGTCTGGCGTTTTCCGAGTTCCGCAATTCCGCTTTCTCGAACGCGAGTTTGCGGTCCGAGCCAAAGTAAAATATACCATTTTCAAAACTGCGTTAAATAAATATTATTACATGAAATGCTATCGGAAAAAGGTGGTATAGCCTCCAAATTGAACAAACTACAAGAAACTATCATAAAAGCCGTACCGCAAATATTTTTCGAAAAAATAATTTTTTTACTTTTTGTGTTTGGCATTTTATGAATTTTTTGACAGCGCCATTCGATTCCTTGGGCCCGAAAACCCCTAGGGCCCCCAGATTTTGACGAATTTATCAATTTGGCTGAGAGAAAATCTCGTGTACGTCTTAGTTTGGGAACCCAGTATATATATATAACTTAGTACACCGCTACCTTCCAGGACACCTACAGGTTTTCTGCAATAGAAGTAGGTATAAAACGTTAAACAGTATATAAGTGACTAAAGAAATAATATCCCTCAGGGTGTTGGCTAACACCACGACGCCTGCGGCGTCCCCTTTCAGTTCCGTAGTATTTTACGTTGATTTCGGAAAAATTTTACTGAAAAAAACCTTGTGAAAGAAACCCTAAATGTCCTGAATAATACAAAAATGTCCTGAAAGGTAGCGGTAAACATATTCCTAATTCAGTACAGTCCTGAAAACATGCAACTGTCCTGAAACATAGCGGTAAACCAATGAAAAGTCCTGAAACATAGCGGTGAACAGAAATATATATATATATATATATAATATATATATATATATATATATATATATATATATAAAAAGACCTATACACGTTATTTCTGGTAATCTACAGGGTCCTATAGTTTATCTCTTCAGAGTTCCCTATATAAGCGCGTGACTAAAGAAATAATATCCCTGGGGTTATTGACTCTAGACGCGTCCCAGAAATAACGCTTACGTACAGAAAAATTTCCGGGACGTCCCGGAAAAAACAGCGCGTCCCGGAAATAACAGCGATGTACAGTGTAAACGTCCCGGAACGAACCGTTGCAGATAAATATATATATATATATATATACAGGGTGTGTCAAAAGTTCCGGGACGGCCAGTTATCTCAGCGGGAATGCATTTTCGGAAAAAACGTTTCATACAAAAGATGTAGGATTTTTCCCTGGCTATCTGATGGTGACCTTGAATTTGACCTTGGGCTTGACCTTCAAGGTCATTTGAAGGTCAAATCGAATTTTTTAAATGGGAACCCTCCTTTTTTATTGCGCAAACCGAAAGAGGGAAAAATTCTCTTTCCAACGATATAAGATACATACGCAGTCAAATGTGATCTAGAGGTCGTTTCAAGGTCAAGTCGGTAAAATGAGGTCAAATTGATCTTGGGCAGTCCAAAGCATGGAAACTAAGGGCGTTGGGAAAAAACTTTCCATATGAAAGTTTCCGCAAATCGAATGGAGCATCTGATGGTGACCATGAATTTGACCTTGGGCTTGACTTTCAAGGTCATTTAAAGGTCAAGTCGAATTTTTTGAATGGGAACCCTCTTTTTGTTGCAGAAATGCGGGAAAACTTACCTTTCCAGGGGTGTAAGATACATACGGGGTTAAAAGTGAGCCGAAGGTCATTTGAAGGTCAACGTTCTTATACTTCGATCATCTGGACACCCCATCGAATTTCGTGTATCAGGGCGTTGAAAAACATTTTTTGTGCAAACGTTTCTGGATCAAAACCCAGACCTGGGACATGCCTAATCACCGCTGACCTTGGCACGACCTTGGGTCGACCCAACGGGGCAAACCGACCCCAGATACGGGTTCAGCGACCCCGAAAACCCATGGGTCCGTGGTTTCAAGCACCTTCTGCAATTCCTTCTGGTTTGACCTTGGAACGACCTTGGGTCGACCCAACGGGGCAAACCGACCCCAGATACGGGTTCAGCGACCCCGAAAACCCATGGGTCCGTGGTTTTAAGCACCTTCTGCAATTCCTTCTAGTTTGACCTTGGAACGACCTTGGGTCGATCCAGCGGGGCAAACCGACCCCAGATAGGGGTTCAGCGACCCCGAAAACCCATGGGTCCGTGGTTTCAAGCACCTTCTGCAATTTCTTCTGGTTTGACCTTGGAACGCCTTGGGTCGACCCAACGGGGCAAACCGACCCCAGATACGGGTTCAGCGACCCCGAAAACCCATGGGTCCGTGGTTTTAAGCACCTTCTGCAATTCCTTCTAGTTTGACCTTGGAACGACCTTGGGTCGATCCAGCGGGGCAAACCGACCCCAGATACGGGTTCAGCGACCCCGAAAACTCATGGGCCCGTGGTTTCAAGCACCTTCTGCAATTCCTTCTAGTTTGATCTTGGAACGACCTTGGGTCGATCCAGCGGGGCAAACCGACCCCAGATACGGGTTCAGCGACCCCGAAAACTCATGGGTCCGTGGTTTCAAGCACCTTCTGCAATTCCTTCTAGTTTGACCTTGGAACGACCTTGGGTCGATCCAGCGGGGCAAACCGACCCCAGATACGGGTTCAGCGACCCCGAAAACTCATGGGTCCGTGGTTTCAAGCACCTTCTGCAATTCCTTCTAGTTTGACCTTGGAACGACCTTGGGTCGATCCAGCGGGGCAAACCGACCCCTGATACGGGTTCAGCGACCCCGAAAACAAAATAAATATGCGCAAGTCATTTGGGATCTCATGTTTATGTGGGTTCTTATATTTACTCGTACTTATTACAGTGTGGGTCTCCCATTCAATCGTCATTTCAGTCTCAATTATCGAGCCAGTGCTGTGATTCTCGAGAAATTTTATCTACAACTATTGAGAAATATTTTTTTTCGAATATTTCACTTTTCTACTTATAGCTCATTTGACATCTCTGTCCCAACCAGTCATAAGCTCTCGGCAGTGTTTGATGCTCCATTCTTTGTTCTCGTTGAGTTTGAGTACATACAAAATCGTATCCCAACTCTTACAATGCAGCGACTTTCTGAAAGAGACAGAATATCGCTTCTCATGATTCGAGGTTGGGGAGATGTGAAACGTTCTTTCATGCAGGTAAGAAATGTTTTTAATGAAACTTTCAGAAATGGGTTAACTCCGATTTCAAAATCAACAGTTGAACGTACTGTAAAACGTTTTGAAGATATCGGTAGTGTGAAAGATCGTCCACGAACAGGACGGCCAAAAACAGCTACTACAGAAGAGGCATCATTAAATATTGTACTCTCGGCTGTAGAAGATCCTCATTGCACTCTTAGCAAACTCGCTCAAGAGCATGAAACAAGTAAGAAATCTGTTCATAGAGTATTACGAACAAATAAATTTCATCCCTTCAAAGTAAAACTTGTTCATGAGTTAAGGGGTCTGTCTAGTAGCTCGCGTCGAAAAAAACGCGATTTTCGTGATTATTTCTTGGGATACTGGATAAAGGTAATGATATAAAAGTTATTAAGCTTAGTAAATACACTCTTGAAATACATAAAAAAAATTTTTTCTTTTATTTTATACATGTATTATGACCAAAAACGTCAGCCAAACGCAACACCTCGAAAAGTAGGTAGGTCCGCCTTGTTGATAAAATCTCGGAGCTGTGTTGTCTGAAACAAAAAAATCAAAGTGCTTTAGGTTTGGTATGACAATGGCAATGTCCCCTATAAATTTTTTTCAAAAATTTTGAATTTTACCATATTTTTTTTTCAAAAATCGGCGAAAAAAAACCGGTTTTTTGAAAATTTTTTGTTTTTTCTTCACCATTTTTTTATTTTTTAAAATAATTGAAAAAAATTTATAGGGGACATTGCCATTGTCATACCAAACCTAAAGCACTTTGATTTTTTTGTTTCAGACAACACAGCTCCGAGATTTTATCAACAAGGCGGACCTACCTACTTTTCGAGGTGTTGCGTTTGGCTGACGTTTTTGGTCATAATACATGTATAAAATAAAAGAAAAAAATTTTTTTATGTATTTCAAGAGTGTATTTACTAAGCTTAATAACTTTTATATCATTACCTTTATCCAGTATCCCAAGAAATAATCACGAAAATCGCGTTTTTTTCGACGCGAGCTACTAGACAGACCCCTTAAATGAAGACGATTTTGATCGTCGAGTTGAGTTTTGCGAAGATATGATGGAACGGATCGATGATGATCCTAACTTTCATCACAACATAGTTTTCTCTGATGAAGCAACATTCCAACTCAATGGTACTTTGAATAGGCATAACAGCAGGTATTGGGCTGCTGAGAACCCCCATTGGATGCGCGAAGATATGACACAAAATCCTCAAAAGTTGAATGATTGGGCCGGGCTATTAAACAACAAACTCATCGGTCCTTTTTTCTTCGAAGGAAATATGAATGCCGAAATGTATGAGGATATGCTCCGTAATCAAATAGTGCCGAGAATTATAGAGGTAACTGGTCAAAATTTTGAATATACTTTTTTTCAACAAGATGGAGCTCCAGCGCATTACGGTAGAAATGTTCGCAGGTATTTAGACGTCGTTTTTCATAATAGGTGGATAGGACGAAGAGGCTACATTGAGTGGCCAGCCAGATCACCCGATTTAATGCCGTTGGACTATTTCCTATGGGGTTATCTTAAAGATATAGTTTACAAAACTAAGCCTCGGAATTTAGAAGAATTACGACAACGTATACAAGATGAATGTGATAATATGCCTGCTGACTATCTCGTGAATGCCGTTGAAAGCTTTTACAATAGATTAGGCTACTGTCAAGAAGTTGATGGAAAACAATTTGAAAATTTATTGAAATGATTCTCAAGACCTCTAAAAATATTGAAACTTTTTTAAAGTCTTGCCTTCACCGGCTGGACTGCGGAGGTCTTGCCTTGACTGGCTGGACTGCGGAGGTCTCGCCTTGACTGGCTGGACTGCAGAGGTCTCGCCTTCACCGGCTGGCCTGCGGAGATCTTGCCTTCACCGGCTCGACTGCGGAGGTCTTGCCTTCACCGGCTGGACTGCGGAGGTCTTGCCTTGACTGGCTGGACTGCGGAGGTCTCGCCTTGACTGGCTGGACTGCGGAGGTCTTGCCTTCACCGGCTGGCCTGCGGAGGTCTCGCCTTGACTGGCTGGACTGCGGAGGTCTTGCCTGCACCGGCTGGCCTGCGGAGGTCTTGCCTTCACCGGCTGGACTGCGGAGGTCTTGCCTTCACCGGCTGGGCTGCGGAGGTCTTGCCTTCACCGGCTGGACTGCGGAGGTCTTGCCTTCACCGGCTGGACTGCGGAGATCTTGCCTTCACCGGCTGGACTGCGGAGGTCTTGCCTTCACCGGCTGGGCTGCGGAGGTCTTGCCTTGACTGGCTGGACTGCGGAGGTCTTGCATTGACTCGCTGGACTGTGGAGGTCTTGCCTTGACTGGCTGGACTGCGGGAGATCTTGCCTTGACTGGCTGGACTGCGGGAGGTCTTGCCTTTACCGGCTGGACTTCGGGAGGTCTTGTACAAAAAGTGTTTTTTTAACGCTCTGATACACGAAATTCGATGGGTTGTCCAGATGATCGGAGTATAAGAACGTTGACCTTCAAATGACCTTCGGCTCACTTTTAACCCCGTATGTATCTTACACCCCTGGAATGGTAAGTTTTCCCTCATTTCTGCAACAAAAAGAGGGTTCCCATTCAAAAAATTCGACTTGACATTCAAATGACCTTGAAGGTCAAGCCCAAGGTCAAATTCAAGGTCACCATCAGATGCTCCATTCGATTTGCGGAAACTTTCGTATGGAAAGTTTTTTCCCAACGCCCTTAGTTTCCATGCTATGGACTGCCAAAGATCAATTTGACCTCATTTTACCGACTTGACCTTGAAACAACCTCTAGATCACATTTGACCCCGTATGTATCTTATATCGGTGGAAAGAGAATTTTTCCCTCTTTCGGTTTCCGTAATAAAAAAGGGGGCTTCCCATTTAAAAAATTCGACTTGACCTTCAAATGACCTTGAACGTCAAGCCCAAGGTCAAATTCAAGGTCATCATCAGATAGCCAGGGAAAAATCCTGCATCTTTTGTATGAAATATTTTTTCCGAAAATGCATTCCCGCTGAGATAACTGGCCGTCCCGGAACTTTTGACACACCCTGTATATATATATAAAAACTTGTATAACGTTAGTTCCCAGGACCCCATGTTACTGTATACCTATACGTGACTAAAGAAATAATGTCTCTTATGGGGGCCGATGTCCTCAAAACTGACGTTAAACATATGTAGATTCAGGGACTGTCCCCAAAACTAACAAATGTCCCCGAAACCAACGTTAAACATCTAGAATGTCCTGGAAACTAACATAGAACATAAATATATATATATATATATATATATATATATATATATATATATATATATATATATATATATATATATATATATATATATATATTAGTGGTATATATACACACACACACACACGCGCACACACACACACACACACACACACACACACACACACACACACACAAGTATGTGGGTGAACCGGTTTTGGAGAGGTATAGTTCTTTTTCTCAGAGTTGCCTATGTTAACGTGACTAAATAAATATGGACCCTGGGGTTATAGACTCTAGAAAATGGCGGAAAACTCTCCACAACCGGTATATAATATCTAGAAAAACTCTCCAAAACCGATAAACGACATAAATATATATATATATATATATATATATATATATATATTTATGTTTTATGTTAGTTTCCAGGACATTCCAGATGTTTAACGTTGGTTTCGGGGACATTTGTTAGTTTTGGGGACAGTCCCTGAATCTACATATGTTTAACGTCAGTTTTGAGGACATCGGCCCCCATAAGAGACATTATTTCTTTAGTCACGTTTAGGTATACAGTAACATGGGGTCCTGGGAACTAACGTTATACAAGTTTATATATATATATATATATATATATATATATATATATATATATATATATATATATATATATATATATATATATATATATATATATATATATATTATACATTTCTCGTAAGGGGTTTATAAAGCCCGTGTTTTTATATATAGGGGTTTATCAAGCCCGATTTTGATTATGCAGCCCGGGCTTCATAATATTTCTAAATATAGGGGTTTATGCGCCCCGACCTAGAGTCTATAACCCCAGTGTCCACTATTTCTTTAGTCACTTGCCATAGGGAACTCTGGGCTGTAGGTACTAATATACAGTATTGGGCTACATAAACCCCGATAAGTGTATATATTATATACACTATTCAATGGCGCCGGGAGGCAAGGAGCCGCCCGATACCATCCTCACTAAATTCTACAAATGCCACCCAACATTAAAAGTAGGAGCGGTATTGTGTTTATTGTGTGAAAATTTTTATCACACTAATGAAATAGTGACAAAGTATAACGCAGGATGTCCAGTGAAACTCATTAGTAATTCACTAATGATTTGCCAGGACCATCCCAACGTGGCTTTAACCTCAAACTTGCCATATGGCGCGCTAAGCAGCGAGGCCAAGCAATTAATAGCACAGATCAAACTTACAACGAAGGAGCAAATCAAACAAGAAATAATCAGTGAAATAAATCTGGAAACACTCAACAACAAACAACAAGGCCATAACGAGACAATCTACGAAGAGTTTAATGAAATTGAATCGCTAAAAATAGAAAACCAACTGCTAAAACAGCTAAACTTTGAATTACAAGATAAAAACAAAATCTTAAACGAATTACTTACCAAGGAAAAACAGGGCAAAAACAATAACTCCAAGACCTACGCAGAAGTTACATTTAAGGAAAAACCAAAAAGCAAAAGAGTGCCAAAATTGATTATTAAAAAAACAGACAAGAAAGACAGCACTGACTTAGAAAAGACAGTCTTACAACATTTAACTCAAGATAAAACAATTCAAACAAAAAGTGTAGCATGCAAAAACAATGATACAGTTATTATAAACTGCATGAATGAGGAAAATATTAATTCACTTGTGAATACACTGGGAGAAAAACTGTCAAGCAATTTTAAAATAGAAAAAGAGCAAATTAACAAACCTAAACTAAAGGTAATTGAGATTGATATTGATAATAGTGATGATAGTGAGATCGAACTAGACATTAATCAGAGAAATTTTAATAACATTGAAGACAAATGCAAAGTTCTTCACGTATACAAGAACGAAAGAACAAATAGAAAATGTGCAATTATTGAGGTAACATCTAATATTTATAAACTTATTAAAGATAACAAGAGCAGATTATTTGTCGGACACCAAAGTTGTAGAGTTTATGACATAATAAACACTACTCCGTGCAGTAAATGTTCGAGATTCGGGCATAGCAGTAAAAAATGTACCAACAGTGCTACGTGTAATAAGTGTGCAGAAGCCCACGAAACCTCTAAGTGCGGAAGTATAACAAATAAATGTGCAAACTGTGACTATAGTAATAAAAAGTTCAATACCAAATATAATATTAACCACAGTGCAATTGATAGTGAGCTTTGTGAAATATTAAAATCAAAAATCAAAAAATACATTGAAATGACTGATTACCCGACGCAACCTACCTACCCGAGATTCTTTGGTAAGGTAGAAAAACTACAATATCAGCGGACGGCACCGATTAGGAGAGCGAGACTTACGAGTACTGACTCGTCAACTTCACAAGCATCACGTAACATGGAGAATACAACACCAATACGAAACCTGGTGACAGCAACTTCAACTAACCAAAATGGATAGCAGTATTAATATAATTGATGATTTACAAAACAATATAATTTATAGAGACTGTAAATGCGATAACATTGGTGAACTAAACAAACGTATGGCTTTAGAGAAGGAAGTAATTTTGAATGTAAATATTAGAGGCCTAAATGCAAATTTTAATAACTTACTTGTATTCATTAAAAACCTTGTTATAAAGCCATGCATTATAGTTTGTAGTGAAACCAGAAAACTTGAACACCCTGAATCTTTTAACATAGCAGGGTACAAAATGTACTATAATCACGGTAATATTAATCAAAATGATGGCCTGGTAGTTTACATAAGTGAATACATTAATGAAACTACGGAAATTTTAGATATAAATAACCTCAAAATAATTAATACAAAAATTGCAATAGAAAATGATAAAGAAATAATATTATCTGCATTATATAGATGTCACAATATAAAAAAGACTGAATTCATTATAAATCTCAAAAAATTAATAGAGCATAACAAAATATATAAAAATAACCTGATCATGGGAGATTTTAACTTTGACATTTTAAATCAAGAAACAATTAATCAAGAATTTTTACATATACTCTTGGAAGATGGTTATTGTCCAGGCTTTTGTAATATTACCAGACCATCTGATAAAACAGGTAACTCAGGAACTTGCATAGACAATATTTTTATTAAACTAGATAAAATAGCCTATAAAACATTCACACGCAGAGTACCACTCACAGACCATTTCCCACTATTTATGTCATTAAATAAGATAACAACAATTGAAAATGTACATAATAGAAATAGCATAAATCACAGTAAACTCAAGGCAGTTGCCTCCACTATAAACTGGAGTGAATTGTCACAAATAAACAACACGAATATTGCTTTAAATAACCTGATTGATAAAATAAAAATATGTGTTAGCAAAGCTGAAATTACCAAAAAAACAAATAATACTAACTACATGAAACCAAGGAAAGATTGGGTAACAAAGGCAATTATGATATCATGTAAAACCAAAGAAAAACTATATAAATTATGGAAAAAAGATCCTAATAATAATAGAAAAAGAGAAGAATATAGGAAATTTACGAATATCCTTAAGGATATTATAATTAAAGCAAAGGAATTGTATGCCAAAAAACTTATAGAATCAAGCATGAATAATATGAAGAGTATGTGGAATGTGATTAATCAAAAACTTGGAAAAAATAGTAAAAAGAAAAATAACATCAACTATGTAATAGAAAACAACAAGAAAATATCAGAGCCTAAAGAAATTGCTGAGCATTTGAACAAATATTTTTGTAACATTGGCAAAAAGTTAAGTGATAAAATAAATCCCCCGGTAAATGAGGAAATTAAACTCCCTCCAATGAACAGCAAAAGTATATTCTTTGAGCCAACAAACCAGCATGAAATAGAAAATATCATAAATAACATGGAAAACAAAAATGGAGGAAATGATAATATTAATGCCAAGACATTAAAAACCCTGGTCGAATTCTTAGTAGACCCCCTAACCCACATCTTTAACCACTGTATAGATAAGGCCATCTGGCCAGATGCCTTGAAAATAGCAGATGTAATACCCTTACATAAATCAAAAGAAAAGCATATTGCCAATAATTACAGACCTATATCTCTTATTTCTAATATAGCAAAAGTACTAGAAAAAATAATTCATAAAAGAATAATTACTTTTATCAACAAATGTGAAATACTTGCCAAAAATCAATATGGTTTTAGGAAAAACAAGAGTACAAAAGATGCGCTAACACTAATATCAAATGTAATATATGGTAACTTAGATAAGAGTACACCAATTGCCATAATTTTTTTGGACCTCGCCAAAACTTTTGATACCGTAAATCATCAAATATTACTAGATAAACTATATAATTACGGTTTCACAGTAAGTGCCCATAATCTAATAAAAAGTTATTTAGATAACAGACTACAAAAAGTAAAATTAAATAATGCAACAAGTCATCTCGAATCTGTCAACGTCGGTGTTCCACAAGGAACAATTCTGGGACCACTTCTCTTCTTACCATATATCAATGACCTGCTACTTGATATCCCGGAAGATACGCTAGTCTCATACGCAGATGACACAGCAGTAGTGACGTCGGCTAAAATGTGGAAAGAAGTTGAAACCAAAATGAACGAAACACTACTCAAAATATCAGTATGGCTAGCTCTTAACAAGCTTTCCTTAAACACGGACAAAACAGTATACATTGAATTTGGAAATCAAGTTGACAGCACACCAAAAAATTTAGACATAAATATACAAGGCACAAAAATCAAAAGAGTTGATAATACCAAATATTTAGGTATAATCTTCGATAGTTACATGAGATGGAACGAACACTGCCAATATATATGCAACAAAACGAAATATCTCATTTTCGTATTCTATAAGCTATCAAAACTTATGACGACTGATACTCTAAGGATGATTTATTACGCCCTCTTTCACAGCATAATTTCATATGGAATTATAGCATGGGGAGGAGCGTATTCTAACAGTAAAAACCTGCTCATTAAACTACAGAACAGAATACTTAAAATAATCAATAAAAACAAATTTGCAGTCGACAAAAATCCTATGAGCATAGATCAAATTTTTACTTATGAATCACTGTCTTATCATTACGAAGTCTTACAGTCAGCATATATAAATTCCAATAGCAACACTAGAAACAGAAGTATACAGATTCCAAAAAGATACTTGACCGTTAGCATTAAGAACAGTTATATTAGAGCAGTAACATATTTCAATAACCTACCAAATGATTTAAAAACAATTAGAAACAAACTAAGCAGAAAACCAAAACTAAAGCAATGGATACGAGAATGTACCTGATGCATCAAGAGTATAATTTATTAATTTATATTGGAAATAAAACCCACTACTCTCTTTAAAGTAAACAATTATGACTACTAATTTTAATAAAATAGATTGTAATCAAGTAAAATCGCTGTTTTATGAGATTTATGGTAGAGGATAAGTATCAGTTTTCGAGCATACGTCTGCAGAATCCAGTGAACTAAAACCACCCAGAAGGCAAGAGAATATCAAGTATGCTTTTCCTACATTGGAAGTCCATGGGGAAACAGCTTATCTTGATAAAATGATACTTGACATTCGCACATACATTTGTGCAAATGGTTTGTGCATCTTACAACATAACCGTTCACATCGACGTATATCGAACTATAACTGGAATAAAAATGAAAAAAGTCACTAATGAAATACAAAAATTTTGATAGTTATTAATGTTAAAAATTTATATAAATTGTTACTAATTTTAAACACTGTTAAATTTTCATACAAATTTTATAAACACATACCAAAACTGAGAGTGGGCTCTGCTTAATATTCCTAGGAATATTAAGCTGCAGCAACTCTCATAGCTACTACTCAAATTAATAATCATAAGTAAATATTAACCAAATTAATTTTAGGTTAAGTTAGTTTTAGTATGCCGGAAGAGCGAACAGGAATTTTTCCTCTGCTGGATTACATTGTACTTACTTTGTAATGTAAACTATGTATAATGGTTACAAACTTGTAATTTTTTGTACTTTACTCTGGTTTAAATAAATAAATAAATAAAAAATATCTTCCTATATTATATAGTTGTAAGGGCAAAAATGGATACCTACCCCCTCCATCTCCCTCCACCCCCTCCACCCCCTCCACCACCCCTCCACCACCCCGCCACTTTTTACCGTTAAATTCTTTCAAATTTTACGTTATTTTTAAGGGCGTCTGCCCCTCCACCCCTCCACCCCCTGCGCCCCCCTCCACACCCCCTCCACCTACCCCACTACAATTAATCTCTTATAGATATGTTGCTGAAAATTTTATATAGGGGATTTCGAGATTCGCTGAAAATCTGAACTCAGATTTTGAAAATTCAAAATAGCGGAACGAAAGTGTCTGCCGCATATTGAAATATTACTGAATTTTGCTGAAAATTGTATATACGGGAGATTTCTGGATTTGATTATTACGAATCTGAACTTAGATTTTAAAAATTGAAAATGGCGGCAAAATATTTAAATAATACTTGATTTTGCTAATAATTATATTTAGGGGATTTCTAGATTACGAATCTCAACTCAGATTTTCAGAATTCAAAATGGCGGATCGAAGATTTCGGCCACATATTGAAATATTACTGGATTTTGCTGAAAATTTTAATTCAAACTGGTGGATCCAAGATGGCTGCCAAAAATTGAAATATTACTGTACTTTGTTGAATATTGTATATAAGTTTTTGGAGTCGCTTATTACAAATCTGAACTATGATTAACATTCAAAATGGCGGATTCAAAGATGGTGGTCAAATATTGAAATATTATTAGATTTTGCTGAAATTTGTATTACCTAAATACGGGATTTTTGGTTTCGCTGATTAGGAATCTGAACATATATTGTGATAATTCAGACTGGTGGACGCAAGATCGCTAACAAAAATTGAAATTTCACTCGATTTTGCTGAAAATTGTATATAAGGAATATGTGGATTCGCAGATTACGAATCCCAACTCAGATTTTCAGAATTCAAAATGACTGATCGAAGATAGAGGCGAAATATTCTAAAACTACTGGATTTTGCTGTATATTGTATATAAGGGGTATCTGGGTTCGCTGATTACGAATCCCAAATCAGATTTTCAGAAATCAAAATGGCTAATCGAAGATGGAGGCGAAATATTAAAAACTACTGGAATTTGCTGAAAATTGTATATAGGGGGTATGTGGATTCGCTGATTACGAATCACAACTCAGATATTGAGAATTCAAAATGGCTGATCGAAGATGGAGGCAAAATATTGAAAAACTACTGGAATTTGATGGATAGTGTATATAAGGGGTATGTGGATGCGTTGATTACGAATCATAACTCAGATTTTCAGAAATCAAAATGGCTGATCGAAGATGGAGGCGAAATATTCAAATACTACTGGATTTGCTGAAAATTGTATAAAATGGATTTCTGGATTCGCTGATTACGAATCTGAATTCAGATTTTGAAAATTCAAAATGGCGGATTCGAAAATGGTGTTCAAATATTGCTATATTATTGGATTTTGCTGAAAATTGTATTACCTTAATACGGGATTTTTGGTTTCGCTGATTAGGGATCTGAACATATATTGTGATAATTGAGACTGGTGGTCGCAAGATCGCTAACAAAAATTGAAATTTTACTCGATTTTGCTGAAAATTGTACATAAGGAATATGTGGATTCGCAGATTACGAATCCCAACTCAGATTTTAAGAATTCAAAATGACTGATCGAAGATGTTGGCGAAATATTCTAAAACTACTGGATTTTGCTAAAAATTGTATATAGGGGGAATCGAGATTCGCTGATTAGGAATCTGAACTCAGATTTTGAAAATACAAAATAGCGAAACAAAAATGTCTTCCGCATATTGAAATATTACTGAATTTTGCTGAAAATTGTATATAAGGGATTTCTGGATTCGATTATTACGAATCTGAACTTAGATTTTAAAAATTGAAAATGGCGGCAAAATATTTAAGTAATAATGGATTTTGCTAATAATTGTATTTAGGGGATTCCTAGATTACGAATCTCAACTCAGATTTTCAGATTTCAAAATGTCAGATCGAAGATGGAGGCGAAATATTCAAATACTACTGGATTTGCTGAAAATTGTATAAAAGGGATTTCTGGATTCCCTGATTACGAATCTGAACTCAGATTTTGAAAATTCAAAATGGCGGATTCGAAAATGGTGGTGAAATATTGAAATATTATTGGATTTTGCTGAAAATTGTATATAAGGGATTTCTGGATTCGATTATTACGAATCTGAACTTAGATTTTAAAAATTGAAAATGGCGGCAAAATATTTAAGTAATAATGGATTTTGCTAATAATTGTATTTAGGGGATTCCTAGATTACGAATCTCAACTCAGATTTTCAGATTTCAAAATGGCAGATCGGAGATGGAGGCGAAATATTCAAATACTACTGGATTTGCTGAAAATTGTATAAAAGGGATTTCTGGATTCCCTGATTACGAATCTGAACTCAGATTTTGAAAATTCAAAATGGCGGATTCGAAAATGGTGGTCAAATATTGAAATATTATTGGATTTTGCTGAAAATTGTATTACCTTAATACAGGATTTTTGGGTTCGCTGATTAGGAATCTGAACATATATTGTGATAATTGAGACTGGTGGTCGCAAGATCGCTAAAAAAAATAAAATTTTACTCGCTTTTGCTGAAAATTGTATATAAGGAATATGTGGATTCGCAGATTACGAATCCCAACTCAGATTTTCAGAATTCAAAATGACTGATCGAAGATGGAGGCGAAATATTCTAAAACTACTGGATTTTGCTGAAAATTGTATATAGGGGGTATCGAGATTCGCTGATTAGGAATCTGAAATGAGATTTTGAAAATTCAATATAGCGGAACAAAAATGTTTTCCGCATATTGAAATATTACTGAATTTTGCTGAAAATTGTATATACGGGATTTCTGGATTCGATTATTACGAATCTGAACTTAGATTTTAAAAATTGCAAATGGCGGCAAAAGGTTTAAGTAATACTGGATTTTGCTAATAATTGTATTTAGGGGATTCCTAGATTACGTATCTCAACTCAGATTTTCAGAATTCAAAATGGCGGATCAAGATGTCGGCCACATATTGAAATATTACTGAATTTTGTTGAATATTGTATATAAGGTGGTTTTGCTGTGGCTTATTACAAATCTGAACTCAAATTAAGAACATTCAAAATGGCGGATTCAAAGATGGTGGCCAAATATTGAAATATTATTAGATTTTGCTGAAATTTGTATTACCTTAATACGGGATTTTTGGTTTCGCTGATTAGGAATCTGAACATATATTGTGATAATTCAGACTGGTGGACGTAAGATCGCTAACAAAAATTGAAATTTTACTCGATTTTGCTGAAAATTGTATATAAGGAATAGGTGGATTCGCAGATTACGAATCCCAACTCAGATTTTCAGAATTCAAAATGACTGATCGAAGATGGAGGCGAAATATTCTAAAACTACTAGATTTTTCTGAAAATGTATATAGGGGGTATCGAGATTCGCTGATTAGGGATCTGAACTCAGATTTTGAAAATTCAAAATAGCGGAACAAAAATGACTTCCGCATATTGAAATATTACTCAATTTTGCTGAAAATTGTATATACGGGATTTCTGGATTCGATTATTACGAATCTGAACTTAGATTTTAAAAATTGATAATGGCTGCAAAATATTTAAGTAATACTGGATTTTGCTAATAATTGTATTTAGGGGATTCCTAGATTACGAATCTCAACTCAGATTTTCAGAATTCATAATGGCGGATCGAAGATGCCGGCCACATATTGAAATATTACTGTAATTTGTTGAATATTGTATATAAGAAGTTTTGGAGTGGCTTATTACAAATCTGAACTCAAATTAAGAACATTCAAAATGGCCGATTCAAAGATGGTGGTCAAAATTGGAATATTATTAGATTTTGCTGAAATTTGTATTACCTTAATACGGGATTTTTGGTTTCGCTGATTAGGAATCTGAACATATATTGTGATAATTCAGACTGGTGGACGTAAGATCGCTAACAAAAATTGAAATTTTACTCAAATTTGCTGAAAATTGTATATAAGGAATATGTGGATTCGCAGATTACGAATCCCACCTCAGATTTTCAGAATTCAAAATGACTGATCGAAGATGGAGGCGAAATATTCTAAAACTACTGGATTTTGCTGTAAATTGTATATAGGGGGTATCGAGATTCGCTGATTAGCAATCTGAACTCAGATTTCAAAATAGCGGAACAAAAATGTCTTCCGCATATTGAAATATTACTGAATTTTGCTGAAAATTGTATATACGTGATTTCTGGATTCGATTATTACGAATCTGAACTTAGATTTTAAAAATTGCAAATGGCGGCAAAATGTTTAAGTAATACTGGATTTTGCTAATAATTGTATTTAGGGGATTCCTAGATTACGTATCTCAACTCAGATTTTCAGAATTCAAAATGGCGGATCTAAGATGTCGGACACATATTGAAATATTATTGGATTTTGCTGAAAATTTTAATTCAAGCTGGTGGTCCCAATATGACTAACAATAATTGAAATTTTACTCGAGTTTGCTAAAAATTGTATATAGTGAGTTTCCGGATTCGCTGATTAGGAATCTGAACTCAGATTTTGTAAATATAAAATGGCGGCCAAAAATTGAAATATTACTGAATTTTATAATCAATAAGTTACAAATAAAATCAGAGCTGACGTAATGAACTACATATATATTCTGCATTATTTTGTTAAATATAATATACTTAGTATTTTAGAAATTAATAAATGTTAAGAATAATGTTTTTAAAAAACATTACTGAAGTTTTAAATGAAAAAATAAGTGTTTCATGATATTATGTAATAGAAGATTATCCTCATTCATTATTATTAATATTTATCTGTAATAATGGGGGTTGGCGAGCGGAGCGAGCAGGGGGCGAAGCCCCCCTAGTGTATATATATATATATATATATATATATATATATATATATATATATATATATATATATATATATATATATATATATATATATATATATATATATATAATGTAACAACACCAAAATTGTGACTCTACAATAAACTTAAAATATCGTATCGTATTTTTAAATATACGTAATAATACTTTGTGAAAATTTTTTTCATTTTTCAGATTATAGAATTTTCTCACAGACGTTGAACTCTGGAACAGTTTCTTATCGAATTACAAAAATCTTTGGAGAATTTAGAACTGGAATTACAGAATCTTTGGAGAATTTAGAACTGGAAACACAGCTTTGTCATACTTTAACCGTTAACTGCCAACTACCTGTTGATATGAGAGGTGCAGAGACTAAGTCCATATATTTTGATACTGAAGGTACTTTCAGACCCGAAAGATTAATTGCTGTAGCTGAAAGGTATAACATCAGTTGGGATAGTGTACTTGACAACGTTGCAACTGCCCATGCATACAACTGACCACCAAACTCAGCTTTTGATAAAAGCCAGTGCTATGATCTTGGAATCTAGATAACGGCTACTGACAGTAGATAGTGCTACTGCATTGTACAGGACAGATTTTGCTGGAAGAGAATTGGCAGCTCGCCAAATGCATTTAGCAAGGTTTCTTCGATTATTGCTTAGATTAGCTGATGAATTTCGCTATGCAGTGGTTATCATTAATCAAGTAGTAGCTCAAGTGGATGGTGCAGCTAGTACATTTGAAGGTGATCAAAAGGAACCTATTAGCGGCAATATTATTACCCATACAAGTACAAATAGACTTTATTTACGTAAAAGAAGAGGCGAAACAAGTATTTGCAAAATTTACGATTCATGCTTACCTGAAAGTGAAGTTACATTTGCGATAAATGTTGATGGAATTGGTGATGTTAAAGAATAGTATTAATACATAGATAAGTATTATATATATAGATTCTCAAAATGTAACAAAAGCTGTTAAGAAGGAACTCCTACTTAAGATATTTTAGACGCAGTATTGTACTGATAGTAAATAACGTAGTGATCTGCCCGATACAAACATATTATTGTTGTATATTATTAAAAAGTGACATTAATCAGTGTTTTGTGTAATAAATAAAATATAGTGGGCCTTTATGTCAGTGAAATATACCTCATTTTGTGTACTTCGATAGAATTGTTGTAAAGTGAAAAGCATAAATGAGTAAAATAAAAGGAGTGAATAAATAGGTGAATTTGAAAAATGCATTTAAAAATATGTTGACTGCGCGATCTATATGAATGTAGGGTTTATATGTAATTGAACCCTGAAACACGATTTTATTATATTAATGATGGTTCAGTAGTTTGAGAAAACAACGTGCAAACATATTAGTACACTGTTTAGACTATCTTATTTTTACAGATACCTAATTATTGAGGTAAAAAGTTGGGTCGTTGTGATAAGTGTTGAATGTATTATTATTATTATTTTTTATTTTACAATAGAAGATGTAGATAAATAAGTAAATTTAAAAAATGCATTTAGAAATATATTTATCATGTTGGTGAACTATGGATCCAAGGTCTTATGTGAGTTTACCTTGGAACACGAGTTTGTTATATGTGTGTGTGTGTGTGAAAAAACTATTTGAAATAAACAATAAAAATTAGCACAGAGAAATAAACATTTGGCATTTGTGTACAACTTGTTTTTTGAAATATAAAAACATGATGCTTCCCAGTGAAATACATTTGTGGGTTCATATTTGTAGTAGAGATAAAGAGAAAGACTGTTGTAGATATATTTAAAGGTAAGCTAGCGACTCTACCAAAGAAAGTTGGCTCAGGATCTGTGAGTTTAATTATGAAGGTGGTTTTATCAATCTGTCGAATGTAGAAGTGCAAGAATCTTAATAAAAATATAATGTAATACTATCCCAGACCGTTCCAGGCGAAAATAAATTGTGCACACAATTGTTAATAACTAAATATAATTTTTATTTGCAGTTATGTATTATAAATATTTGCAGTTGATAAATGCATGATTTGGGACGCTAATAATACTTAATAATAGTTGTTAAGAATTAGTTGCTCTTAGTAACAGTTCTTCACAGTTATTTGTAGTTATTTGCATTTATTTGTCTTTCTTTATTCATCAAATGAAAGTTATGACAAAAAATACTCGCCAAGTATGTATGGGAGATCACAGGACCACCCCTTGCTAGAACATCTCTAGACTTCTCTTGTCCTCCCAAGATGCGTAATGTTATAAAATTTTTTTCAAAACGATTTGATAGTAACTATGTAATTTTTTTATAGGCTTTGACTTTTTGTAAATAGTTGAAAAAATTCTTATGAATTTTAAAAATGAAAAGGAGACTTTATACATATAGTTATATAATTATAATAATTTTTGCCAACGCGTGTGTAAAGTGCGTAGGTTCTATAGAGTTTTGTAGAAGTAATGTGAGCTATTGCGACTCTTGGGCGTTAAGTAGGACTTTATGCCCACTGGCTGAATAATTTTGGAATTAAACGAGGCCGCAAAATGTAATTTTACATCCGAGGTACAAAGTTTTATGTTGATACTTGACTACAATAAATTGATTTCAGTACTTTCTTGTGCACTGAGAAAAAAAAAGAAGGGGTAATGTGCAGCAATCTTCTGTAAACAGAGCCGAAACGGTGGGGCAATGGAGGTTAGGCAGTATAAGCTACCGACTGATGCTGACACTACCGACGCGCGGGGTAGAAATTATCGAAGCGCGGAGGTAGCGACTCTTATGTTTTGGTTGCTGAAACAGTTGCTACCGAAAAGTGCGGTAAAGATTGCGGACAGTGCGGTAAATATTGCGGACTACGTTGCAATCACAACCTAAGCGGGCTTCGGCTATTCCCCCACACCGCACTTCGGCACATATGGCGTATTTTTTTTCTCAGTGTGTTTAATTTGTTATATAGAAGGATGAACAAATTTGAATAAATTTCTGAGAACAGTCATACAGTGATGGTTTTTGAGAGTTGTTTGCATTACTTTACGATTAAAAATTGATTTCACAATTTTCGTTTGTTTGATTTGCAGTGAACAATGTGAATGTATTTACATATAATTTGTTGAGTATACATTGACTCAAAGAAGTAAAAGACTATTTCACTAGCATTTATTCGATTTGTTTTAAAAAGTCATAAATACTATTATTTTATAGATTTACACAGAAAAAACTCAGATACTTGCCTTATTTTATACTTTCGTAGAAAGTTTTATTAACAATACTATTTGTACAAGGATTGTACATACTTGCCTATAAGCTTTTACTTTTATAAAAAAATTCTTTTATAGAGATTTCACAACTTTTTAAGAGTGAAAGTATACATTTAATAATGTTTGTTAAATATAAAACTGTACGTTATGTGATTTTACAACTTTTTTTATTTGACTTTCAATATCCGCGTGAAAGAAATTGAATTAAAAACACAAAAAACCTATTATTTATTCATATAGAATCCCTTTTCATAAAATAAAACGTAAATAATTTTAGAGGACTGTATAGGTTTCGGAAAATAATTCTTATGGTTTCGGAAAATAATTGCTCATTCCTTGCAAAAGTTTTTAAAAGATTGTTCACATTTTGTAAAATAATTTATCAAAGAATTTTTTAAAAGATGTAATGATATGGTGATAGACCAATTTTCAAGATAAATTATACAACAATATTAATATTTAACTATAAATAATAATCATTCATATCTGTTATAAAAATTTTTTTTCAATAAAAATGCAAATAACTATTATTAGCATTTTTTGTCATAACTTACATTTGATGAATAAAAAAAGACAAATAAATGCAAATAACTACAAATAACTGTAAAGAACTGTTACTAACAGCAACTAATACTTAACAACTTTTATCAAATATTATTACCGTCTCAAATCATGCATTTATCAACTGCAAATATTTATAGCATATAACTGCAAATAAAAATTATATTTAGTTATTAACAATTGTGTGCATAATTTATTTTCGCCTGGATTTTTATTTCATTTCCTTTGAATATAGGTGTTGGAAATCATTCAGCGCATCGTCTAGGTGTCCGGAATGGATGATGATGGAGTCCAGGTGGTGCACTCCGTGGTTTTTGCGTCTAGGTATTGCACTGCATTCAATGCATGGTCTAGGTGTTTGTTGTAGTCGATGATGGAGTCTAGGTTTTACGTTCCGTAGTTTTCATCTTCCACCACCTTTTCGATACGTTCCAACACCTAGTGGTAAAAACTACGCAGTGATATGTAAACGCAAAAAGCTACAGAGCGCACCAACTGGACTTCATCATCGGCCATCTGAAAGACCTAGGTCAGGCATTCGATGTGTTTTGACACCTACAGGCCAAAAACTACGAAGCGAACCTCCTAGACATCGTCATCCCCGAATATCTGGACCACGTATCTGATACGCCCTGATATTTAAACGCAAAAAGCTGCGGAGCGCACCACCTAGACTTCATCATCGGCTACCTAAAAGACCCAGACCATGCATTCGATGGGTTTCATCACCTAGAGGCAAAAAAAACTACGGATCCCACTTCCTAGACATCGTCATCTGCTACCTCAAAGACCTAGACAACGCTTTAGATGCGTTCCAACACCTAGATGTCAAAAACTACGAAACACACCTCCTAGACATCGTCATCGGCTACCCCGAATACCTGGACCACGTATCAGATACGCCCTGATATCTAAACGCAAAAAGCTACGGACCGCACCACCTAGATCGTCATCGCCCACCTGAAAGACCCAAACCGCGCATTCGATGCATTTCAACACCTAGAGGCAAAAAAGTACGGAGCGCACCTCATAGACATCGTAATCGGCTACCCCAAACTCCTAAACCACGTATCTAATACGTATCTAATCCGCCCGTAGTAACATTATTAAAAATACTATATTTCAAAGAATACTAGTACTGTAACAGTTACAAGATATACATTTGTGGGCAAATTTTCACATTGTAACTGTTACAATATGACATTTTGATATTAACATACGCACACGATTGTTGTAATATCTCATACATTATTTGTTAACGTATGTACAATTCGCCATAATTAAAAATACGTATGTTAACAGTTACAATATATGTTAACTATAATCATATCCTTTTCTCAGTCTGTACACTTCTGTACATTTCTGTACACTATTGTACATTTTTGTATTTTTTTGTACATTTACAGAAAAAATACAAAAATGAAACAAAAAAATACAATTGTTTTTCAGAAATGTACAGAAACGTACAGAAATATACAGAAATGTACAGAAATGTACGAAAAAATACATACTAAATGGTGACAGCAAAAAATCTTTAAGTATTGACACTATTGCAAATGATAAAAATGAATGTTTGCTAAACTCTATACCAGTGTATACTAAGTACACAAAACATAAAAAGAACAAAGCAGATTTTTAAGAAGAAATGTCAATGAAATGATTAATATTTAAAGTAAAAATATAGTCTACGAAGAAATATTTTATAATTTATAACTTATTAATATATTTTATAATTGCAGCAACTACACATGAAAACGTGTAAGTAGCGCTAAAAATTACATATGATAAATTTATCATACTAAAGTATATTTGCAAAATAATGATCATAATTTTTATAGATATAATTAATTTAAATAGTAAAAAGTTTTAAAAATGCAGTAATTACCTGCAAAAGAAAAGTGCAGCGACCCGCGCATCTCCGCGCGGGAAACTTCGAGAATTTAAACCGCGCCGATCCGAGTGATCGGCAGATCGTCAGCGGCCGTCCTACCGTTCCGGTACTTATCCTGTTATCCACACTAGCACTGTGCACATATAGGTTACACATCCTTTACCGTAATACCCTCGATTGTGCACACACGGGAACAGCATTGTAATATCCACTTGCCGCCTGTAGCCTCCAGCCCCTATCCGTAACTGACGTCGACCTCGGAGAATACGTCCGGAGCTCACGTTGCTCCTCTCGACCATAGACTATACGAAAAATAGACTGTCGTACTCCAGACCGCCTTAAACTACATACGTGATCTAGACGATCCGATTCACTCCGGTTTAGCCACGGTCACTGCTGTCATGCACACACGTCGTCAGGGGCACAGCGACGCCAGGAACGTGAACACCAGGTACGACGTGCACACATGTGTACCCGGAGGTTCAGTGGAGGAATGGAACGATGGGATTAGGGTCTTCTGGTCCAGCCTGCTCCTGCCATCGTGCACACACGAGACAGGCCACGGAGGACTTGGCATAACGAGGTTCCGTTACTGTTCGTGCACAAATGTCACTAAGCAAACACGATATTTCCGGACGTACCGAATACGGAACACCAGAACATGCGCGTCTCTACCGTCATGCACACACGAGGTAGCGACAGACGGAACCCCGGATCGAGTCTCACCCAGGCCTCGTGCACACACGTATCTAGGTGAGTCCTCGACACAACCTCTAGACACCAGAACATCAGAATCAGGGTTGTTCCTGCCGCCGTATACACACGACGCAGAGGCGAACTGACTCCTAATGAAACACTGGCCCAGGGTTCGTGCACACACGCGTCTAGGCGAGGAGTTGTTACGTTCCTAGACAGCGGAATACGGAATACTCGATGTATGGATGATACTACGCCCACAAGACTGTCTTAAATGACGAATTCCTAACCGTAGCGTGTTAGATCTCCCGTCGTCTAAACATTGTACACCGCCCCTTGCCGCGAGAGGGCAGTAGCGTGCGATTATCTAGTACTCCGTCGTAAGTGCATTTACTGGATTTATGTTTCAGATGGCTTGATCTAGGGCGTGGCCGGGCTAGGCAGACATTTATGTCGCTATTATTGTTGTTAATCATTATCGATTGTTTATAACGCCAGTGAACCTCTTTATTCTTAAATAAACTGTTACATCTTTCTACTTTTCCAAAATAGCGTCTTATCATTACATTCTAAACCACCTGAATATCCTTATCCCCCATATCCAAATCCTGGCAAACTCATCGTCTGGCAGGGGGCGGAGCTACCGTCACATATCAAAAAACTTGTATTTTTCATGATTTTATGGTGGAAAAGGCATTGAAAATGAAGATGTAACTTAAAAATATCAATGTGATCTTGAACTAAATGTATTCTAGAAGATGAATCCGAAATGAAGCTCAAATCCGTACATCAAAACATGTTGCACATAAATAATTAGAAAAACAAACGTTGAAAAATGACTTTAAACATCAGCAAACATATTTTAGTGAAAAATTGTGTTAATTATGTATCAATAATCATTTATCTGTTAATATTCACCAGGTTAGTCCGTACACTTGGCTTGTTTTGGTTTCTTTGCACAATGAAGCTTCTCTAATCTTTTGGAATACCGATACTTGCTTTGATCTGTTGCATTCTCCTTTATTAAAAAAAGCACGATGATGAAGAACCCTGTCGACGTGTGCTGTGGTCAGGTCTTTGGTCTGGCAACGAACAGTGGTATAAAGTAGCTTGGATGGCATCTTGCATACTCGCCAAATCATATGTATTATTGACAGTTGCTCTTCTATAATTTTATGCAACTGATTTATTTTAGAAACTATAAGCCACCATCTGACTTTCCACCAAGCTTTTCTTTAGTATTAATATCTAGGATGCCTTTACCCATTCACTTTTGCACATGGTTAATGCACTCTTCTTTCTCTATAAAAATAGATAATCCATAAGGTGCAAGTTCATTTAGGCGAGTCCAAGTTTTTGCATCTCCATCAGACAGAAGTGTTATAAATCTCATACCATTCTTTCTAATCGAACAACTCTAAATATTCACAGCAGCCTGGATTTCGATACTACCAGAAGCACCCTCATCATAGACATTACACTATTACTACTCTTATGAGCTATTGTACACATGGGATAGTATAAACTTCTCCAATGCAGCATAACCCAATCCGATACCATTGGTAGATTCTGAAGCTTTCCGTTTTACCACAAATGCTACTTGTCTCTTATTAGGTACAAAAAAGTTCTATCCGTTTTTAAGAGATGGCGCTGTCTTGAGAACAGATGCTTACTGGTTTCATATCTTTATGCTAGTGTATACTGCAGATCCTATTCTTCAAATAGTCTGCGTATGCAAGTATTCATTAATATAATATACTTCTGTCTTTAACATAAATATAATTCTGTTAACCAATATAATTAACGAATATAATTAACGAATATAATTCTGTCTTTAACATAAATAAAAATGGAAGTAGATACTGTGCATATCCGACATTGCTTACTTTACGAATTCCATCAAGGTAATACTGCCGCTGAAGCTCATAAATCGATCGGTGATACTTATGGAGAAAAAGTTATTGAAGAGAGTAGATGTCGAAGACGGTTTCAAAAATTTAAAGATGGAGATTTTGACTTGAGCGACAAACCACGCTGTGGTAGGCCTCAAAAGATGAGTGATGAGAAATTGCAGTAGCTACTGGATGAAGACTCGGCACAAATGCAACATCAGCTCGCTGAAAAATTAGGCGTTACCTAATACGCAATTTCTGAGAGGTTATGTGCGTTGGGAAAAATTCAAAAATGTGGAAAATGTGAAAGGCTAGTCAAGACGTGTCTCTCATGCTTTCAAAATAAAAAAAGAAGAGATTTCTGTGGAAATTAATGACTGGTGATGAAAAGTGGATTTATTACGAGAATCCTAAGCGTCAAAAACATTCGGTAGATCCAGGACAACCCACAACATCGACACCAAAACGCAACGTCTTTGGAAAAAAATGCTGCTCTGTATTTGGTGGGACGAATGGGGGCGTGCTATATTACGAGCTTCTCAAGTCCGGATAAACTGTTACTGGTGAACGATACTCTTCTCAATTAAACCGTTTAGCGGAAAAAATTCAAGAAAAGAGGCCGTATTCTGGGCATAGGCGAAGATCAGTAATTTTGCAGCATGATAATGCTAGGCCACACAGAAGTTCCACGATCCGTCAAACCATAGAAGAATTACAATGGGAAATTTGATCGCATCCAAATCTCGCACCACTACTATAGATGGTCGTATAATTGCGTCGTCCAATGTAACATAGTTAATCATCTACGCATTGAAAAAGAACAGTGAGGAAGAGGCACCCATTTGCCGCTCTGAATTTGCAAAATTTCTCAAAACATTCGAAACACCAGGAAATTTAATTAACAATCCAAAAGTTTTAAAAATTGGCCAATTATTGTGGGATCCTCAGCATAGGGCCAAACATCGCCTATCCACAACTATACAGCTCGAGTCACCCCAGAAGCCTGTACAGACACGAAGTAAATAAGTAGACGCGGAAAAGAACGTGGCTCACGCTTGATTAGTAAAAGAAAAAATGACGTACGAAAAACAATACTACGACCTAGAGCATGAAGCAGGGTACGCTGGGGAGCGCAATCTTGTGCGCTTGAATGCTAAAAAGGAAAAGAAAAAATTTACTCGTGGCTCAGCAATCAAGATGCCTATACGCTTCATCACCCGGTGCGAAGGCGATTTCTACGATTACGCTACAATGCGACGAACATTGAGGACGTTTGGGAGACCGATTTGCTACAGCTTACGACGATAAAAGATTACAACGACGGTTACAACTACATTTTAGTGATAATTGACGTACTCGGCAAGTACGCATGGGTTGAACCGAAAAAAGACAAAACTGCGCGCAACGTTGCCAACGACTTCCCACGGATTATCGACCGAGGACATCCCCGGCTGCCGGAATGCGTGAAAACCAATCTTGGCAAAGAGTTTACCGGCGCTGCATTTTAGGCGCTCCTTCGCCGAAAAGAGATAAAATTCAGAGTTCCTCGCAACCCCGACATTAAAGTAGCTGTGGTCGAAAGACTCAAAAGAATGTTACGCTAGTGAATCTGGCGATCCTTTTCTCATAGTAACACAAAGAGATACATCTATGTCGTGCAAAAGATTGTATAGTCTTACAATGCATATCCTTACAGAGCATACATAGTCACTGTTCAGCTACTAGCCAATCGCAAAAGAATGACACTAACGCCCGGATTGTTGTACTATGATACGCCTGGTTTATTCGAAGCCCAGCCACATATTCAAGGTAACGTATCTAACAAAGGTGCTCTCAATCGTCAGCATTTCACAATCTATGGAAAAACCTTCGATATGATGCCATCTGCACTGAGACGTCTTTAATCAAGACAGAATGCTCATCAATGATGTAGAAATGAGAGTACGACTAGTACGAAGTAAATATGCCTTTTGCCTAGTGGACGTCTCCGGGGATGGTAAATTGAGCCTAAAAATAAAGGAAGCCACGCTCATCGTTCGACGCGTGAAGATAAACACGGGTATTTTAATTGTGCACGCCAATGCTTTCGCTATAACAACAGCCAAGTATCCTGTCACGCGTCTAGAAGTCAAAACTTTTACGCCTGTATACATGGCGGTAACATCGATAATGCCATTTTGGGGCAACTGCCTAAAAGAATAATAATAGGATTTGTCAATAATAAGGCATTCAATGGCAATCGAACATTTAATCCGTTTAATTTTCAATACTTTTCAATAAATCACCTCTCCCTCTACGTCGTCGGGGCTCGACTTCCGACCAAACCGTTACAGCCGCGTTTTGCTGATAACGATAGTATGTTTATAGATGCATTTCAAAGCTTCTACTCAGACACAGACTATACATTTTCTCAATGAGGGGCTTAGCATAAACCGTTTCAACTATTTACAGAACTACTTTCTCACGGCTTTCGATCTCATACCCGATTTATCGGCTCACAGCGTCTCGCATCGGAATCTCGTTCACTCGGGTAGCTTAAGCATAGAGGTAGGATTTGAGACTGCTCCAATGAGCACAACAAACGGCGTTGTTTATGCCTTGCAAGCTAACGTTCTCGAAATCGATTCCATCCGCCAAATATTATCGGATTTTAGGGCCCAGTCGTTAAAAAGGTGGAGGAGACAAGGAATCGAGAGAAAGCGAGCAGCGCCCTCAAGCCTCATCTTCCTCTCGACGCTCACTACGCACACACGTATAATGGATTACGTCGCAGACATATAAGATTGAGACGCCGAAAGGAAGCTTTTACTAAAGGAGCTGGCGATCATTTACCTACCGAAACCCATTGTCAACCACTGGATTGTACAAGCACCGTGCAATTTCATCAAGCTGCCCGAAAACCTAAAATATACAAATTCTTACTGCGCTGTCTATATTCACGGCATTAACTGGTTCGAGGTCGAAGTATCACTCTGACAGCTATACCGTTATCTCTTCAATATAGCAAGAGTAGCAAAACAGATTTACGTACGCGGTGAGGAGAAAGCCAGGTATCTGGAATCTTTACTTGGCCGAAACACATGATTCGCCGATGTTCAGAAAACTCAACAACATGTTTTCTGACGTGCTAGTATGTTCTACGCACTTGTCTAAGAGGTTTAAAAATATACAAGATTTTTGGGCGCTCTACAAGACGCACCAAATAAAAAAGTACCAGAAACCAGCCAGCCGGCGCGCCCTATGTATTTTTTGCGTAAAATGCGCTCTGTTCAACTCGCTCGTAATCGTGTACTAAATCTGTCAGAAAAAAACAAAAAACATATATTGATAGATTTTTTACTCTTTCCAATGGTGCTATTGTTTTTACTCCGAAATGTTTTCTTCTGGTTGAGAATTCGATTTGAAAGTTTGGAGCCATTTTTCTCAATATATCATTTTTGTTTTCAAAATGTATGACGCCATTCAAAAGTACAAAACTCTTAAGCTGTAAAACTCTAAATTTTCAAGTTGGAGAAATGTAGGATTCAAAACAAATAATATTAAAAAGACAGCGGAGAGCGACGGCGCGAGCTCTGTGCGCTGCACTTGGACGCGCCTTTGTAGGTCTGTCTCTATTATGCTTTTATCGTTGCTCGCTCCTGTGATCGTTTTGACCACTAGAGATACTGAGGTAATAGAGCTGTTCCCAGTACTTAATAAAGCTCTTTCGAAGTTATTTATGACCCTCGGAAAATTTTTTCTTTCTCGAAATTTATTACATTCGGAAAAATAAGTTTCGTAAAATGTCTAAGATTTTCAATCGCTGCTGTAATCCTTTTCGTGAAACAAAGCACTTACCGAAATTGAGGTTTGTTTTAGATAAAGTGAAAGCTTGTTTTTCGTACATGGAAAATAAGGATAAAATATGTAATTCTTGCAGACTAAAATTTGATATAGAAATTGGCAAAAAAAAATGAGACGTCAACGGAGGATTTATAGAAATTATTTTGAATTTAAAATAATTGTTTCACGATGAAAGTTTGTCCAAAAATAAAAAAAATGTTGCTTTTGAAATTACTCCCAAAAAACTGGAGCTCTCGTCAAGTAGCTAAATTTTCTAATACATCTCGTAGGCTCGCAACAAAATGTAAATTATCAGATAGCTAACCCTTTTTAGCTAACAAAAGGGGAAACAAAAAAATATCATGTGATACTCTGATTCAAGTTAAACTTTTTTATGAAGGTGACGAAAATAGCCGAATTATGCCAGATTATAAGGACAACCAGTGTATAAAAAATAATGATGGCACAAAGAGCTATATTCAGAAACGACTTGTTTTATACAATCTTAGAGAATTATATTTGAAGTATAAACAACAATATCCCGAATCAAAAATAGGGTTCAGTAAATTTGCCGAATATCATCCTAAATATTGTATTTTAGCTGGTGCTAGTCGTACGCATACGGTGTGTGTGCGTTTACCATCAAAACGTAAAACTCTTGTTAGTTGGTTTAAGAAACTCAGGAGTTTCTTTTGATAAAATGAATAGTTACAAAGATTGTATAGCCGAAATAGTCTGTAAAAATCCAACATTAAAGTTTTAGTTAAATATGTGCCAAAATTCTCCTAGTATTGAACCTTTAAAAAAAAGGATCTAGAACTATTTCTCGAAAGCTCTGAAATTAATAAAATAAAGTTTCAAATGTGGAAAACTACCGATAGATCAACATTGCAAACTGAAACTGTTACTAATTCTTTATTTATTGATATCCTTTTTCCGCTTTTACAAAAATTCTAGACTCATTCTTTCATTTCCAAACAATAGTCTTCTTGTTTTTAAATCTTGAGAGAATCGTTATGCGAACAAAAATTTTGAATTTCCCTCGATTTTTCAGAAAAAATTATGCTTTCATTGCACAAGATGCGGCAAAATCATTCCACTGTAATAATAATCAGTGCTGTTTGGCCGCAATAGTCATTTTTTATAAAGGCTTAATTTCTAAAATTGTACACAAAGGTATGATAGCTTTTCCAGAACTTAATTTGTGAAACTGTAGCAGTTTACCTAATTCAAAAAATTATAATCCATTACCTGAAAAAATCTTTCGATTTCATTAAAAAAATCATTTATTTTACTGATGGAGTAGCGCAACATTTTAAAAATAAACACAACTTCCAGAATCTCCTTCGTCATTATGAAGATTTTCTGTTGAAGCTGAGTGGCACTTCATCCGACTTCCCACGGGAAAAACGCATATGATGAAATCGGTGCTTCAATAAAAAGCCATGCTAGGCGAGCAAGTTTGTGGTAAGTATCCGACAATTATATATTGACACCACAAGATCTTTGCGAGTGGGCAACTGAATATTTTAAAAATATTGTGTGATTGTTTTCATCAAAACATGAATATTTAAAGACTACAGATAAATTAAAACAAAGACTAGATTCAGCAAAACAGTGCCTGGAGCTCAATCGTTTCACTGTGCTAAATTATTAGATAACCCTAAAAAGTTAGAACTATAACGATTTTCAACATCAGAAGATTCTCAATTATATCCACCAATCAAACAAGCAAAAGAATCTAAAAATCAAAAGGCCAATTTAACTAAATGCAAATAAAAATAAAATCAAGGAAGAAGGCAAGTATTGAAGAAGCCTGAAGATCGACCGCTCTACATATACTTTGAAATTAGTGCCCAAGAAATTTAAATATTTACTACAAGTTTCAATCGCTTTTATATTAAATCAAATTAAAATAACAACATGCTATTGGTAATACCTGTTGCATAAAAATTTTCATGTACTCGTAAAAAGATGTTCTCATATTAGAGATAATAAATAGTGAAAAATTTTATGTCTGGTTTGCTTTTTCTACATTCTGCATTTGAGATTTTCGTTTTCTTCCCCCTTCCGATTTCCTGTTTCAATTATATATATATATATATATATATATATATATATATATATATATATATATATATATATATATATATATATATATATTCACATCTGGGACGCATTTTGAGGATTATATAGGTCATATACACCGAATTTTGAGGATTTTGTAGGCATTTTGAGGAGTCTCCTCAAAAATCCAAAGCACTCGAGAGGCATTTTGAGGATTTTTCAGCGGTTTCCACAATAGTGTGTTAATACATCGATTTCGGAAATTCCGTGATATTTTTCCGTAAAAGCGGGCGCCGCAGGCGTCGTGGTGTTAGTCAATAACCTTAGGGTCATTATTTCTTTAGTCACGCGCTTGTTTATTGGTTGTTTATAACAATGTTTATATTTGTGTCACCACTATTGTACAAATTCTTTATGAAATCCTCAAAATACCGTCCAATGATATATATATATATATATATATATATATATATATATATATATATATATATATATATATATATATATATATATATATATATTCACATAGCATGTTCGTCTGCTTTTGTATTTTTGTAAATACAAGCGATGAATGTAAGTAGGTTATATTACACCGAGATTTGATCTGATATAACTTTTTTTATTACTTTTTAATAAAGAAGACTCGTAACTCATATTTTTATGGAAGGAGTTAAAAATAATATGAGATGTGTATATAATTATCAATTAAATCTTTCGTTTTTTGATTTAAAGATTGTTGCTTTATGAGTGTATTTTTTTATTTATGTTTCAGATGAATTAGATATAAAAGATGTCAGTTTATAGGATAGTTATGCGTAAGGAGATCAGTGAAACATTTTTTCTTTACTTTTTTTATAGACAAAGATACAGTTAGATATAAAGATGTCAGTTTTTTTAATACGTACATGTAAGGACTGCATTGATTTTGAAGGATTTTTTTACTTTTTATGGGAGGAGATTTATATATCAGATAAGTTTAAACGTTTCTTTTCGTTTTCATCAACATTTTTTTTTTTAAAGAGAATTGTTACTTCGTGTATTTTTATGTTTCAAACTAATAGATTGTATATAACAACTTTCAGGTATACAACTTGTTCGGAAAATGTATGCGTCTGTAAACATAATCCTGTAGAGCGCAAAATTCTAAGAAAAAAGTTCCTTTACTATTTTTTCATATGACTAGTATTTTTTTAGTAACTGATGTGTTTAAATTCTTTGTATTTAATAGAAAATGTATACCTATGTTTATAAGATGATATCTATAGATATACAATTCCTATTAAAAACAAACAATTTAAACACATCAGTTACTAGAAAAGTACTAGTCATATGAAAAAATGGTAAAGGAACTTTTTTCTTAGAATTTTGCGCTCTACAGGATTATGTTTACAGACGCATACATTTTCCGAACAAGTTGTATAAAAGCAAAGCACATTTTACCATTTGTACACATGACCTACAGGAAATAGAAAATAGATTTAAAATAGTTGCTGGTAAGATATTATATTTAGAAAATTAACTTATTTAGATTGTGAATGTGGTTTTTCTGAAACATTTTTTGTGGCGCCTGTAAATACAAGTTTTGAACATCACTTTTACGGATTTTTCTCTTATTTCACTAATTTGGATTTTAAAGCTAATGTTGTTTATTCATATATTGGCAGTAGAAAAATATATTTTTTGTTGGCGATATATGGCTTGATGCCACCCCGCCCATGGAACAACTGAGAGAGGTGCCACCTCTTAGGCGCGGAGCCAACCTCCTACGCGAGAGCGCCGCGGAGCCGCTGCTATCAGCCCAGCTCACGCTTTTGTCGGAGGTTACCGTGCACAAGAGTTTCAGAGAACTTCCGAGGAGTTTCTTTTCCAGAGAGGTCGTGTGAGGCCAGATTATGAGTTCCAGAGTAGGTACAACCGTTTTTTTAAAGAGTGTACCAGAAAAAGCACCGCTCCGCGCATGAAAGAGTTATCGCGAGTGAAATAACGTACCGTCAATGGAAGTGCTCTCGGTGCGAAAATTTCAGATTCAGAGATGCCTGGCGAACGTTAATTTTATTCAGAGATCGTGTAGTACGTGAGATACGTTTTATAACGATAGAGGTAAAATAATCACGAAAGCGCGTGAGAAATTCAGAATCGTGAACCGCGGAGAATAAAAACCGTCAACCAAGACTTCCGAGAAACGTGAAACCGGTTGAAACATTAACTTCCCCCGCGGAAACGCGCGCTGCAGATATCGAGAGTTCAGAGAGACAGAGAAGAGTAATGCGGACGGTGCGTTGTACGACGACGTAGCCACGGAAGAAATCGCGACAACGTGCGAAAATTCAAAGCTACGAGCCGCGGGAAACAAAGGCCGGCAACCGAGATTTCCGAGAATCGGGCGGCTCGCTTCGAAAACAAGCTTCTCCCACGGAAATGCGACACAGAGGTCGCGAGATGGTGGCGCGTCGATTCCGTGGTGCGGTCTATTGACAGCACTGGGGCTGTACCGACGGCCATGTTAGAGAGAGAGAGAGAGAGAGAGAGAGAGAGAGAGAGAGAGAGAGAGAGAGAGAGAGAGAGAGAGAGAGAGAGAGAGAGAGAGAAACAACGAAGGAAAGCGCGCGTGTGTATAAATACAAGCGCAAACGTGTTACGAGTAGGCCGTGGTACTCGTCGAGCATGCTTAGGCGTAAACAAACAAGTCTCTTCCGGACGTAGTGGACGCCGTGAGTCTGGAAGCCACAAAGCGCTGTGCGTGATGTGGTATATGACAAGTTTAATACTGAGCATTGCCGATGTTAGTCGCGAGTACTACCGACACGATTTGTTTTCTCTCGAACATCAGAGTGTATGTATATATATACATATAGGTATATACGTACAGTTTAAAATATTAATTTAGAGAATGCTTCCGTTAAAACAGAGTATGTAGGATCAGCTCGTGCAGACCGAGCTTATGTGTGCGATCGCCCCCACCCATAAAGTAACGGTGAAACAGCGGTGCGGCTAATCGGTTTGGGAGGGAGTACATGAGTGCGGAACACATTAGGGCAAAAAGATCGGAATGTTAATTTGCTGTGCGAATAATAATATTCATGTGTGTATAAATAGAGTAAAGAGTAAATATTTGGCAGGTTCAGAGGTAACTCACAGATGGACGGGGAAAATAACACCACCGGCATCAATAATAAACCAGAGGAAAAGAGAAAAGAATCAGAGTCAAGTAGTTCAGAGCCCTCATCATAAATGAGTATAATAAATCCAATTTTTTAAATCACACACACACACACATAATACAATAAAATATCTATAAAATATAAATAACAGAGAAAAGAGCAGAGAATATATTATATAATTCAGAGATCAGAATATGGATCCATGGCACGTATATGTTTACAAAATCAGACATATGCGAATTTTTTTTTAAAGACCAAACAATTTTTTTTCTTCATTTCATAAGAAAAATAAAATTTCAGAATCTTTAATTTCAAGCTTTAAAATTCTATGGAGAAGTTTTCGATTTTCCTTTATAAACCGTTGGGAACAACAGATTGTCACATACATATACATTTTTTACAAAAACAATTGAACAAACTTAAAACTATAATAGGACAATCTAATATTGACCCGGAAATTCTTGAAAACTTGTTCGCAATAACTGAGGAAAAAAGTTCCCCAATATTTTCAGTAAAATCCTCTAAACTTAATTACAAATTAGATGTTTTGATTAATAAGCATAAAAAACAAGTGTTCACAAACAGACAAAATTGGGTTAAAAATCTAACTGACACGCACATCCCAGAATCGGTATTGAAGGTGATATCGTTGGGGCCCAAATTTAACACCGTTCTTTACATAGACAAAACAGACATAGTTACCACAATAAAAAATCTGAAATGTAAACTTAATAATCTGAAAATCAATAAGGAAGTAAAAGATGAGATCCGTGAAAATATTTCTAACACGATAAAAAATCATATTAAAAAAGACACACACATCATACTAAAAAATAGACAATTTTCAAAGAAATTAACTGCAACTAGAAAGTTTCTGAAAGAAAATCCACATATTTTCTTTACACCCTCAGATAAAGGTAATCTCACTGTGTGCATAAACACGACAGATTATTATAACAAAATGTACAAATTACTAGAAGATAAAAATACATATAAAATCATCAATAAAAATCCGTTGATCAAACTACAATCGCAAGTATATAAGTATTTGTCTTCTTAGAATAACAACAAATATCTACATAAACAATACCACCCATATCAACTAACTCAGACAGATACTTGTCTCTCTAGAGCTTATGGCTTACCTAAAATTCATAAAACCGATATACCGTTAAGATCGATCGTTTCAACTATTGGTAGCCGAACGCATTTCTTATCAAAAACTATTCTCAATGAATTAAAAACCTGTATACCAGTGCCACACTCACATATCGACAATAGTTATATATTAAAAAAGAAAATGAAAGACGTTGTTATTCCTGATGAGTATGGGTTAATATCATTAGATGTCAACTCTTTGTTTACCAACATTGCTTGTGAATCGGTTTTACAAAGTTTAGATAGACGCTTTACATACATTCACAATAATTGCAGAATTCTATTTGATGAAATTCGCAATGCAGTTAAATTCTTATTTGATAACACCTTTTTCACTTTTAATGACACCATATATAAACAAATATTTGGCACACCTATGGGATCATCCATCTCTCCCTTATTCGCTGACATAGTCATGGAAAATCTTGAAAACAACTGTTTAGACACACTAAAAAGAAAATACAATATTGTCCCTCTCTTCTACTTTAGATATGTTGATGACATATTATTATGCATTAGAAAAGATGATTTGGAATTAACTTTAAATATTTTTAATAGTTATAATGAACACTTAAAATTTACACATAAAATAGAAGTTAATAATCAAATAAATTTTTTGGATATCACCCTCATCAGATCAAACAATAAAATAATTACAAATTGGTACCAAAAACCAATGGGATCCGAAAGATTATTAAATTATAACTCTAACCACACTGTACAATAAAAAAGAAATATTATTTCTAACTTAGTGGATAGAGCGATTCTGTTATCTAATGAAGAATTCCATAATATTAACATTCGTAAAATTAGAAAAATACTCTCCTTAAATACTCTCCTAAAACAATCATAGACAATTGCATTCACAACAGACTTCGCAAAATAAAATACTCCAACAAAACGACATCGTCGAACAGGGATTTCCAACCTATTGTTTCTATTCCATTCCAAAAAGAATTTTTTCATAAACGTAGTAGAATTCTTTCCAAACACAATATACGCATGGTGCCACTCATCAATAAAAAACTTAATAACGTTATTAAGCTTGGGAAGGATAAACTTGAAAAAATGAATACGTGTGGGGTTGTATATAAGATCAACTGTAAGACCTGTCCTGCTACATATGTGGGAGAAACTGAAAGAGCTTTATACCTAGATGATAAAGAATTAGCAATATTCAACAAAGAAACAAATAAAAACTGCATTGCAAGAGTATACCAGAATCCAAACTGGATAATTTATATGAACATTCAGAGTAATTCAGAGACAGAGGAAGTCAGTGGTTTATACACAGCCACAGCACACATGGTTAACTTGGAGGATTTCCTGTCACAAGCTCAAGAAAAATCAGAGGAGCTGGATAGCACAGACAAAGGACTTGAGCTTGGGAGGGAGAAAGTACAGGAAATCAAACAAGAGAAATTAGTTACCAATGGCAAAGATACTGAATTTGGCACAAGTGAGAACTTTCTGGACAGAAAGATACTAGATTTAAATCAAACAGTATCACAAACAGAAAGAAGTTAGAGAGAAGTTAGAGAAAGTCAAAGAAAATTGTGATACAAAAGAAAATGTAAAAAAAATAAGTGAAGGCATGTTATGGCACATGAGACTTAGACATGCTTCACTAGAGTATCTCAAGTAACTCCAGAAGTCAGAGGAGAGACTGGAGAAAGTCAAATTTGACAAAGAAATTTCAGAGTGCAAGATATACATACTAGCTAAAATGGAAAGTTTACTATTCAGAGATAAGAGATCCAGAGCAACCAGGCTCTTGCATACCATAATACGGACACAATGGGACATATTAAACCAGCATCGTTTCCAGGTGATAACAAGTTTATCATTGTGTTTATTGACGACTACTCGAGATACGCCTGGATAATGTTTAGAGGAATTTCTAATTCATAAGAGAAATTTAATAGGAAAACATGAGAAAGTATGTTTCATCAGAGCAGACAACGGAACAGAGTTTACTGGAGGAGAGTTTTCAGAGATTATGAAAAAAGAAGGTATAAGTAGAGATTTTTCCCCTCCTTACACACTAGAATTAAATGGAACAGCTGAACGGTTTAACAAAACCATTCCGAAGAATATCAGAGCCTTAATTTTAGACTCAGGTATACCATCAACAATGTGGATAACTGCCACTGAAGCAGTGATTTACGTATACAACAGAACTCTACACAAGAGCAATGAGTTTAAAAATCCACTTTCGAAAATTTGTCCAAAGTAAAAGAGTCACTTAGAGAATGTGAGAAGATTTGGATGTATAGCTTATGGGAAAATACCCATTTCAGAGAATAAATTTTCAGAGAAAGCTTTAAAAGCCCTTTTGATCGGGTACACTCCTGCGGGATACCTATTGTGGCACCCACAAAAAAACAGATTTATAAACTCGAGACATGTGAGATATAGCGAGAAGATGGTATACAAAAATCTAAAAGAATCCTCAGAAAAATCAGAGTTTCAAATTTCAGAGAACACAGAGAAATCAGAGACATCCCAAGAGGAAAACACTGACGCTAATCAGAGATCATAGATCACAGATATATCAGAGCTTCCCAAGCTAAAAAGAGCAAAATCGCTCAAAAGAAAAGAAGCACATAAAGAGGAAACAGAGCCTTCACATAAAATCAGAGAATTACCTACCAAAGAATCAAAAACAAATCCAAAAAGAGATCCAGTTTGCATACAGAGTTCAGAGTGACGGCGGAAGTGAGGTCTCTAAATCAGAGGAGGATGAAGTGATTTTTGCGGGACTGGTCGAGATCAATATGGATCCGGCTAACTGCAGAGAAGCTTTGTCATCTTCAGAGAAAGGAAATTGGAAAAAGGCCATAGAGGAAGAACTACAGTCAATGAGAGAGAATGATGTCTGGGAAATTGTGGACAGACTCACTTCAAATCAGAGAAACAGAAAACCAAACATAATAGATTCAAAATGGATCTTTAAGAGAAAAATAGACGAGAATGGACCAGAGAAGTTCAAGGCCAGATTGGTCATCAGACGATTTAAGTATAAGAACGTCTATGAACTCAGAGAAACCTATGCACCAGTGTTAAGACTGGCCGTTATCAGTGCTTCCTTGGCCATCATAAACAAATACGATCTGAGTGCAGTACAACTTGATGTTAAAACTGCTTTCCTGAACGGAATCTTAGAGGACGTATACATCGAAATTCCAGAGGGAATGAACAGTAGAGTATCAGAGAAATCCAGAGTTTGCAAATTAAATAAGACTTTATACGGCTTGAAAGTAAGCCCTAAAAGATGGAATCAGTGATTTACAGAGGAGGTAAACAAACTTGGACATCAGAGAGATATACACGACCCATGCTTATTTACTTGGAGGAAAGAAGGATCTATGGCATTCCTAGTGCTGAATGTTGACGACATTATACTTGCCAGTAATTGTACATCTAAGAGACAAGAAATCACTGCACGATTGTGTGACGGGTTCAAAATGAGAAACTTAGGAGAACCAAAGATGTTCCTAGGAATTCAAATAACCAGAGACAGGGAAAACAGAATCATGAAGATTCAACAATCAGAGTATACAGAGAAGATCCTAAAGAGATTTAATATGCATGAAAGCAAACAACAGAACATGCCCATGCTAACAAGACAGGTGAACAATAGAGAAGACAAGATTACAGAGGAAAGTATGGAAGAGTCTCCCTGCAGAGCCCCATACAGAGAAGCGATATGCAGTTTACTCTATTTAGATGGTGCAACAAGACCAGACATAGCATTTGCAGTCAACTTCCTATCCAGAAAGCAGAGGTCGCCTACAGAGAACGATTGGAAAAACGTAAAAAGAATACTCAGGTATTTAAGAGGAACGTCTGACTTAGGCTTAACTTTCGGAGCAAAAGGAGAAAAACTTGAAGCTTTCACAGATGCTAGCTTCAGAGACTGTGAAGACTCAACTTCCACAGGTGGTTATATAATAAAGTTGTACGGAGATACAATAGCCTGGAGGAGCCACAAACAGAGTTACGTAATCCTCTCAACCTGTCAGGAATATCTGGCAATGAGGGAATCATGCCAGGAGATGATCTCGCTAGATAAGGCAATCAGAGATGTTACAGGAAAAACCTCGTATCCTGAGACTTTGTGGTGCGACATCATTTCCGCTGGCAAATGCACTCAAATGGACGGAGCACGCCAGTTAAAGAGTTTTGACGATAGCGTTTCAGAGATTCAGAGAAAACTCAGAGAAAGAGAAATCAGTGGTAATAACAGTCACATAACTGATACGCATGAAGACTTTGTTAAAAGATGTGTATTGGAAAATAGAGTCATTGTAAAATGGATAGAGTCTAAAGAGAATCAGGCTGACATAATGACCAAACCTTCGCCGATACAATCTTACTCATATCTCAGAGAACAAATATTGTAAAATATTTGAAATATTTAGAGTCAGAGAAATTTTCTTTTATCTGTTTCAGACTCCCATAACATTACAGAGGCAACATGAAGGGAGGGAGGGTTGGCAATATACGACTTCATGCTGCCCCGACCATGGAACAACTAAGAGAGGCGCCACCTCTTAGGCGCGGAGCCAACCTTCTGCGCGAAAGCGCCGCGGAGCTGCTGCTCGCCGCTCGCCCCTTCTTATTCTCGTGAGAGACATTGTGTCGAGAAGACCCCCTTTTGTATCAATCTTATTATAAAGTAGACTATAGTGTATTATAAGAGAGAGTATTATCAGAGTGTATATTTCAGAGTGACTTATAATAAATCTAGTATTTGTGTACATCGAAGTTTTTATTGCGAACCACGTTCCAACCAAAATATATCCAACACTTTTGCAAACTTAGATGAATCTTCCGGGGCCCTCGTCCTTGCTTTCAGCAGGGAGGGAGGCCCACTAAGACCATCACGGAGCATCGGACTGCGCGGTGTGGGGGATTTCTACCCCCTAAACACTCAAAACCTTTTCCGCGGCGTTCACCGAAATCCAGCCCGGAACTGTTATACACATTACTTCGGGCCGGTCGGCGTGTCTATGCTCAGTTTTCAAGGCAACCGTCAGTCCTTTTGCCTTGTAGTACGTGACGTGCTATGTCGTCCCAGTTTCGTATGCTTGATAGCATCAGTGTCACGACGTTATCCGGTGTGATGTCACCTGTCTTGGTCTGTAGTCTGTGTCTCGCGACTATCCAGCGGGGGCACACGAAAAATGTGTGCCCACGTCATCTCTATTATGTCTGCAGTATCTGCAGGACGGAGCTGTTACCTTCCCCATCAGGTGCAAATACTGGCGGAAGTATCTGTGTCCGGTTGGAACCTGATGAGGGCCTTGCAACGTACGTCGTTCTGTACGGGCCGAAACGTCGTTATTTATTTTAGTGAATAAATAAGTTGATAGTATCACCACCCGAGTCTTATTATCCAAATTAATCTATGGCTATCACTAGAGTCATTTAATCATTATAATATATACTGTAAACAGTCTTTAAAAACTAAATAACTATTACATATTTACATGAATGTCGATATAAAAGTTGTTATAAAAGATTGAATAAATTGGATATGTGTAAATGTTATAATAAAATAGTTGAGTGTATGACTATTACAATAAATTAGTTGAGTGTTTGAGTGTTACAATTTGAGAGTGTGGTTCTGCGTGAGTGTGGATGAGTTTTACTGAGTTACGCTGCGAGTCACTAATGAGAGTAGATGTTGCTGCTGGTGTGAGAGTGCACAATTAAATGTTATTGATTTAATTGTGGAGGTACATTGAGTGAGCACGATTAGATACTATTGATCTAATCGTGCGTGAGAATTGCTGCCAGGCCAGAGCATGAGGACTTTCTGAGTCAACGCACGTGCGCTGAATATAGCCGTGTAAGTTTGAGATTACCTTTGCACGTGCATTTCAGCTATGATACAACGCGGAGTTGCTCCAGCGGCGAAGTTGCTGATGCCAAAGAGCTGACCAGAGAAGTCAGATGAAAACTACCGTTGAGAAATCAGGTTGAGTTTGGCGTAGCAATTGCTCAGAGTTGTTGCCTCGTGCTAGCTAAATGCAGCGATCCGGTAAGATACGCCATGCGACGAGATGTCGCTTGAAAAGCACTGCCGCACGCGAGTATGCCGTCCGAGACTGCGAGTGCGACACAACACTGCCGTAAGATGAGTTGTCGTGCAGAAGTTCATGTAGAGAGAGTGAGAATAACCACACTTGAGTTTCTTCCATGAGAAATGCCGAAAGTGAGCACTGAGCCTTTCCACACGGTCGACCGTTACATTGAGAGACTAACTGAATGAGAGAGATTTGAGTGAGAACATCTGTCTTCTTCCTCGTCTCGACATCGAGGAGTGAGTGAAATCAGCGTCTCTCTCATTTACATGTGTAAACGTGAGAGAGACAGCATGATTTTTGCCATACTCGGATAACACAACACACAAAAAAGTGGTCTGTCACAGAACACTGACTATCATATCCTTATGTATTTTGACGTGCTGAATATGAATCCACTGTCAGTTTGGTTCCATCAGCATCTGACTTTGCGTAAATTATACCATACAAGCGGAAAATTGCGAAAACTGGATTTATGAAGTCTATCAGTCAATAGTAGAAGGTTTTCGAACCCGGTTAATTCATATACCCATGTATTTTGACTCGCTGAATAAGAATACACTGTCCACTCGATCCTTTTATCCTCTGATTTTGTGCAAATCACTATAAGTGACTGAAAATTGCGGAAAAATGCAGAATTTGTTGAAAACTGATATCATGAATATCATCAGTGGTATGCCTAAACCCTTAACCGTTAAACCCTTAACCCTTAAACTCTTAAACCCTTAAACCTTAAACCCTTCAACCCTTAAACCGCTAAACCCTTAAACCGTTAAACCATTAAACCTTAAACCCTTAACCTTTAAACCCTTAACCTATAATCCCTTAAACCCCTAAACCATTAACCCTTAATCCTTAATCCTTAATCCTTAATCCTTAATCCTTAATCCTTAATCCTTAATCCTTAATCCTTAATCCTTAATCCTTCATCCTTAATCCTTAACCCTTAAACCCTTAAACCCTTAACCCTTAAACCCTTAACCCTTAAACCCTTAACCCTTAAACCCTTAACCCTTAAACCCTTAACCCTTAAACCCTTAACCCTTAAACCCTTAACCCTTAAACCCTTAAATCCTTAACCCTTAAACCCTTAACCCTTAAACCCTTAACCCTTAAACCCATAACCCTTAAACCCTTAACCCTTAAACCCTTAACCCTTAAACCCTTAACCCTTAAACCCTTAACCCTTAAACCCTTAACCCTTAAACCCTTAACCCTTAAACCCTTAACCCTTAAACCCTTAACCCTTAAACCCTTAACCCTTAAACCCTTAACCCTTAAACCCTTAAATCCCTAACCCTTAAACCCTTTACCCTTAAAAGCTGAACCCTTAACCCTTAAACCATTAACCATTAAACCTTTAACCCTTAAACCCTTAGCCCTTAAACCCTTAAATCTTAAACCCTTAACCCTTAAATCCTTAACCCTTAAACCCTTAACCGTTAAACCCTTAACCCTTAAAACCTTAAACCTTAAACCCTTAAAACCATCGTGCAGTTTCTTAAATGTTAATGAAAAAAAGTGATTAATATTTTTTTTTTCGTTTATAGCGAACCCTTTTATTCTCAAACGATCTACGCAATGGATCTCTGACTCTTTTAATACCTCTAGTTTAAGTTTCTCTTTTTAAAATCCAACAGTAGTCCGTCATCATATTTACTCCCTACACGCCTTGGTATCTTCTCTCCATTACATTGAAATCTTGATGAAAACGTTTTCCTTGCTGCTCACTGTAATCACCTAAGTTGTCTGGAAAGTAGTCCAAATGAGAATGCAAAAAATGCAATTTAACACTCATCAAACAACCTAAACGTTGGTACTTATGGAACAAACCATCGACAAGTTCTTCATAGTCGTGACTTTTATGATTTGCTAAAAAGTTTTCAGGAATACTTTTAAAACTCAACCACACTGATTTTTGTATCTCATTCATGTGATGTATAAAGTTTTGATCTTTAAACATTTTACGGATTTGCGATCCATCGAAAACACATTCTTTTATCTTGGCATCACTGAGTTTTTGTAACTGCTTACGTAAATATATGAAACATTGCCCTTGTTTGTCCAAAGCTTTTGTGAATTGTTTTATTAGGCCTAGCTTTATATGCAATGGAGGAAGATGAATTGTTGACCGTTCGATCAATGGTACTCGAATAATATTGTGACTACCCGGACTCAGTGCATTTCTATTTGGACACTCTTTTTGTTCGTAATGCTTCACACGATCCCTACTATCTCATAAGCACAAAAAATATGGGAACTTAGTGTCCCTCTTAGTGAACTTAGGGGAATTCTGCCTGCTGTTCTAGTATGATAGAAATGATTTTTAAATCCCAACAAACTTACGACTTGTGATCTGCATAATTAATTTATTCTAAGACGTATTTCATGTTTTCATAAGATTCTTTGAGTTTAGTAGAGTGAGCTATTGGAATTCTCGCGTACTTATTTCCATTGTGTAACAGAACTGCTCTTAAGCTGCGTTGCGAAGAATCTATGAAATGTCTCCATTCATTGGGTTGATATACGTTTGCTTTCATTTCATTTAGCAGACCTCTAACGTCCACACAATACACTAACTTTTTATCTTCATCGAGAGTAAAATATTTCCGGAATTCTTTTTCCAACTCTCTACATATGGAAGATTCAGTCCCTGGTTGGGTCAAGCCTCGCTTTATAAGTACTGAGGTCTTTTTTCGAACCTGTACTTTTTTCGAGTGATTAGAATCTCACTGATAAAATATAACGTAGTGATCTATCTACCCGATACAAATATTATTGTATTCTTAGAAAGTGATCAGTGTTCATAGATATAATATAATTATAGTGATGTCAGTGCGAGTTTTCAGATCAGATAAAATGTTTTGTGTAATAAATAAAAGAAAGTAACGGTATGATGTGTTAAATGAAGTGTTTATAACAAATTTAGAACCTCAACTTAAAATCAGAATTTAAAATATTGGTCAGAGTCTTCGTTAAAAAAAAGTGTTCTTTATCTATGTATATATTATACTTCAAGAAACTTAGTCGATACTAGTGCTGTGCTGTTGTACATATTTACTGAAACACCAATTAAAAGATTATGCCAAATGAACATTGAAATACAGAAAAAACAAAAATGATGTGTTATTGTTATGAAAATTTCAACAAATAAAAGTGCTCAGTTAATCTAATTTTATAATTTTCTCACGGTGGGAGAATGTCAAAATGTTTCAGAGGAGTTCTCAGTAAATATTTTTCTACTATACAAGATTCAGATAATTATTTCAAAAAGTATACAAAAATGTTAAGAAAGCTTTTATTCTCAGTAATTATTAGTTCATAAACTGATTGTTTTTAATTTTACAATATGTGTGGCAATCATGGGTTATTAATTTAAGTAGTTTGAGTCAATAATTATTTCAAGATGTTTTATATTTTCTACTATAAAAGAATGTTGAGAAAGTTTTTTCTCCCAATGATTATATTAGTTTATATTATTTATTAGTCTATATTAATAATTATATTAGTTTATAAACTTTTGTTTTTAATTTTGCAAAATGTGTTTGATGGGTTATTAATTCAAGTGGTTTCTAGTGAAAACTTCAACGAATCCAAGTGTTCAAAATAATATAATTAATGATTGTCTTATAGTGAGGGGCACCAAATATTTCAAAGGAGCCATCTGTTCTGTGAATATACAGTACATGAAATCATAATATAAATTACTATAATGGCTACTTTTTGAATCTGCAACCAATATTTTAATTGGCTAGTTGATTGTGATGCAGTAGTATGATTGTTAGATCTAGTAACCTTGCAAGTTTTGATATTTATTTGAAATATTTTGGAACCGTGTTTAAGAAGCATTCATCTACTTCAAGAAATTTAGAGAATGTCCGTGCTGTCATTTGTTGTACATAATTTAAAAGAGATCTACATAAAGCAGCTGAATTAATATTTAACTCTACAAAAAGTTGCAAAAATTTGTTCCCTTTTTTATTTTTAATTTTTCTATTCTCATATAGTCTCTTAAAAAGTTGTGAAATCTACAAGTATTCTACGAAAGTGACAACTTATAGGCAAGTGTACATTATCATTCCTTGCAAATTCCTTAATTTATTAATAAGAATCAAAAGTTCATGCAAAACTATACATGTTTAAAAAATTAATTTAATAAATTATTGTTATTATCTCTCTTAACAACTGTAAAGTTTCTTTTCGGAAAACAATAATTACAAAATATAGATCTAAAATAGTTGCTGATAAGATATTTATTTTAGGGGAGAAGCGGCTTGGTTGGCGCGGCGGTTACGATGGCGCACCTGATTATTAGAATTATTATTAAAATTTTCAGCATGCAAGCTAGTTTTTCTTAATTAAAAATACAAAATTAATAAACACACACGAAACCATTAATATTGGAGCCTCTTCTGATAAAATATTAAGAAAAGTATTTTTGAGTCACTTTTTATGTGGTTAGTATCATGTTCGAAATTGATTAATTAACAAATCTGAAATGCTATGGTAATAAAAACAAATACGCCATAACATAGTTTAATTTATTTACTTTCATATAGTAAAACTCGATTATTATATTTATTTATAATTAGAAAATAAGTTGAAATAATAAAGAAGTCCAAAGCGGTTTGATTGGCGAAGGCATGAAAATATACCACCTAGCTTTTATTTATCAAAACAAGTGCATTCTTATATTCTCTTGTTATAATGTTTACGCATTAAGTGCATTATTTGATATTTTTACTCGCGCAGCAAGTGTATACAAAGTAATACCGTCCTTGAGAAAATATTAGGAGGGTATGATTATTTAGATGGGCAAGATTGCAAAAAAATACAAGTGGGACAAAGATAAGTTGGAAAGTGCTATAAATGATGTTAAAGATGGAAAGTCTATTCGGGCAGGTGCAGCACATTAGTTTGCGCAAAAGATGTAAAGCTATATACGTATGCGCCAATCAATCCGCAAGCAGCGGGTTGAATGGCGCAAATTTTTATTTAATAAATCTTTATATCCAAAAAATTGTAAATGCTATGCTGTAAAACAGTTTTTAATTTGATACAGTAGATGTTTGGCTATCTTCACGTATAGTTCATTTTATGTTTTAACTATTTTTTCATTTAAATAATCAAGGACAAAAGTTAGGTGCGCCAATCATGCCGCTTCTCCCCTATTATATTTTTTTAGAAAATAAACACACATGAGTAAGAATAAGATATATACTTTTTCTAATTATTTAGGTTGTGGATGTGGTTTTTCTGAAACATTATTTTTAGCCTTTGCAAATACAAGTTTTCAAGATACCTTTATGAATCTTTCTCTTATTACGCTAATTTTGAATTCAAAGCTACTGTTGTTTGTCCATATGTTGGTGCTACAGAAACATACTTTTCAGCCAGCGGGCATAAAGTATTACTTAATGCCTAAGAGGCGCAATAGCTCACATACGTCTACAAAACCTTATACAAAAAAAGCAGAAGTCGAGCCTTACGCTCCGCGATATGTAAAGTGGCGCTGAAGTAGGCCTTTTATACATATGGCCGAGCCGTAGTTGGCAACCAACAACGCTATTTTATTAATTAATATCAAAACTATATGGGCGTACTTTCGGCGGGGGATCAAGAAAAATAGTATACGACACTTGGCCAGAATGTTGGATGCCTTGGCCGGCGCGCATCGACGCCCTCGGCTTCGCCTCGGGCGTCAAAATGGCACCGGCCAGGAAATCCAACTTTCTGGCCTTGTGTCGTAATATACTATTTGCCCACACGGGCCTAAAGTGCGTAGGTTCTATAAACTTTTGTAAGAGTTGTATGTGAGCTATTAAACCTCTTGGGAGTTAAGTAGTACTTTATGCTCGCCGGCTGAATATTTTTGAGTAGGTATGAAAAGTTTTATTATATCAATTAAGTTAAATTATGGATACTTAACTACAATAAATTGATTTCAGTACTTTCTTGTGTTTAATTTGAATACATTTCTGAAAACAGTCATACAGTTGTTTTCGAGAGTTGTTTGCATTACTTGACTATCGATAATTGATTTTACAACTTTTCTTTGTTTGATTTGCAGTGAACAATTTGAATGTATTTGCTTACATATAACTTGTTCACCGTACAATGACTCAAAGAAGTGAAAGACTTTTTTTGACTGGTATTTATTTGATTTCTTTTAAAAAATCGTAAATATTATTATTTTATAGATTATACAGTAAAAACGCCTATACTTGCCTTATTTTATGCTTACGTAGAAAGTTTTATATTAACAATGTTATTATTTGTACAGTCATGAAAAAAATTACTACCATTCGTAGATGAGTGTTTATTGAATAGATGAGATTCGAAGAAATAATTTAATATTAAATGAAAAATTAATGTAATATAAACTTAAATATATGTTGATAAATATATTTTATATCAAGGAGCACGAGAGCGCTCCGAAGGCAAGTATCTGTCCAATGTAGAAAAAGCCTGAGGGATGACCGCGCCATTCATACATTGAAATCGGTGCGCGAGAATTTCACTAATTATTTACGTCTTTGCATTATGTTTTATTCTAATATTTTTTATATCAATGGTTAGCTGCTTTGATATACTACTTGTATAATAAATTTTAATTAAAAATATTATGTCGAGAGAGAGAGAGAGAGAGGGAAATAACCTCTCTAACGTGACGTTATAGTTTACGAAAATGTCTTATATTCTTATTATAATTATATAAAAAATCAAGAACCGCAGGTATTTTCATTTAATTTGTATATGGAGTCACCAATGATATCTACGTCTACGTGTCAACGATGAAATAAGTATACATTAGATAAGTATATTAAATGACTATATAAAATTAAAAAATAATGCTGTAAAGAAACTAGATCTTTGTGTGCATTCTTTTCCAGATTAACTTTGAAGTTTGTACTTGGGCTTCCAAAATAGTTTTGTGGAAGAATGAAGAGGGTCAAAAAAAGTTTATGGAAGAGTGAAGAAAGAAAATTGAGGAAATCTGAATAAAAAATATGCAAAAATAAGTTGATTAGGTAATATATAGGTAATATATATCCAAGAGCCTATATGAAAGCAAACTCTGGAACACAGGTTAATATTATATGTGAGTGAAAAGTAGAACAACGAATATAAATAGCATAGGTGAAGGAAACATTGGGAATTGTGAAATAATTTGTTTTTATAACTACAACCATGATGTTCTAGTGTAGTTGTTCGGGAATTATCATGATTTTGAATCTCCCGCGGCTTGCGCACCGCAGGAATAACTCAGCAGGCGGTCGCGTGACGGCAGCACTCATCAGCTGCTCCCCGGAACAGCTGGTCCGATACACTGATTACACAGGCCACAAAAAAGTGGTCTGTCACAGAACACTGATTATCATACCCTTATGTATTTTGACTTGCTAAACAGGAATACACTGTCCTTTCGATCCTTCGAAAATTGCGGAAAAATGCAGAAAATTGTGTGAAACTGATATCATGAATATCATCAGTGGCATTCCTAAACCCTTAACCCTTAAAACCATCGTGCAGTTTCTTAAATGTTAATGAAAAAAAAGTATTTTGTACTTTTTTTCGTTTATAGGGAACCCTTTTATTCTGAAACGATCTGTGCAATGGGTCTCTGACTCTTTTAATACCCCTATTTTAAATTTCTCTTTTTAACATCCAACAGTAGTCTGTCATCATATTTACACCCCACACGCCTTGGTATCTTCTCTCCATTACTTTCAAATCTTGATGAAAACGGTCACCTTGCCCCTCACTGTAATCACCTAAATTATCTGGAAAGAACTCCAGATGAGAATGCAAAAAATGCAATTTAACACTCGTCAAACAACTTAAACGTTGGTAGAGTTATCGAGCAAACCATTGACAAGTTCTTCATAGTCGTGACTTTTACGATTTCTTAAAAAGTTTTCAGCAATACTTTTAAAACTCAACCAGACTGATTTTTCTATCTGATTCATGTGATGTATAAAGTTTTGATCCTTAAACATTTTAGGGATTTGCGGACCATCGAAAATACCTTCCTTTATATTAGCATCACTGAGTTTTTCAAACTGCTTATATAAATGTATGAAACAATGCCCTTGTTTGTCCAAAGCTTTCATGAATTGTTTCATTAGGCCTAGCTTCATATGCAATGGAGGAAGAACAATTTTTGACTATTCGATCAATGATTCTCGAATAACGTTGTTACTACCTCGATTCAGTGCATTTCTATTTTGCTATTCTGTTTGTTTGTACTGCTTCATGCGATCCCTTCTATCCCGTAAGCACAAAAAACATGAGAACTCAGGGAATCCTGCCTGCTGTTCTAATATGATAGAAATGATTTTTAAGTCCCCGCAAACCTGCCACTTGTGATCTGCAAAATTAATTAATTTTTTCTAAGGCGTATTTCATATCTTTATAAGATTCTTTAAGCTTAGTAGAGCGAGGTATTGGAATGCTCGCGTACTTATTTCCACTGTGTAACAGAACCGCTTTTAAGCTACGTTAAAAAATCTATGAAAAGTCTCCATTCATTGGGTTGATATACGTTTACTTTCATTCATTTAGCAGAATATACTAACACAATATACTAACATTTTATCTTCATCGATAGTAAAATATTTCTTTGACTCTTTATCCTGTATTCTGTATATGAAAGATTTAGTCCCTAGTTGTGCCAAATCACGCCTTATAAGTACTGAGGTCGTAAATCCAATATCTTTTGATACACCAGTATCTCGGATAAAATCGCTTAACTCCTTTTGATTGAAGGATTTTCGAAATCGTTTCTCACCAGCTGGAACGTACTCATCATCGCTTTCATTTACTTCACGTGCACTGATTTAGGTTTGCTCGCTTTCGCCTTCTTCGCATTCCTCAATACATGTCATCTTCGTGTAAATCTCTTTCCTTTGTACCTTGCTTATATACTTCCATAGATTTCTGACCATCTAAAAAACTTTCTTTTATTTTGTCTTTATCGGACGCATTCACATGTGATTTGAAAACTGGTTTCGTCATTGAAGATATGCTTGCGTAATTAAATCTTTGATTTAATGTTTGTATTGAAACCAGTTACCGCATTCGTGTAGGAGCAGCAGCCTTCGTGTGATTGTGGTTACTGCTTGTTGTTCGAGACAAAAATGAAACAAATTTATCATATTTTAACTTTTTCCGACAATTGAACATCTGCAGCCAACTATTACACATGCCTTGTGGAGCCCACGTTGTGTCTTTTGTAAGAATTTCTATGCATTGAAGAAAATCTCCCTATTCTCATTTTTAATAAATTTTCGGTATTTTTCCACCTCAAACTGACCACAAGTAATAAAGAATATTTCGACCTTTATCACACTTCTGATTTACGATAAGGCTTTTTGTAGCATTGTATTTAGCACAAGCTAAGTCGTAAACGTGTGAAAAAAGATACATGGCTTATACCTCCACCCAGAGTACCTCCGCGCCGTGACGGCGGGCAACAATATCCTGTTGAAAATATCCATGTGGATTTTACATTGATTTCCACATGGAATCCATATGGAATCCATATGGAATCTATACGGATTCCATATGGATTCCACGTGGATTCCATGTGGAAATCAGTTCCAAATCGTCCTGTGGATTTCCACATGGAATTCCATATAGATTTCTATATGAATTTTTCTACAAACATTTGTAAAACAAAATCCGTATGGATTTCCATGTAGATTTCCATGGAGAAATCCAGGTAAAACCGATATGATCCATATAGATTTCCATATGGATTTCCATGTGGTAATTTAAATGTTTATAAAAATGTTTATTTATAAAATTATTAAATTTTTTTACTAGGGATACGTTTTTTACCATATCAGTAAAGCATAAAAAGTTATAAACTATAATTTCCTCTTATGTAATTCTTCGCAAAAATTCTACAGTACTTGTTGTCAAAAATATGTATCCTAGTAAAAAAAATATAACAATTTTATAAATAAACATTTTTATAAACATTAAAATTACCATATGGAAATCCATGTGGAAATCTATATGGATCATGTCGTTTTTACCTGGATTTCCCCATGGAAATCTAGATGGAAATCCATACGGATTTTGTTTTACAAATGTTTGTAGAAAAATTCATATAGAAATCTATATGGAATTCCATGTGGAAGTCCACAGGACGATTTGGGACTGATTTTCACATGGAATCGACATGGAATCCATATGGAATCCGTATAGATTCCATATGGATTCCATATGGATTCCATGTGGAAATCAGTGTAAAATCCACATGGATATTTTCAACAGGGTATATCTTTTGCAATCTTTTTGTTTTCTTTTTCTTTTCCCAGTTTTGTTTTAAAATTCTGGACAGATCTCTGGGAAGTATTAAGCCGTCATGGCAGGTATAAGCAATGTATCGTTTACGATGCAGGAACTCGGAAATCCAGTATCGGGGGCTGATTAGGGTGAGCAACCAGGCCCGCGGACATCGTCATTATGTGACCGCAGCTCTTCACAGGTGGGCGACTTGACCTGTGTTGGGCACAATGCTACAAGCAACCTTATCGCAAATTACAAGTGTAATAAAGATCGAAATATTTTTTGCTACTTCTGTGGTCAATTTGAAGTTCAAAAATACCGAAGATTTATTACAAATGATTTATTATAAATAGAGAAGTTTTCTTGAATATTCTGGCGTAGAGATCTTTTCAGAAGACACAACGTGGGGCCCACAAATCATGTGTGGCACTTGTCTACAGATGTTAAATCGATAGAAACAATTTAAATGTGATAAAAGTAAGATGGATAAAGTTTTAAAATTTTCGACACCAACTAGATGGCGTCAACCACAAACACGCGAGGACTGCTACTTTTGCATGACTGTGGTGTGTCGTTTTACCGCAAAGACTAAATCAAAGATAAATTATGCAAGCGTATCTTCAATGACGAAACCAGTTTTGAAATTACACACCAATGCGCTCCATGAAGAAAAAATGCAAGAAAGTTCATTTGATGGTCATGAAAATGGAAGTAGATGAACAAGATGCTAAAGAAAGCGATTTTGATGAAGATGACATCGAAGCAGATAATATTGAGGAATACGAAGATGAAGAGACCGAAAGCGAGCAAACCGAAGACAGTGTAAGTGAAGTAAACAAAAGCGATAACGAGTACGTTCCACTTGGTAAGAAACGAGATCAAAAACTCTTTAATCAGAAGGAGTTAAGCGATTTTATCCGAGATACTGGTGTATCGAAAGATATTGGAAAATTTATGACCTCAGTACTTATAAAGCGAGGCTTGACACAACCAGGGACTGAATCTTCCATATGTAGATAGCGGGAAAAAGAATTCCAGAAATATTTTACTCTCGATGAAGACAAAAAGTTAGTGTATTGTGTGGACGTTAGAAGTCTGCTAAATGAAATGAAAGCAAACATATATCAACCCAATGAATGAATACTTTTCATAGATTCTTCGCAACGCAGCTTAAGAGCAGTTCTGCTACACAACGGAAATAAGTACGCGAGCATTCCAATAGCTCACTCTACTAAACTCAAAGAATCTTATGAAAACATGAAATACGTCTTAGAATAAAATAATTATGCAGATCACAAGTCGTAAGTTTGTGGGGATTTAAAAATCATTTCTATCATACTAGTACAGCAGGCAGAATTCACTAAGTTCCCCTGTTGTTTGTGCTTATGAGATATTAAGGATCGTGTGAAGCATTATGAACAAAAATAGTGTCCAAATAGAAATGCACTGAGTCCGGGTAGTCACAATATTATTCGAATACCATTGAACGAATGGTCAACAATTCTTCTTCCTCCATTGCATATAAAGCTAGGCCTAATGAAACAATTCACAAAAGCTTTGGACAAAAAAGGGCAATGTTTCATATATTTACGTAAGCAGTTTCAAAAACTCAGTGATGCCAAGATAAAAGAAGGTATTTTCGATGGACCGCAAATCCGTAAAATGTTTAAAGATCAAAACGTTATACATCACATGAATGAGATAGAAAAATCAGTGTGGTTGAGTTTTAAAAGTATTGCTGAAAACGTTTTAGCAAATTATAAAAGTCACGACTATGAAGAACTTGTCAATGGTTTGCTCCATAAGTACCAACGTTTAGGTTGTTTGATGAGTGTTAAATTGCATTTTTTGCATTCTCATTTGGGCTACTTTCCAGACAACTTAGGTGATTACAGTGGGGAGCAAGGTGAACGTTTTCATCAAGATTTGAATGTAATGGAGAGAAGATACCAAGCGTGTGGGGTGTAAATATGATGGCGGACTACTGTTGAATGTTAAAGAGTAAAACTTAAAATAGAGGTATTAAAATAGTCAGAGACCCGTTGCACAGATCGTTTGAGAATAAAAGGGTTCGTTATAAACGAAAAAAAGTATAAATAACTTTTTTTCATTAACATTTAAGAAACTGCACGATAGTTCTAAGGGTTTAAGGGTTAAGGGTTTAAGGATTAAGGGTTAATAGTTTAAGGATTTGAGGGTTTAAGCGTTAAGGGTTTAAGGGTTTAAGCATTTAAGGGTTTAAGGGTTAAGGGTTTAAGGATTAAGGGTTAATAGTTTAAAGTTTTAAGGGTTAAAGGTTTAAGGGTTTAAGGGTTTAAGAGTTAAAGAGCTTAAGGGTTTAAGCGTTTAAGGGTTTAAGGGTTAAGGGTTAAGGGTTTAAGGGATTAGAAATATCACTGATGATATTCATGATATCAGTTTTCAACAAATTTCTGCATTTTTCCACAATTTTCAGTCACTTATAGTGATTTGCAGAAAATCAGAGGAGAAAAGGATCGAGTGGACAGTGTATTCTTATTCAGCGAGTCAAAATACATGGGAATATGACTCAATTGGGTTCGAATACCTTCTACTATTGACTGGTGGACTTCATAAATTCAGTTTTCTGCAATTTTCCGCTTTTATGGTATAATTTACGAAAAGTCAGGTGCTGATGGAACCAAACGGACACTGGATTCGTATTCAGCACGTCAAAATACATAAGGATATGATAGTCAGTTTTCTGTGACAGACCACTTCCTTTGTGTACATGTGTTATCCGAGTATGGCAAAAATCATGCTGTCTCTCTCACTTTTACACATGTAAATGAGAGAGACGCTGATTTCACTCACTCCTCGATGACGAGACAAGGAAGAAGACGGATGTTCTCACTCAAATCTCTCTCATTCAGTTAGTCTCTCAATGTAACGGTCGACCGTGTGGAAAGGCTCAGTGCTCACTTTCGGCATTTCTCATTGGAGAAACTCAAGTGTGGTCATTCTCACTCTCTCTACATGGACTTCTGCACGGCAACTCATCTTACGGCAGTGTGGTGCCTCACTATGCAGTCTCGGACGGCATACTCGTGTGCGGCAGTGCTTTTCAAGCGACCTCTCGTCGCATGGCGTATCTCACCGGCTCGCTGCATTTAGCTAGCCACGAGGCAACACCTCTCGGCAATTGCTACGCCAAACTCAACCTGATTTCTCAGCGGTAGTTTTCATCTGGCTTCTCTCATCAGCTCTTTGGTATCAGCAACTTCGCCGCTGTAGCAACTCAGCGTTGTATCATAACTGCAATGCACGTGCAAAGGTAATCTCAAACTTACACGGCTAAATTCAGCGCACGTGCGCTGACTCAGAAACTCCTCATGCTCTGGCCTGGCGGCAATTCTCACGCACGATTAGATCAATAATATCTAATCGTGCTCACTTAATTTACCTTCACAATTAAATCAATAATATTTAATTGTAAACTCTCACACCAGCAGCAACATCTACCCTCATTAGTGACTCGCAGCGTAACTCAGCGAAACTCATCCACACTCACACAGAACCACACTCTCAAATTGTAACATTCAAACACTCAACTAATTTATTGTAATAGTCATACACTCAACTATTTTATTATAACATTTACACATATCCAATTTCTTCAATCTTTTATAACAACTTTTATATCGACATTCATGTAAATATGTAATAGTTATTTACTTTTTATTGACAGTTTACAATATATATTATAGTTTAATTTATTCAAATGTTGTTCACATTTATTTCTAACACCCACAGCATGTAACTCACTTATAAATTTTGGCATTCTCAAACAGTAGTACATAGCAGACCTTCTTGCTCTCGAGCTAAAGAGGATCTACGTATATAGCGAAGAAAAGGGAAGAGCAAGGACCTCCACCGACGCACGGACGGAGACGCTGACATCCTGGCAAATCCGATGGACGGTCAGCGACAAAGCCAAGTGAACGAGACGCCTCATAACGGATGTGCGACTCTGGCATAAAAGAGGAACTGGGGAGTGAACTATTACCTGACTCAGTTCCTTTCCGGACACAGATACTTCCGCCAGTGTTTGCACCTGATGGGGAAGGTAACAACCCCGTCCTGCAGGTACTGCGGACATAATAGAGATGACGTGGGCACACATTTTTCGTGTACCCCCTCTGGATAGTCGCCAGACACAGACTACAAAGACAGGTGACATCACACCGGATAACGTCGTGACACTGATGTTATCAAGCAAACGAAACTGGGATGATATAGCACGCTACCTGACTCACGTACTACAAGGCAAAAAGACTGACGGTTGCCTTGAAAACTGAGCATAGACACGCCGACCGGCCCGAAGTAATGTGTATAACAGTTCCGGGCCGGATTTCGGTGAACGCCGCGGGAAAGATTTTGGGTGTTTAGGGGGTAGAAATCCCCTACATCGCGGAGCCCGATGCTCCGTGATGGTCTTAGTGGGCCCCCCTCCCTGCTGAACGCAAGGACGAGTGCCCCGGAAGATTCACCTAGTAGGACCTCGGGAAAACAAAATAATAATAATAATAATAATAATAATAATAATAATAATAATAATAATAATAATAATAATAATAATAGTGCTTTATTTAAACAATTGTTATGTACATATTGTTTCCTATTTTATATAAAAGTATAAAAAATATATCTCTATCTAGCTCTTTGGCTCGCTCTGTAGATTAGTTTTGTTTGCGTTAGTGGGTTTGCGTGTGTGACAGATTATTATTTATAATTAAATATTAATATTGTTGGATAATTTATCTTCAAAATTGGTCTATTACCACATCTTTTAAAAAATCCTTTGATAAATTATTTTACAAAATGTGAGCAATTTCTTAAAAGCTTTTGCAAGCAATGAGAAATTATTTTCCAAAACCTTTACAATCCTTTTACAAGAACTTTTGAAAACCGTAAGAATTTCTTTCCGATGCCATAAGAATTATTTTCCGAAACCTATACAATCCTATAAAATTATTTACGTTTTATTTTATGAAAAGAGTATATACTTGCCTAAGTTCTTAATTTTATAAAAAAATTCTTTTATGGAGATTTCACACCTTTTTAAGAGTGATAGTATATTTATAATAAAACTGTATCTTAAGTGATTTTACAACTTTTTTTTTTATTTTTTATACTAGGAACATGTTGATAAAAATTGTGTTTAGTGCATTAGTTTTATACTATTGTCAAGTATAAAAGAACAAAACGTTATGGTGAGTTTATAAGAGCACGCTCGGGCGCAGCACGCAGAACTCGCTCGGCTGCTCGCCGCTGTCTTTTTAATCTTATTGCTTTTGAATCCTTCATTTCTCCAACTTCAAAATTTAGGATTTTACAGCTTAAGAGCTGTACTTTCGGACGGTGAGATGCATTTTGAAAAAAAAATTATATACTTTCAGAAAAATGACTCCAAACTTGCAATTCGAATTTGCGACCAGAAGAAAGCTTTTTGGAGTAAAAAGAATAGCCCCATTGGAAAGAGCAGGAAAAAATCTATGGATATACGTCTTTTAGTTTTTCTGACAAATTTTGTATACAATTACGAGCGAGTTGAACAGAGCACATTTTACGCAAAAAGTGCGTCGGGCACGCAGGCCGGCTGATTTCTGGCTTACGTTTCCAAATTTATAAGTTTAAAATGTATTTTTTTGAATTTGATTGATCAATAAAAAAGTTAAAAAAAGATCGTGCTCATTTAACGACCTTTTCCGCTAAATTTAATTCCTTACCTTATTTATCTTGAAACGAATATGTACTATTACATGAAGAAACATAAGCAGATTAAGATGAAAAACACTTTAGCCATTTCCTTCTTTCAACTGGTGAAAATCACATCAGTCATGTTCTTCTTTGAGGCTCAGAAGCCCTTAACAGGAAAATTTTATTACTATTCCATGAGGAAACATAAGCAGGTCGAGTCTATGAAAAGCATATGCGTAACGGTTTTTTCAAGTGGTGAAAAACACTTTAACCGTTTCCTTTTTTCAAGTGGTGAAAAACACAGGAGCCGCTTTCTTCTTTGAGGGTTAGAAACCCTTCTCGGGAAAATGTTATTACTATTCCATGAAGAAACATAGCAGGTCAGGTCAGCGAAAAGCACATGAGTAACGGTTTTTTCAAGAGGTGAAAACACTTTAGTCGGCTCCTTTTTTCAAGTCATGGAACACACATGAGCCGTTTTCTTCTGTGAGGCTCAGAAACCCTTAAAGGAAAAATGAATCTGTTTATAAACTATAAATTTTATAGTTCTTTTTCTCAAGGGCCCCGCGCGTTTTGCAATGTTTCTCGCCACTCTTCGATAGATACGCGTCAACGCTCGTGATTGGGCGCTCGGATCTTACGTAGCAATCGACCAGCTAATCGTAGCCAATGGTAGAAAGGAGGGAATACGCGCTGGAGAGAGGATAAGTACGGGCCGAGCCGCGCCCCCCTCAATCAGTCGCTCTACCTCGTCGAAGTCGTGACATTTTTACCTCTTTACTTTAAGACAGTTTTTTTTTTTAAATGTCTCAAAGAAAGCTTGTGCTGAATTTTACTGTTCAATTCAACTTACGCCCTCAACAATTCGTACTCCAAGTTCGTTTACATCGACTTGGATTATGCAGTCGACTATATCCAACCCGTCATGAGGTTCGGTGGCCATACAGCACTGGATGAATATATAACCCTGGATATCGACAGTTGGGAACAATTAAAAAACCATTTCATGTCCTTCGGAGAGTATCTATGGACGTCAGACGATTTTGTTAAGCAAGGCAAATATTCAAAAATATATTTGCCGCAACACGACGTCGAATTGACCACAGCCTATGGCCACAAAACCATAGCAATCACTGATAGGCTTCGAGTAATAATAACACCTTCTTTCAGCCTACGAGACGAATCCGGGGCTCATCAGCTGGAGTTTGAAGACGAGACCGCCAATCAGGAGGCGCCCACCCCCACTACCAGTGAGGAACCTCCTATAAAAAAGAGGAAGTCTGTGAAGCCATCGAAAATTATGATACAGCATTCAACTTACAGCGGCTTGCAAAAGTTCTAACAGTGTATAGACTATAAATTTAAAAAGTTAGAGGAAATGTCGAGGTTTGTGAACTATGTTTTCGGTATAATCATCGATGTTATTAAAACCGAAGCAATTAGAAAAAATGACGTGCATTTACTAGACCGAACATTCATCGGAGTGCTATTTAATGAACTAGAAGACAAAATGAAAGAACTCGCGCTAAATCAATCAATGTTTCCAAATGTTTCCAACAGTTGCTCGGCCTTCACAAGCAATGTTCCTAGCTATTGTTACGTGCAGGCCGGGTAATCCTCCAAGCAGGGTTAAAGGCCACCAGTTGGATACCATTGCATACACAATACAAGTTAAAAATTATTATCAACGCTATAATCAGTTATTCGCAACGCGAGTCTCGACCTGTTAAAATTATGAATTAACCCTAACCTATGCTTTGCCCCACGTTCGGCGCCAGTTGTAATGGGGTGCAGTTAGGGAGAAGGAAATAATCGCTCTCAGTGGTCCGCGGGGCAATGTGCGCTCGGGCTACACGCCGGTGTAGAATCCCCTGGTGGCCGACAAGAAGCGCAGTGTCACAGGTAACAGATAAGTGCACCCGGCTTCTATTGCAAAAAGCCTAAGCCGCTTTCTACCAGAGCCAGCGCTGCGCGCTGTCGCTGCTGCCAACTGCTGCCCGCGAACTACCGGTTGCTAGCTATGATCTAGCCTTACCTGCGCAGCCGGTCTTTACCGTACAACGCCGCTGATATAATCTCAAGCGGCTTGGAAATTACCTACCTCCGCTACCGATGTGCCTTCAGGACAGATACAATGGCAGGACCGTTCCCCCGCTCGCCCCCAACAAATCACGCAGATAACATGCGAGCCTACTCACTCGTGGCTACCAGCCCTGTCACAAATGCTCTCTCTCTCTCTCTCTCTCTCTCTCTCTCTCTCTCTCTCTCTCTCTCTCTCTATCTCTCTCTCTCTCTCTCTCTCTCTCTCTCCTTGCGCTGGTGTACGGTAGTCGCTGTCCCTCTCTCTCTCGTTGCCACTGCAACGCGTGCAAGGTGAACCGTGTGGACCGCACTCTGCCCCTATTCCCCCGTGATAGTCTCTCGCTCTCTCTCTCTCTCTCTCCCGCTTCTGCGCTGGTGGCGGCGCGGCGACTTGGGCGGTTGCAGTGGTGGAGGCGGTGCACACGTACACTTGAACGCTCTCGGTTCTTGCGGGGTCGCTTTCGCGATACGTCTCGCTCGGGACGCGCGGCGAACAACAATGGCCGTGGCACCGCTTTCCTCGTGCGGCGCGGCGGCTTCGTCTTCTTCCCCGTTTGCCTTCGCCGCGCCCCGCGGGGTGCGCTACCGATCACAATACGTGGAAGCACGCGAGATTCAAATCTCGTGACGCTGTATACGTGATTACCCGTGGCTTATATCGGCGTCCGTTACAGTACACATATCTTTGCCGGCCCGATCGAATATTATTAAGTCAATTAAAAGAAATACAGAAGAATAAACGTGATCACATAATGTACTAAATTTACATTACCTGCTCTCTGGTTTAATGATTCTCGACTCGTACGACTCGTATTATCATCAATTTTTCGCACTTTGTAAGTCATGTACTATTTTATATTTTTCTTTTAATAAAAATAGAAAATAATCGTGATAAAAATTTGATTATTAAAACATCTTATTTTAATGGATTCGCTTCGATTAGACGCAAACTTTCAAACGAGGATAAACTCACTTTCACGCACTAACCCTTATATAAATATATCTATTTACTATATTGGCATGTTATAAGGCATCTGATAGCTTTTCTGATGAGTTCAGATCGTTTTTGACGAGGCTCGTGAAAACGTCAAGGTCACATAATTGTATATATGTGTCTGCATCAGTGTATCTGTATGTGTGAGTGCATGTGCGCAGGTGTGAATTCGCGTGTGTGGATATGTTTGGCTATAGGTGCGTGCATGTCTGTGTGTTTTCATGCGTGCATGTGTATAAGCGTGGCTATCTGTGTGCGTACATGTGTCTGGGGGTGTGTTTAACAAAAGAAATCGCGACTGAGGTCTAACGCCTCGTCCACAGAAGAACGGTCACTATGACCCTGGGCGAGTCATACACAATACTACAATCTATAGAGATAGTAAATTAAATGAGTAGAACATTGCCCGAAAATTGAAGATACCGACAACAGTGAATACGAATTAAATTGGAGCGCAAAATTGTTTCCATTTAGATTTTTGATTGCTTGAATAGCCCGAAGCAAAGACTAAACTCAAAAATAGGTCATAATATCATGAAATGTAAACATTGAAAGATATATCTAGCTATAGTATAATCTAAATAATAAACACTGTTGGAGTGAACATAACTTCTAAGAAATGCTGTCCAAAGGACAAAGTCAAAGGCGATTAAAATTCAAAATATAAATTAGAAAGAGAAAATGAGGGTACTGGAGCGAGGTCTTTCGCTATATAGACCGTGTGTGTGTGTGGGTGGGTGTGTGTGTGGGTGTGGGTGTAGGTGTGGGTGTGTGTGTATGTGGCGCGCACTGATCGACTTCATTGCGCAGGAACACTACACTACACGCCTGAACACACAATAATCACTGAGCCACTTAATGGGGAGTGCGGGCTGTCCAGGTCGCTCAAGCACGGACAGCTCGCACTGCTGCTGCACTGAGGGCATCGAAGAATATCGCACCTCCAACAGCGCGTCCAATTCAGTGCTGTACGCTGATACAATCCACAGCAAAACACCACTCCCGGATGGTTGGTGCTGTAGGTGGTGATGGTGGTGGTGGTGGTGGTATTGCAGTTGATTGCGCCGCCACTGCCGGAGATGTCTGGCGCAAGCGTTTCAGCACTTTCACGTGCCTTATCCATTCCGTGTATACGGCCTCCTTCGAAGTTGAAATCGTTAATGCTTGACGATTTCTTAGTGAGATTCTTCGCTACTTGGCGAGGCGCGCTGCGAATCTGGCTACTTGCTACTGGAGACTGGCCATAACTGACTGACTGAGTGACTCGATGTTCGCTAACAGTGTTAGAGGTTCACGGGGAAGGTGGGAGTTAAATTGCTGTTAGTGAGGGCAGCTAGAGTGCGGATGAGTAAAAACCTAAAAAAGCAATGCGTCGTCGGTACATCTTTCTTTCGGGGATGACACGACAGACTGAATTTCGACGTTTTAGTTCAAGCAATCTGTCACGGCCTAATGTTAAATGTACAGAAATTCCATCCCGGATAAAAAAAATATGGCTGTATAGGAAATCAAATTCTGAATCACGTTTCTGTTTCATACAACCGCAGCCGAAGTGGCGAACTTGGTCAAAAAAATTCGTAAAGTTGGAAAAAACGGTTTTCCGCCAATAAAAAAAAAAACTATAACTCGGATCAAAAGAAGTTAAATGAGGAAGTTGTAGGTATTAAAAAGATCTATCGATTTATGTAAATACATGTATATCGATTTTTGTTACTTCTCGAGATATATCGAAAAAACCTCTAAAAATTGGGTTCTCTAGTACTCGGTCAATTTTATGCCTGGATACTTTATATTTACTGTAAATTCAGCTCATGGCAAGACAAAAAAGCACGTTTTTGAAAAATTTAAAAATATTCATTATTTTTCGAGGTATATCGATTTTTCGAGAAAAAGGTGCTCACCAAAATTAGCTATTTCTCGTGGACGGATGGTCGTACAGTAACGATCGAGCACTTTTATTTTTCTAGATGAGTTGTTCTATCATGTTATTATACAATTATAACGAATTTTTCAATTTTAATGCTCAAAATAACACTTCGAAAAAGTATCCTCTTTTTTGGACGTGTTTTTTTCGTATAGCTTTTTCAATTTTTATTTTATAGTAATGGCTATTATGGCAGTCGATCACTGACATTTTTTTCACGTATTTTAGAAAAAAAAAAGTTTATACGACCTTCTGGAGCCGAGATAATGTTTTTATTTTTTAAAAATCTAGAGGACGCAATTAACATGTTGCAGCGATGAGGTTTGTGGGAGGTTACTATCGAATACCTATATTTTCAATAAAAAAATTACTAGGATATGGTTTATTGATTGCTAGTATTAATAATTAAGTGATAAATTCAAGCGCGCGGGCGCTTCGTGCGTCAGCTGTGGAGGACGGCGGAGTGGGCATAGCGCCGAGCCGGCGCTCGAAAAGCTGATTTCGTACATTCAAAATCGACCGTGCTTAAAAAATCTTCATTATCTCGGCTTCTAAATGATGCACAAAAATCCTTTGTACTTAATCTGGGGTAGCTCGATGAGATGAACACGAATATCATGATTTCGTTCGCCTTAAGAGCAAAATTATTCCGGAATTTTTTTATTTTCGTTATGTTATAATTTTTGTTGTACTATTTTCGTTATTTTAATAAATGTTTATTATTACAACAGTATTTTACTTCTAAGACTTTAACTTTTGTACTACAAAATTATTTTTATTATCTCAGTAATTAATTATTTACGAAACGAAATTAAACAAATTAATAATAACATGAATTCGAAAAATATACTTTATTAAAACATTATTTTATTACATCATTACTTATAAAATATGTGTGTGTGTGTGTGTGTGTGTAGTAATTACACACACACATATTTTACATTACATTAAAGTATTTAATTCTAATCATGCTTACCTTCAATTATTAGATGTTTTCTATTTAAAAATGCTCCACGTGATGTAATTGCTAAGAATATGTATAAAATAATTTTTCTGTTATATAGCAATAAAATTAATGTAAAGCTTAACGAACATCGCTATGATTTCAAACAATCTACGTCTCGAGCTTCATTTAAATTAGAAAATCTTCCTCCTACTGAAGGAGCTGCCAAACAACATGCCTACAGAGTTTATTTGCAATTACAACAATGGTTGGGCAATGAAAACGATGTAACTCTGTGGGGGTGGAAAATTACAGAGAATATGATAATGCCAGTTTATAGTGAAGAACCGTTGATACCCGACGAAATAATCAAAAAAATATCATGTAGCTGCGCAAGCGGTTGTAAAACAAACGCATGTGGTTGTAGAACAAATTTCCTTAAATGTATAAGTCTTTGCTCACATTGTGACGCAACATAATGTGAAAATTTCGAAACTGCTCCCAACATCGAAATAGACGAGGACTCTAATGATGCCTTCGAAAAGCTTCTTGACCTAAATATGGAAGAAGAGGGACAAGAAAATGAGGAAGATAATAATCCAACAAAGAGGAGAAAAGTTTTGTGAACATAAGACATTTATAGAACACTATTTTCATTATGATGAATGTATACATATTTTATAAATAATTATGTAATAAAATAATATTTTAATAAAGTATATTTTTCAAATTTATGTTATTATTAATTTGTTTAATTTCGTTTCATAAATAATTAATTACGGAGATAATAAAAATAATTTTGTAGTAGAAAAGATAAAGTCTTACAAGCAAAATACTGTTATTAATAAACATTTATTAAATTAACGAAAATAGTACAACAAAAATTATAACTTAACGAAAATAAAAAAATTCCGAAATAATTTTTCTTTTAAGGCGAACGAAATCGTGATATTCGTGTTCATCTCGACGAGCTACCCCAGATTAAGTACAAAGGATTTTTGTGCGTCATTTAGAAGCCGAGATAATGAAGATTTTGTAAGCGCGGTCGATTTTGAATGTACAAAATCAACTTTGCAAGCGCCCGCTCGGCGCTATCTCAATCCGCCGCCCTCCATAGCTGACACACGAAGCGCCCTCACGCTTCAATTTATCACTTAATTATTAATACTAGCAATCAATAAACCATATCCTAGCATTTTTTTATTGAAAATATAGGTATTCGATAGTAACCTCCCACAAACCCCATCGCTGTAACATGTTAATAGCGTCCTCTAGATTTTTTAAAAATAAAAACATTATCTCGGCTCCAGAAGGTCGTAGAAACTTTTTTTTTCTTTTAAAATTCGTGAAAAAATGTCAGTAATCGACTGCCATAATAGCCATTACTATAAAATAAAATTTGAAAAAGCTATACGAAAAAACACGTCCAAAAAAGAGGATACTTTTTCAAAGTGAGTTTTTGAGCCTTAAAATTGAAAAATTCGTTATAATTGTATAATATCATGATAAAACAACTCATCTAGAAAAATAAAAGTGCTCGATCGTTACTGTACGACCGTCCGTCGACGAGAAATAGCCAATTTTGGAGAGCACCTTTTTCCCGAAAAATCGATATATCTCGAAAAATAACGAATATTTTTAAATTTTTCAAAAACGTGCTTTTTGGTCTTGCCATGAGCTATATTTACAGTAAATATAAAGTATCCGGGCATATAATTGACCAAGTACTAGAGTATTTACATGAATCGATAGATCTATTTAGTACCTACAACTTCCTCATTTAACTTTTTTTGATCCGAGTTATAGTTTTTTTTTTATTGGCGAAAAACCGTTTTTTCCAACTTTACGAATTTTTTTTACCAAGTTCGCGACTTCGGCTGCAGTTGTATGAAACAGAAACGTTATTCAGAATTTAATTTCCTATACAGCCATATTTTTTTTATCCCGGATGGAATTTCTGTACCCTCTTCTCCCTATAGCTTGGACTACTTTTCGAAAATGAAATTTACGACATGATGGGGTTTCCAAACGCTCTGATGAAAGCGCATATGTTTTGCCGCGGAGAACCTCGGCGAAATTTTTCCCGAATGTAAACTTTTTATTACCATTTCATGGTTTAAGCGCAGCGGCCTCGCAGCAGTTTTGGGCTCTACGAGCGCGCGGGTCGAGTAGTTACGTACCTGTACGTGAGAAAAACAGAAACACGCGTAGTCGTAAAAAACAGCCCTTGGCAGGACATTTCGGGTTTTTACAGGAAGACATTTTTTAACATCTGTAGAGATTCTTTTCTTATCGGAAAGCTGAACGACCGCCATAGTAATCGTGCCCCGCTTCGCGGGGATTCTCAATTTTTGTTCAAACCCGTCGGCACGCGTGACGAAAACCTTTCGAGCTAAACTATCGGTACGTGACAGGACCATGCAATAATTCCAAGGGGTTATCCTCGAAACTTGCATCCGCTGCGAAGAAAGTAAGAGCCGTTGTTTTTTTGAAACAATATATCACGGTAGCAGCCCCGCAACAGGATGTTTCGCGTGTAAAGCTTACGCACCGGTGATTCTGTCGCACGATCACGCATAGTCTACACATTTTTAACGGAAAAAAGTTACCTCTTGCGCTTTGGTGAGATTTTCCAGAGACGGCTCGAGTACATAACGTAAACAGATGCTCAAAAATCCCGAGGGAAAGGTATTTTCTGATACCACGTGTATACTGCATTCAAAACACTCGACGCCGTTGACACCGCCAAAAAGTCGCGCTATAAAAGAGGTGAGGGCCTTTTATGGTCCTACCAGTCTTTCTTTCGAACGAGAAGCGTCACCATGGAGAATTTTGTCGCTTGTAAAAATTTACGGGAAGTCGTATTGCGTCTGGCAGCGCAATTATGCTATAGTAGAGGCGACGCGTGGCGTACACGTCTGAGGACGTTGTCTTCTACGGAACTTGTCAATCACTTACGACGCTTGTTACGGCTGACTCGTTATCGGGCGATAGCAAGATTATTCCGTACGTTCAGGCATTCGCGAGATGTACAGCGTACCATCGGGGAATTTGTGGTCGAGTACAACTTGGACAGATTGCCTGTTTTTAGAAAGCTCATGAGCGAGTACGAGGAGCTATTGGGTAAGTGAAAAAGTTTATATATTTTTCCTAAACTTTTTTAAAAATTTAGTTCTCTAAAAACATTTTTTTCTAGCCTTAGAAGATTTATTGCGCGACAGCAATTCTAATAGCGAAAATATCGAAGCTGATGATGAGGAGAGCAGCGACGCCACTCATTTTTAGTCGAATGCAGATGATACACCGTCTCAACCAGGGCCGTCTGGTATGGCAAGCGGTTCGGCGCGCACTGATGGATGACAAAATCCTATAGCTTACAGGCTATCGTTTGACACTGATAGCGACGAGGCTGATGACGGTAGTCAGCAGCAGCAAATGTGGGATGCCGACGTACACAACGCACCTCTTTCCGCCGATAATCCGCCTACAGAAGCAGTGTCTGACAACGAAGAGGAGCTCCTCGTAAGTCCGAACCTTACTAATGTGGAGGACCATGAAAGGGCGAATCTAGAAATGGAGGCGGTAGAAAATGAGCGCGAGTATATACTGAAGGCGTTATCAGCATACGTGGAGCCAGGGGAAGCCGTTCACCGGGCGTTTTTGAGTCATCCTCCTCAGGCGTAGGTTAAATTAATTTTTCTCTTTGCAATGTAAAAAAAAGAGCATCTTGTTGAAAAAAAAATATTTTTCTTTTTTAGTCATAAGACATCGAGATAGTTTATCGTACCACTATCCCTATGACATTCCCGATATACCAGGGGTTTACGAGCGGTTGTTGAACTCCATCCACCACGCGCACAGCTGTTGCATTGGTTCCATGACCAGGCGGAAAATATATTTTCGCCGTTGTATACGGAAATAGATCTCGCGGATCTATTAGTTCGTGTAAGCGAGAGTTTTCGTGGGCCACCGAAAGAATAGAAAATTACTAAAAAAGAGAAATGTTTAAATAATATTAAAAGCTGACGACAATTCATTTTATTCACTTAGAGGCCCATCAATCCCTTCTTCAGGTAGGCGCTGGTGATGGTCGTAGCAGAAGCATCAGCAGCCACAGCAGCAGTAGCAACATCACGAATGATGACGGGGCTGACGCAGGTCCCGAGCGGTTTATTATAGCTGCCGTGGAAGAACAGTACATGCGTAGGTTTGCTGTTCACGGCCGCACGGACAGTTTTAATGTACGTGACCCACCTGCCTGGGAAAATCCTGTATTATGGCTCGAGGAAAGCATTAGAGACATTCACGAATACATTACATCTAACGTTCCACCTAACACATTAATCGGCGTGAGTATTCGTAGTGATCGGTTTGCGCGGGGGCCCGGAGGGTTGTCGTTCAGGCCTATTGAAACTTTCAGTTACTTAGATTTATGGAATTTGATAAATTCTATAAGTCAAAGTATCGCAGTCTTGGGTATCGATGACACACTCGGTGTACAAATATATTACGTTGAAATGTCTGTTGGTGCAGGGAGAGCACGACCAAAACAAGCGCTAAGCATAGGAAGTCTTCATAAACGCTCGATCGTAACAATTAAAAACCAGGACAATTTATGTTTGGCGCGTGCGCTCTTAGTAGCGAGAGCATACTTAGCTCTTAAAACATCCTAATGCGCTGCGACGCGCGACGAGTGGCGTGTAATCCGCGACGGTCGGCGAAAATTATAGAAAGAGCGCGCAGAGAAACTCGTGCGTGATGCAGGAGTAATTTTACCGCTGCGGAGGGGATTCCTATGGTTATATTTGAAAAGTGTAACTTGGGTAGCGGCGAACCTCCGCTATTTGACGGCCGAAACAAGATTCAAGATTTAAATGCACCGCTTCACAGTGTTATTTATTTAATCTTTGAGGAGCAGTCTAGACACTTTAACGTGATCACTAATTTATTTGCTGCGGCCGAGTCAAAATTTTTTTGCTCTTATTGTAACAACGGTTTTCGCCGTATTAGGCAACACAAGTGTAAACGAACTTGTGAATCTTGCTTTGTTACACCTTCATGTAGGAGTGATGGTGTAGAAATGATAGAGTGCAAATAGTGTGGACGTAAATTTTTCGGGCATGGTTGTTTCGTTAATCACAAGCGCGCGGGTTCGTACAAAAAAATAATCTTAAAGTGTGCGACGTCGTGCGGCTATGCGAAAATTGTTTAAAAATAGTAAATACGCACCACAGTCAACACGAGAGTGGTATTAGTTAATGCAAACTTCTACTAGTTCAATCATGCATGTTTCATGCAACCAATTAGTGGTGGTGGTGGGAACTTGAAAGCGGAAAAAAAATTTTATACATTTTTTACGATTTTGAGATCCGTCAGGATACGCCGTATGGAGAAAATGCCCGAATTCACGTGCCGAATCTCTGTGTCGCGCATCAGGTTTGCACGGATTGCATAGACGTGGACGACCTTAAAATCATTTGTATTAAATGTGGCGTGCGCGAGTTCATTTTCACAGACGAGCGGGTAAAACAGCTCTTGAGCTTGTGCATTCGAGAAAGCACTGAATTTTCAGAAATTGTATTCATCGCTCACAATGCCAAGGGTTTTGATGCTCAATTCATTTTAAAAAAATTGGCCGAAAACTCTGAGCGCACAGCCCCCAGCGTCATTTTGAACGGTCAAAATATTACAATGTTGAAGTACGGACGAACCAAGTTTATCGACAGCATCAACTATTTTCAAATGAAATTGAGTGCTCTACCTGCTACCTTCGGTTTACCCGAAAGTAGTAAGAATGGCTATTTTCCTCATCTGTTTAACGCCCTCGAGAACCAGCGGTATGTTGGGCCTCTACCAGCGCTAGAGTTTTATTGCCTTGACACTATGTCACCAACTGAGCGTGCCGTTTTTCTCGAGTGGCATGAAAATACAAGCTCTGGCTATATATTCGACTTTCAAAAAGAGATAGTCGAATATTGCCAGATGGACGTGGAAATACTGAGGCGCGCGTGTATACAATTTCGAAAAATTTTTCTCGTGGTCGGCGAAACGAACCCATTTGTATCAGCGTGTACAATCGCGTCGGCGTGTTCGTACGTTTTTCGTAAAAATTTTTTAGTTCCGAATACTATAGGAATAATTTCACCGAACGGTTATAGGCGTGCTGCCAAACACTCGCAAAAGTCAATAGAGTGGTTGCTGTATTGCGAGCGCGAGATCGGTCGGGAGATCGTACATGCAGGGAGGACGCATGAGTTTCGCTTACCCGAGGGATTTTTAGTGGACGGTTACCTACCTGCTTTCCCTCCCGGAGAGGGGCAAGCAGCTAAGGGAATCATTTTTGAATTTCAAGGTTGTTACGTGCACGGTTGCTCGCGTTGTTTCACGAACAACCGGGAATCGATAAAAAATAAGTTTAATCAAACGTATGCACAGGCGTACGAAAGTGTACAGGTAAAAGTTGCCCGAATGAGGAGTCTCAGCTACGAAGTGCTCGAGATGTGGGAGTGTGAATTCGATGGGATAAAAAGGCAACAGACCGAGTTCGTACGGTATCTGGATACTCACCCGATAATGAGTAGAATAACGCTCAATCCACGGGATGCGTTTTTCGGTGGAAGAACTGAAAATATAGTCTCCTTATGCACTGTAGAACCGGGTGAAGAGATAAAATATACTGATATTTGCTCTCTTTACCCGTATATATTTAAGCGAGGCCGTTTTCCTATTGGACACCCGCGCATTTACATAGGCTCGGAATGCGCGGTGTTAATGGACGGCCAGAACAACAATCTCTCGCGCGTCGAAGGGCTCATCAAATGCAAAATTTTGCCACCACGAAATTTATTATTGTCCGTATTACCGGTAAAAATGGACGAGCGCCTTATTTTTGGTCTCTGTCGTTCCTGCTGTGAGGAAATGCATCAGAACGACTGAAACCACGAACAAGTCGCCGAGCGTGATTTTAGCGGGACATGGGTAGTGCACCAATTGCAGAAAGCAATCGAATTGCGGCACAGCGTGACTGAGATATTTGTCATATGGCAATATAAGAGCATACAGTATGACCAGTGCAGCGGTGAGGGTGGGCTGTTTGCCGCGTATGTAAATACCTTCCTTCGGTTGAAACAACAAGCGAGCGGGTCGCCGTCTTGGTGTACAGACGATACTACTAACAAGGAAACCGATCGAGGTGTCCGCCTCCGATTTTCCTGAATTTTTGATATGTTGTAGAGGACCGAAAAATAAGAGACTCGCAATTTTTTTTATCGGCCCAATCCCTTATTAAAGGGGTGAAAACCGCCCTTAAAGTTTACCTCCAAAAACAGGTTTTTTTTAATATCTTAAGTTCTAATCGATATTTTGAAATGAAACAAAATGGAAAATATTTCTCCTTGAATTATGTAACCATCAAGTATAGTTTGGTCTTCGAGGGTGGCAACCCTTACTTTTTATTTTAGAAAAACCTTATTTTTTAAACTATTTCTGCATATAATATTTACAATAAAATTAATTAATTATTATAAAAATCATTTTGACTTAAAATAAAAAATAAAATTTACGTGTTTCAGGGTTTTTGCAAATAAACACGTCATCAGGGGTAAACAACCCTTTAGGCACAAAATACTTTCAAACTATTAAAATTAATATTTTAAGTTATATATAATGCATAATTTATTTTTATTTGGGCTATTTTTTCTATGGGCCCAATTTCCTATTAAAGGGGTAAAACGCACCCCTAAAAATCACCCCTAAAATAGGTTTTATCCGAATATCCCAAGTTCAGATTCAAATTTAAAATGAAACAAAATGAAAGATATTTCTCTTTGAAATGCCAAATTAGCTACCCTTATATTTTATTTCGGAAAAATTTTTTTTTTTAATTTTTTTTGTATACAATATTTGCAATAAAATGAAGTAATTATTATTAAAATTCAAAATCAAAGTTGACTTGTTTTAGGATTTTTTCTAATAACAACATTATTGGGGTTTAGCAGCCCCTTGGGTACGTATACTTACAATTAGTACCTTTGAAATAAATATTTTGCAATAAATGCAAAGAGGTGTATGGTGCGTATAATCAGAATAAATAATCATGGATATTTTATTTATTGCAGATTGATTTGTCTATAGGCTCAATTTTCTATTTAATGAATAAAAATCACTGACAAATAATTTGACAATTTCGTTATTTTAATGTTCAAAATATAATAGCATAAGATAAATAGAGGAATAAATAATTACATGACTATATTTTTATTATTTCTGCATAAATATTTATATGCAGAAAAGCTTTTAAAAGCTGAGCCAGGATTAAAATTATTTTCATGGTATATTTTGCAATTAGTTTTTTTTATATATCACTGCTTGATAATTATAGTTTACTTATAATTTTAGAATATTTATGTTTGCGTATTTAGGCATATCACATTATATTTCATTTGTACTTTTTCATAAATACTTATTTTTAAGTAAATATTTTCCTGATTTCTATTTATATATATGAATAAGCGATTTTTTGTAAGCCCATCTTGTAAACATGCATAAGCAAAGATGGCACAAGTGAGCTTGGAGTCCACGGCTGCCTAAAAACGGATTAGTTAGTCAGTATATTTTTATCGGTTCTGTTGCCAGGTACAAATTTTCGAGAGTCTGCTATTTGTTTTTTTTCTACAATAGAATTTATTATTTCATACAAATCAAAGAATAGAAAAAATGAAGGTAAATCCTATCAACGTCATAAATTTATTATTGGCAGCATTCTCAGGGCTTCAGATACCAGAAAGTCCTGTTAATCTTGTTGAAATGGATTTAGCTGAAAAATTCGAAAATATTTTATACGACAATATGAATAATTTTAATGCGATTGAAACAATGGAAGAAGAAACATTAGATTTTCGAGAGCAATTTAAAAATTATGAAGTACAAGCCATTGAAGATGACGCAATTTTCAATGAAAAAAAAGATTATGATGTATGTTCATACGATGATGAAGAGTTGAGCTTCGATTATAAAAAAAGAGCAGTCGAATATTGGAGATCAGGTAAACCTAAAAAAATCGCAGTATAGAAAGTGTTAAATATCGATTTAAATTAGTTAATTCAGAACGGCAACTGCGTCGATGGGCTAGTGAAATCAACAAAGGTGGAACTTACAAAGAAAAATTATATCAAATTTCTGAATTTGTTTTAAAAGATCTCAAAGAATCTCTCGAAGCTGGCCATATTATTCACGATATTGATATACATAGGTGGGCCTTAGAAGCTAAAAATAATTTAGAATTTAATGATGTTAGATTCAAAGCAAGTGATTTCTGGCTGCGAAAATTTAAGAAAGCTCACAGAATTGTCAGTAGAAAAATCAACAAATTTATAACAAAAAAAACTCTTGAGGACAAAGAAACTGTAAATCAAGAACCCAGTAAATTTGTTGCCGACATCAAACTACTGATTTCAGAAGTTGGAACTGAAAATATCTACAATGCTGATCAAAGTGGATTTCAATTAGAATTACATACTGGTCGTACATTAGCAGAAGAAGGAACAAAGACTATTGAATGTGTTGTGCAATCTGTTTCATCAACAACACATAGTTATACAATATTACCTACAATTAATGCTGCTGGAAAATTGCTCTCCCCATTATTTATAGTTTCAAAAGAGACTAAAGATGAATTTGGACCAATAATACAAAAAAATTTATTTCAGCCAGATAACGTATGTTTGATGGCATCTAAATCTGGCAAAATGACATCATGTGAGTGAAATTAAATAAAGTGTACTTGTATTCGTAAACTTGTAGCTTATATCTATTTTAAAGATTTTACTTGTAAACTTTTAATTTCAGTAGACTCATATTAAAAAAGTTTTACAATAATTAGTAAATTATTTTTAAAATAAGGTATTTTAACGTAAACTCTGAAAATTATAAAAAAGTTCTTGTAAATTATCAATGAATTTCATTATTTATTTTTGTTAATTTGATTTCATGTAATAAATCGATATATATATATATATATATATACAAATAACAATAGTTTACTATAATGACCTGCAAAATTTATTTGTTTACAATTTATTTTTAAATCATTTTCGGAAATGGTTAAGGGATGTATTTTTTCCAAATGTTGGAAAAAATAGTATATTATTGCTAGATTCTTGGAGTGGACATTGCACAGAAGCATTCGAAAGAGAATAACCTGATGATAAAAACATCAAACTTTTCAAAATTCCTAAAGGTACAACTGAAAAAATACAACCGCTGGATGTGTTTGGTTTTCGTATATGGAAAAATTTTGTGAGACACTTTTCCGATAGTGTAATTTTGTTGGATAAGGATATAAGTTTGCACGTACGAAATAATGTAATTAAATTGCACTCTCTGGTGCACAATCAGTTATCTTCTCCTCGATACGTAAATCTTTTTAAATACTCTTGGTATAAAAGCGGTTATATCGATAATAAACCAAGTGAATTTTTAAATCCGGTGGACTTTAGCTTTGGTGGATCCCAAGCTCATTGTGAGGTACCAGGATGTAAAAATACTGCTATTATAAAATGTTCATGGTGTTAGAAATCACTCTGCTTAAAACATTTTTTTGAAGATTTTCATTATTGTTCAACCTATAATCCTTAAACAAAATTAATTGCGATAAGAACTAAATTATAAGCTCATTTGTATAGAGTTTCTTTGAATACTTTTTGACTATTTGTGAAAATATACCTATATTTTACTTTTAATAAAAATTAATTACATAATAACAATTAATATTTTATATTATATTTTTCTATTTATATTTTAATTTTTTTATTTTTATTTATATTTTTCTATTCGTTAGATTCTACCTATTCTTTTCCCAGTTCCATCCTTTTTATTTACCTATAAATACGAACAAAATATTCGAATATAAATTGCACAATAAGTATAAGAGTTTATAAGTGACTTCATTAATTACGCTATCTCGATAAAAAAAACTGACACAAAAATAAACTAAATCTGCATTATACACCTCAAAATATTTATTTCAAAGGTACTAATTGTAAGTATACGTGCCCAAGGGGCTGCTAAACCCCAATAATGTTGTTATTAGAAAAAATCCTAAAACAAGTCAACTTTGATTTTGAATTTTAATAATAATTACTTAATTTTATTGCAAATATCGTATACAAAAAAAATTAAAAAAAAAAATTTTTCCGAAATAAAATATAAAGGTAGCAAATTTGGCATTTCAAAAAGAAATATTTTTCATTTTGTTTCATTTTAAATTTGAATCTGAACTTGGGATATTCGGATAAAACCTATTTTAGGGGTGATTTTTAGGGGTGCGTTTTACCCCTTTAATAGGAAATTGGGCCCATAGAAAAAATAGCCCAAATAAAAATAAATTATGCATTATATATAACTTAAAATATTAATTTTAATAGTTTGAAAGTATTTTGTGCTTAAAGGGTTGTTTACCCCTGATGACGTGTTTATTTGCAAAAACCCTGAAACACGTAAACTTTATTTTTTATTTTAAGTCAAAAAATGATTTTTATAATAATTAATTAATTTTATTGCAAATATTATATGCAGAAATAGTTTAAAAAATAAGGTTTTTCTAAAATAAAAAGTAAGGGTTGCCACCCTCGAAGACCAAACTATACTTGATGGTTGCATAATTCAAGGAGAAATATTTTCCATTTTGTTTCATTTCAAAATATCGATTAGAACTTCAGATATTAAAAAAAAACCGGTTTCGGGGGTAAACTTTAAGGGCGGTTTTCACCCCTTTAATAAGGGATTGGGCCGATAAAAAAAATTGCGATTCTCTTATTTTTCGGTCCTCTACAACATATCAAAAATTCAGGAAATTCGGAGGCGGACACCTCGATCGGTTTCCTTGTAAGCTACATTTAATGATGCTTGCTATTCTCTTATTAAACAATTAATTCCATTTTGGCTTATTATTATTCTAAGGTACATTATATCAACAAAAAAAGGATTGAATCTTAGTTGATTTGGTACAAGACAATATAAAGCATTTATAATTATCGCCAATTCACACATATTTATAAAATAACTTGACGTATATTAGAGAATATTTACATGTTTGTGTCTTGGATTGTAACAAGTCATTCTGATTTATTTTGAATTTGATATTTATGATTTGCAGTACTTTATACATAAAAGTACAGCTTATGATTATATAACTTATAGTGAAAGAGGAAACTCACTTAGCAGTAAATTTAAAATAATGTAATACTTATTACGTGGATTTTTTCCTAATTCAAAGGTATGTGATAATAATTATGTAGCGCTTGATATTAACATGAATATTTTTTTGGTTATAAAGGATATTAAGTACTATAACTCACTAAATTTTTAGGTTTTTTTATTGATTATTTTTTGAGAAAAAAATAATTTATAAAAACAAGTGATTTTTTTTGTCGTTCAATAACTATAGTAAAATTGGCTTAAGGGGGCTAAAGACCTTTTTTCTCTGAAATAAGAAGTCACATTTTAATACATAAATGTAAACTAATTATTTCATACTTTTTACATATAAAAGTGGGTATATTTACCTTACCTTAAAACTTTCTCCGATGGGCCTTTTATATGGTCCAGAACCATAGTCATCGATAAAACAAGAAGAAAATGCATAAAAAACATATCTGATATTGGGGTATTCTCGTGGGTGAAGTGACTATCATGGGTCGAACCACTATAGTGGCCTTCCCGTCCTCTAAAGGTTAAGCCATCAGTTATGATGAAAAACCAAAAACGTCTTCGTGTCTTGAGATTTAACCGTATTTTTTTCCATTATCGAAATGACAAAAATACAAGACTAATCTAAACATTTTTCATTTTAGTCATATGCTAGTTTGATGTTTAATTGGCTACGGGCAGTGTTCTTAGAGGCTTTTAACGCCCTGCCGGACCAACACATTGTCACCTAAACTTTTGCTGAAATTTGAAATTTTCTTATATGAAGTTCTTCCAAAGTTGGAATTAACTTACTCCAATCATTGGCAAAACTTCATATAAAAAACCGCTGCCAATTCATTGGCACGTAGCTTCCTCAAAATAATTTTTTGATTCTTTTATTAAATTAAAATTCGAAAAATAAATTTTTCACGAAAAAAATTTGAAAAATTTTATGGAAAATATTAACTTGTAATTTTTTCATGGCTATTAATTGAGGTTCCATTTGTAATTTATTTGTTTGTGATTTTAATTCTTATATGAATGGAAAACAATCTTCTTCACGTTCTATTCTTCATCAAATTTTTTTTCTTCAAGTCCACTGTCAACGGCTTCTCGTCGTACATTGGTTCGAAATAAAATATTCTAAAGTTGTTCTTTGATTGTGTTTACAAGAAAAATTATTGTATGGGAGACTAACGCACATGCGGCACAGCATGCAATACAGTAAAGCAATTTTATTTTCTATTATATTGCTGTAAAAATTATAATATAATTATATATTATTCCATAAAAAATGTTGTATTTGGACTTTATAAATAAATTTTTTTATATAAATATTATTCACATGTTAGTTCAATATATTCATTTTATTTAATATTTTGCTATTATTACATTTTGAGATTAATTACAAAAAATTTCATAAGAATAATTCATATTTTTAAACTATAAAATAAATAACATCGAAGGTTGTGGATTCATCTAGTGTCGTGCTAGAGAGTAAGCTTGTTTCTTTTAATATCCAGAGAATGATTCTACATCTCGTAGAAGATCATCGTTTTTTAATAACTATGGTTTGACAATTCGATCGACTTCTCTTTGCTGAATATTCGTCTTCTTCAGTTACTCACGCATGTCGTCGTCTGTTCGATTGTTCTTCGGATATGTGTGCGTATTTTAAATGTACTTTAAATGATGTATTTTAAAAAATTTGATAGACAATTTTTTTTTTCATTTTTCAATTTTTCAAGTTTTACATTTTTGTTAATAATAAAAAACCGTGATAACTAAAAAACGGGTTTTTATTATTAACAAAAATGTAAAACTTGAAAAATTGAAAAATGAAAAAAAAAATTGTCTATCAAATTTTTTAAAATACATCATTTAAAGTACATTCAAAATACGCACACATATCCGAAGAACAATCGAACAGACGACGACATGCGTGAGTAACTGAAGAAGACGAATATTCAGCAAAGAGAAGTCGATCGAATCGTCAAACCATAGTTATTAAAAAACGATGATCTTCTACGAGATGTAGAATCATTCTCTGGATATTAAAAGAAACAAGCTTACTCTCTAGCACGACACTAGATGAATCCACAACCTTCGATGTTATTTATTTTATAGTTTAAAAATATGAATTATTCTTATGAAATTTTTTGTAATCAATCTCAAAATGTAATAATAGCAAAATATTAAATAAAATGAATATATTGAACTAACATGTGAATAATATTTATATAAAAAAATTTATTTATAAAATCCAAATACAACATTTTTTATGGAATAATATATAATTATATTATAATTTTTACAGCAATATAATAGAAAATAAAATTGCTTTACTGTATTGCATGCTGTGCCGCATGTGCGTTAGTCTCCCATACAATAATTTTTCTTGTAGACACAATCAAAGAACAACTTTAGAATATTTTATTTCGAACCAATGTACGACGAGAAGCCGTTGACAGTGGACTTGAAGAAAAAAAATTTGATGAAGAATAGAACGTGAAGAAGATTGTTTTCCATTCATATAAGAATTAAAATCACAAACAAATAAATTACAAATGGAACCTCAATGAATAGCCATGAAAAAATTACAAGTTAATATTTTCCATAAAATTTTTCAAATTTTTTTCGTGAAAAATTTATTTTTCGAATTTTAATTTAATAAAAGAATCAAAAAATTATTTTGAGGAAGCTACGTGCCAATGAATTGGCAGCGGTTTTTTATATGAAGTTTTGCCAATGATTGGAGTAAGTTAATTCCAACTTTGGAAGAACTTCATATAAGAAAATTTCAAATTTCAGCAAAAGTTTAGGTGACAATGTGTTGGTCCGGCAGGGCGTTAAAAGCCTCTAAGAACACTGCCCGTAGCCAATTAAACATCAAACTAGCATATGACTAAAATGAAAAATGTTTAGATTAGTCTTGTATTTTTGTCATTTCGATAATGGAAAAAAATACGGTTAAATCTCAAGACACGAAGACGTTTTTGGTTTTTCATCATAACTGATGGCTTAACCTTTAGAGGATGGGAAAGCCACTATAGTGGTTCGACCCATGATAGTCACTTCACCCACGAGAATACCCCAATATCAGATATGTTTTTTATGCATTTTCTTAGAGAGATCAATAACCCCAAATCCCCGTCCTTTAAAGCTTAATCACTATGAAAAATATACCGTTTGCAAATATGGTTTGCGACCATCGATTTCAGTTAAAAAAATAGGCATGAGCTTTAATTAGCTATAGAAATTTCGCCGATACCGTCATCCAAAGCCAGGACTCGCGGCCTTTTTCGGCTTTTCATTAGTCTGGACTGCTTGAACTATTTGGAGAATTATCATACGCAAATGTGCGTGGCAGCCATCGATATCTGATAAAAAATCAGGCATGACTTTCTATACTGGCCGTTAGATTATACAATCTTTATTCTCCAAAACCAGGATACTAGACACTTTCAGTTATTTTATTATTCTGGACTGCATGAAAGTTTTTAAAAATTATTATACGCAAACGTGTATTATTATACGCATCTATTTCTATTAAACAACTAGACCTTGGATTAAAGTTGATAGAAGCACCCTCCATTGTTAATGTGAAAAATAATATATGAGGGTCATTTGACAAGTACTTAGCCTCACCGCCAGATGGTGCCACTATCACACCAGAAATACACTACAGTGCAGTATCTTCCTGTAAACGGTTACAGACGAAATTTCAGCCGGATCGGAGTTGTAGTTTATTTTTGAGAGCGTGTGAAAGCAAATGTGTCCGTTGATTTTTGAAAAAATGGAGAAAGAACAATATCGGTCGGTGATTCGATTCTTGTTTTTGGAAGGGAAATCGCGCAGTGAAATTAAAGAACACTTGGATGCAGTGTATGGGGATGCTTCTCCTTCGATGGCGACCGTTAAATTTTGGTATAACGAGTTTCAACGTGGTCGTACGTCGGTTTTTGATGATCCACGCCCAGGTGCTCCGAAAATAGCCACTACGGAGGAGAACGTGACAAAAATACACGATATCGTTTTGTCAGACCGCCGATTAAAGGTGCACGAGATAGCTGCGATAGTAGGCATCTCAGAAGAACGCGTGTGGCATATCCTACATGAGATTTTAGGTATGACGAAGCTATCAGCAAGGTGGGTTCCGCGTTTGCTGACTGCAGACAACAAGCGCATCCGTGTGACCAGTTCAGAGCAGTGTTTGGAGCTGTTCAATCGCAATCCAAAAGAGTTTTTGCGTCGTTACGTGACCGTCGACGAAACATGGATTCACTTCTACACTCCAGAGACCAAGGAGCAGTCAAAACAGTGGACCTTACCCGGTGAACCTGCTCCGAAGAAGGCGAAGACGGTCCCGTCGGCCGGAAAGGTGATGGCCACTGTTTTCTGGGATTCTCAAGGTGTGATTTTTATTGACTATCTGGAGAAGGGCAAAACGGTCACAGGGCAGTACTACGCCGAACTATTGAGCCGATTTGACGCCGTGTTAGAAGAAAAACGGCCCCATTTGTCTAAAAAGAAAGTGCTTTTCCACCACGATAATGCACCGGCTCACACGTCTGCACTCGCCACGGCTAAATTGGTCGTATTACGCTACGAAATGCTGCCCCATCCACCGTATTCTCCAGATTTGGCTCCGTGCGACTTCTTTTTGTTTCCGAACCTAAGAAATTCGCTCGCCAGGAAGAGATTCCACTCCAATAACGAAATAATCGCCGCCACGGAGGCCTATTTTGCAAACCAAGAGAAAACATTTTTTTCAACGGGGTTAAAAAAATTGGAACACCGCTGGACCAAGTGTATTCAACTAAAAGGAGACTACATTGAAAAATAAATTTTATTTTTTGTAAAATTTTGGTGTTTTCATTTGTAGGCTAGGTACTTATCAAATGACCCTCGTATATGGGATCCTGTGAGGGCCAATACGTAGAAAGAAAACACAATTGTAGCTTGTGCGACGTTTCGTCAGCTTGATTACTGACCTCTTCAGGCTTTATTAAAAAGATATACAAAATGGTTAGAATTTATTTTACAATTAAACAGAGATAATAAATTAACAATAATAATTAGACCAGGCTTACCACAACAAAAAATCTATGCTAATAAAAGATGACTTTATTAGCAACGTCGAACGAATAAAGTCAATGTTGTGGGAAACCATACACATCTCTACTTATATATATACGAGTCAGTTTGTTTACATATATAAAGTCATAATAGAAAGTTAAAGAGCGATTTGTATACATTATTTAAATTTTGTGTATCCTCTGTTTTGTTAACTGTATTTTTTGTACTATTGATGTAAATCATTTCTGAAATTTTTCGTTTTTTGTAATCAACTTCTTTATCCAATATTTGTGTATTCTCCCAATCTATAATGTGGGAATTGTTTTGAGCATGTACAGCTATCATAGATTTGTCTTTCCTATCTTTTTCATGTTCTTTGATTCGAATTTTTAAAGCTCTTTTAGTTTCTCCCACATATGTAGCAGGACAGGTCTTGCAGTTGATCTTATACATATACAACCCCACACGTATTCATTTTTTCAAGTTTATCATTCCCAAGCTTAATAACGTTATTAAGTTTTTTATTGATGAGTGGCACCGTGCATATATTGTGTTTGGAAAGAATTCTACTACATTTATGAAAAAATTCTTCTTGGAATGGAATAGAAACAATAGGTTGGAGATCCCTGTTGGACGATGTCGTTTTGTTGGAGTATTTTATTTTGCGAAGTCTGTTGTGAATGCAATTGTCTATGAATGTTTTGGGATAGTCATTTAAGGACAGTATTTGTCTAATTTTACGAATGTTAATATTATGGAATTCTACATTAGATAACAGAATCGCTCTATCCACTAAGTTAGAAATAATATTTCTTTTTTGTTGTACTGTGTGGTTAGAGTTAAAATTTAATACTCTTTCGGATGCCATTGGTTTTTGGTACCAATTTGTAATTATTTTGTTGTTTGATCTGATGAGGGTGATATCCAAAAAGTTTATTTGATTATTAACTTCTATTTCATGTGTAAATTTTAAGTGTTCATTATAATTATTAAAAATATTTAAATTTAATACCAAATAATCTTTTCTAATGCATAATAATATGTCATCAACATATCTAAAGTAGAAGAGAGGAACAATATTGTATTTCCTTTTTAGTGTGTCTAAACAGTCGTTTTCAAGATTTTCCATGACTATGTCAGCAAATAAGGGAGAGATGGGTGATCCCATAGGTGTGCCAAATATTTGTTTATACATGGTGTCATTAAAAGTGAAAAAGGTGTTATCAAATAAGAATTTAACTGCATTCCGAATTTCATCAAACGGAATTCTGCAATTATTGTGAATGTATGTAAAGCGTCTATCTAAACTTTGTAAAACCGATTCACAAGGAATGTTGGTAAACAAAGAGTTGACATCTAATGATATTAACACATACTCATCGGGAATAACAACCTCTTTTATTTTCGTTTTTAATATGAAACTATTGCCGATATGTGAGTGTGGCACTGGTATACAGGTTCTTAATTCATTGAGAATAGTGTTTGATAAGAAATGCGTTGGGCTACCAATAGTTGAAATGATCGGTCTTAACGGTATATCGATTTTATGAATTTTAGGTAAGCCATAAGCTCTAGGAAGACAAGTATCTGTCTGAGTTAGTTGATATGGCTGGTATTATTTATGTAGATATTTGTTGTTATTCCAAGAAGACAAATACTTATATACTTGAGATTGTAGTTTGATCAACGGAGTTTTATTGATGATTTTATATGTATTTTTATCTTCTAGTAATTTGTACATTTTGTTATAATAATCTGTCGTGTTTATGCACACAGTGAGATTACCTTTATCTGAGGGTGTAAAAAAAAATATGTGGATTTTCTTTCAGAAACTTTCTAGTTGCAGTTAATTCCTTTGAAAATTGTCTATTTTTTAGTGTGATGTGTGTGTCTTTGTTAATATGATTTTTTATCTTGTTAGAAATATTTTCACGGATCTCATCTTTTACTTCCTTATTGATTTTCAAATTATTAAGTTTAAATTCCAGATTTTTTATTGTAGTAACTATGTCTGTTTTGTATATGTAAGGAACGGTGTTAAATTTGGGCCCCAACGATATCACCTTCAATACCGATTCTGGGATGTGCGTGTCAGTTAGATTTTTAACCCAATTTTGTCTGTTTGTAAACACTTGTTTTTTATGTTTATTCATCAAAACATCTAATTTGTGATTAAGTTTAGAGGATTTTACTGAAAATATTCGGGAACTTTTTTCCTCAGTTATTGCGAAAAAGTTTTCAAGAATTTCTGGGTCAATATTAGAATGTCCTATTATAGTTTTAAGTTTGTTCAATTGTTTTTGTAAAAAGTGTATGTGTATGTGACAATCTTTAATTTCAAGCTTTAAAATTCTATGGAGAAGTTTTCGATTTTCCTTTATAAACCGTTGGGAACAACACTTACTATGAAACGTTGTGTGGTTGAGGCGTTTTAACGAATTCGTGGTGTTGCTGGGGAAGACATCATGACTTCTGCATCGTAAAAGAAATGTGTTGCAAGCGTTGGATTCCGCTAGTTGATATCTCTGTTTTAGCCAAGATTTCAATAGGTGTGTAAAGTAAAAGCCATAGTGTGTTGCTATATGTTGGAAAAACCCTTTCCTGTATTGGGTCTGGTCTTTTCTAGATCGAAGACCGGTAGAAATTTGTTTGGGTTGTATATAAGATCAACTGCAAGACCTGTCCTGCTACATATGTGGGAGAAACTAAAAGAGCTTTAAAAATTCGAATCAAAGAACATGAAAAAGATAAGAAAGACAAATCCATGATAGCTGTACATGCTCAAAACAATTCCCACATTATAGATTGGGAGAATACACAAATATTGGATAAAGAAGTTGATTACAAAAAACGAAAAATTTCAGAAATGATTTACATCAATAGTACAAAAAATACAGTTAACAAAACAGAGGATACACAAAATTTAAATAATGTATACAAATCGCTCTTTAACTTTCTATTATGACTTTATATATGTAAACAAACTGACTCGTATATATATAAGTAGAGATGTGTATGGTTTCCCACAACATTGATTTTATTCGTTCGACGTTGCTAATAAAGTCATCTTTTATTAGCATAGATTTTTTGTTGTGGTAAGCCTGGTCTAATTATTATTGTTAATTTATTATCTCTGTTTAATTGTAAAATAAATTCTAGCCATTTTGTATATCTTTTTAATAAAGCCTGAAGAGGTCAGTAATCAAGCTGACGAAACGTCGCACAAGCTACAATTGTGTTTTCTTTCTACGTATTGGTCATCACAGAATCCCATATATATTACGATTTTTCACAACTAGACCTTGGGTTTAGTAGCGGTTAGATTGGCTAATCTTAATGCCCTAAAACCAGAGCACTCGATACTTTCAGTCACTTTATTACTTTGAACTCCTTGAAGTTTTTCAAAAATTATAATACGGAAATGAGTGTTGCAGCCATTGACTTCTGTTCAGAAAAAAACAGGCTTGAGTTTTTACTGTCAGGTATATTCGCCGATATTGTATCCCAAAGCCAGGGAACGAGGCCTGTTTTAGCTCTTTATTACAGTTCTGGCCATCTTAGACTTTTTGGGAAATTATCATATGCAAATATGCGTTAGAGCTATCGATTTCTGTTTAAAATTGGCCTGAGTTTTACTGGCAGTTGGAATATCCAATCTTAATGCGCTAAAACCAGGACTTTTGACACTTGCCATCACTTTATTATTTTTGGAAAAATTGTAATACGTAAATGCGCGCTGCAGCCGTTGATTTCTGTTCAGAAAAAAAGGCATCAGTTTTTTTATGCCATACTTCCAGCCATACTTTCAGCCATACTTCCAGCCATACTTTAACCCATGCTTTAACCCATACTTTAAATCATACTTTCAGCCAGAATTCCAACTACAAAAACAGGATTGAGTTTTTACTGGCAAATAGATTTTTCAATCGAGTACCCCAAAGTCAGGACATTATGCTTTTTTCCGCGCTTAGAAACCTCCGCCAAACTCTTTTAAACCTGAAATAATAGAATATTGAGAATATATTGAAAAAATATTGGGAAACTATTGTTTTAGGGCATTAAGATTGGCCAATCTAACGGCTAGTAAAGCCAAGGTCTAATTGTTTAATAGCAATAGGTGCCTGTAATACACGTTTGCTTATCATAATTTTTAAAAACTTTCAAGCCGTCCAGACTAATAAAATAACTGAAAGTATCTAGTATCCTGGTTTTGGAGAATTAAGATTATATAATCTACCAGTCAGTATAGAAAGTCACGCCTGATTTTTTATCAGAAATCGATTGATGCCACGCACATTTGCGTATGATACCTCTCCAAATAGTTCAAGCAGTCCATACTAATGAAAAGCCGAAAAAGGCCTCGAGCCCTGGCTTTGGACGACAGTATTGGCGAAATTTCTATAGCTAATTAAAGCTCATGCCTATTTTTTGAACTGAAATCGATGGTCGCAAACCACATTTGCATATGGTTTATTTTTCATAGTGATTAACCTCTAAAGGACGGGGATTTGGGGTTATTGATCTCTCTAAGAAAATGCATAAAAGACATATCTGATATTGGGGTATTCTCGTGGGTGAACTGACTATCATGGATCGAGCCACTATAGTGGCTCTCCCGTCCTCTAAAGATTAAGCGGGCTAGACACCTTTTTTCTCTGAAATAAGAAGTCACATTTTAATACATAAATGTAAACTAATTATTTCATACCTTTTACATATAAAAGTGGGTATACTTACCTTAGCTTAAAACTTTCTCCGATGGGCCTTTTATATGGTCCAGAACCATAGTCATCGATGAAACAAGTTTTTTCACTAACCGTAAGCTTTGAAATTTTCCTGTGAATGGATTGACTCCAGATTTGAACTAAATTACTCCGGAATAGTATAATTCTCATATGAGTGTAGGGATTTTTGATCTAATGAGAAAAAAAAATTGTGCTGTTTTTCAAGAGTTTTTTTTTTAATTTTTTAAAAGTTTTTATATTTTTTCACAATTTTTCTGATGTAAAAATTTTTTCCGACATTTAATCCTAAATCTCTACACTCATATGAGAATTATACTATTCAGGAGTAATTTAGTTCAAATCTGGAGTCAATCAATCCACAGGAATATTTCAAAGCTTACGGTTAGTGAAAAAACTTGTTTCTTCGATGACTATGGTTCTGGACCATATAAAAGGCCCATAGGAGAAAGTTTTAAGGTAAGGTAAATATACCCACTTTTATATGTAAAAAGTATGAAATAATTAGTTTACATTTATGTATTAAAATGTGACTTCTTATTTCAGAGAAAAAATGTGTCTAGCCCCCTTAAGTAATCAGTTATAATGACAAACCAAAAACGTCTTCGTGTCTTGAGATTTAATCTTATTTTTTTCCATTTTCGAAACGGCAAAAATACAAAACTAATCTAAACATTTTTCATTTTAGTCATATGTTAGTTTAATGTTTAATTGGCCACGGGCAGTGGACCTTACGGGCGTTTAACGCCCCTCTGGACTAACACATTTTCACCTAAACTTTTGCTGAAATTTATAATTTTGTTATATGAAGTTCTTCCAAAGTTGGAATTAATTTACCCCAATCATTGGCAAAACTTCATATAAAAAATCATCACCACTAACAAAGTTTGGGAAAAGATTACCTCAACTTTTGCTAAAGTTTGTAACAATGTGTGTACGATTATAATAGTAAATAATAGCATTTTCCATTAATAGGTAGTATTTTAATAGGAAGGAGCCCCTCTTGCATGAAAATTTAGTTAAGACCTCGCACGTGTGTTTCTTTCTACGTGTATTGGCAGTTAAGGTAATGCTTGTATTAATTTTCTTTAAAAGTAAGAAATCTTATATCTGGTCTGTGAAAAATGTTTAATGAGAAATACATGTTCAACTTAAGCCATCTCATGTATGTTTATTGCAAGCCGGCAGGAAGACAGTGTCAGAACATAACGCGCACATACGCGACACGAACTCATCTACGGGCGTATCTACGCGCGCTACGGTTAATACGACGCGACGTGACTCGCGCTGGGCCATCTCTGGACGCCTCAGTAAATTGCCACCATTTGTAAACATTGCTCGCTAGTCTACAAATTACGTATTACGTTGTACGCTACAGTAATTATATGTACTTGAAATAAAAAGCTATCAATGAAAACATCACGAATCTCATGCTATTATTTTATATGAATGAATAGATAGTTTCTATGCTTGATTTAGAAATTTAGTTGTGGTCAGCTATCGCGTGTTGAAGTTCCCTCTTGTTTGTTAGTCTCATTTTCGAAAGTGTGAAAAGTTTTTCGTCCAAGCCCAAGTTAAATTTTAAAAACTTTTAATTTTAAATTAAAATTCAATTTTAAAAACTGCATTAAATAAGTATTATTCTATGAAATGCTATCGGGTAAATGTGGTATAGCCACCAAATTGAGTAAACTACAACATACTAATATAAAAGCCGTACAAAATATCTCTTTTGAAAACATAATTTTTTTACTTTTTGTGTTTGGCATCTTATGAAAATTTTGACCGCGCCATTTGATTCCTTCGGTCTGAAACTCCGGACTTTAATGAATTTATCAATTTAGCTGAGAGAAAATAGCATGTATGTTTTCGAATTGTAACCCGATAGATATACCTTCAATACAGAAATCTGACGGACGTATAGCAGAAGCGATTTATTAAATAATGAAATTGCATTTAATCCAGGGATCAAGAACTCTGTAAAATATAAATACCAAATCTGCTTATTCACTAAAAAATATATAAACTCTAAATCACAGTATACGGAGAATAAGTTTGTTTTATTTTTTTCTAATTTTGATAATGTCAACTCAATTATGCATACACCGAGTATGCTCTATAAAATGAGCTGCAATTTCGAAATGCAATTTAACACATTTGTTACACAGATATTGATAGTTGAATTAGTCAACAGTTGAGAATAGTTTTATTTCTAGTGTGATCATAACGAGCTCGTTTATTTGAAATTGTTTTAACTCAATTGATATATCAAACACACATGAAACACTATTATTTTACAAATATTTAATAACATTGAATATTATATGCATTAACACTCTTCTTCACTTTTAGTGAGTGCGAAAACAAGATTTTCTAAAATATGAACAAATTTAATTCAGTAAAATAACTTATGACTACTTTTAAAATAGTGAGAAGTTATTAGTTAGTTACTAAAAAGTTACATATTATGTACTACTATTAATAAAAAGTGTTAAATGCATTAAGATCATTTTCAATACGTCTTTTAAACGGGTGGCAGATTCATAGACGATTTACGGAGATACAAAATATTTATCATGTCGTAGAGCTTATTATGTATTGTAAGATAAAGAAATATAATTTAATATTCTATATATATAATACATCTCGTTAACTATGTTTATGGAGCCCTTCTTTAAAGATAGATAGCTTTATGGAGCACGAATCGTTTTATGGAGCCCGGGCTCCATAAACATTCAATACATCCCGGTTTATGGAGCTCGACCTAGAGTTTCTATACCCAGAGAGGGATTATTTCTTTAGTCACTTGTATAAGGGAACTCTGGGCGTAGGTACTAATATCAGGGATGGGCTCCATAAAGGGGTTAGGTGAAACATATAATATATATATATATATATATATATATATACAATTTAAGCTTACCATTATTCAACGTTATATTTGGTAGCATATCAGTTGGCGATTTTAGTTTTGAGTTAGATGATGCTCCATTAGGATCACATATTACTTGGAAAACATCTCCAATATCAGTATGTGGGTTTTCTCCAGTTTGTAACCCTGTTCTTCTGTGTAACTGATGCAATTGTTCCATTTGTAGGTGTCTAAGAGATCGTACATGTTGCAATAAGGGTAATCTATTTTTTGTACTGAAACCACATAGCGCACAGTGATACAATTTCGACGTAGATGAAATATTTGTACTGGCTTCTAATAAGTGACGAAGTAAAAGAGCAGCAGCTTCATGCCTCGGAGAAGCAGCGTGCAGAGCTAATTTATGAACACTATTCGTATAATAATCGCAAGCATGACACCGTATTTGTGCTGTACTCGTTGGGGACGAGAGGTACTTTAATTTCCACTCATTACGAGATCCACCTTCTTTAACATGATTAACATGTTGTAGTCTTTGTAAATGTTTATCAGTTTTACAGTGTAACTGAAAATTAGCTTTTAAATTAGTTTTATAGGAACATAATTTACAGATAAAATGTCCCGCAACAGTACTAAGAATTTCGCCTTCCCGAGTTTTAGTTCTATCGGAAGCCAAATGACTTCCGAGACCTTCAATAGAATCCGTAGAAAAATTATTACATACACAACATTGATAAAGATGTGATGGATCTGGGTCGGATGGTTCTGGAGGTGGTTCCATACTCTCTGGCGATAAACCAATATCAGATCCAATGTTCGTTAAAGCATTTATATTAGTGATTCCACCAATGATCTCTGTAGGAACATGAGAAGGTAATTGGCCTCCTGTCATCATTTGTATTAGAAGAGCTTGATTATATGCCATATCAGCTAAGGCTGCTTCCGCATGCTGAGGTTTATCAAAATTACTAATCTGAAGAAATTGTTCAAGTTGTTGTTGATGAACCTGATTTTGTTGGGTTTGCTGATGTGACTGAAGTACAGATAAAGTTTGTATATGTTTTAGGTTTTGTTGTAATACTAACATATGGTGTGTATGTTTTTCACTTGTCATATGTATTCTAAGATTGCGCGCAACATTAGTTTCATAATTACAAGCCTCACAGCGAAATGTACCTTTTGGTTTTCCCTGATTTGGCGACTGACCACTTAACAATGGACTATGATTTTGTTGTTGGTGATGAGGGCTTCTATTCGATATAGAGGTGTCTTGAGTTGACGAAGGATTACTTGAATTAGAATTAGTTCCACTTTGTTGTAGTTCCTGCATATTATTTAAATGTTTATCGCTTTGCATATGGATACTTAAGTTACCTTTTGTAGTTGTGGAATAATTACAAACTTCACACCTGTATGGCTTATAACCACACGTATATGTTTCGCCTCTTGCAAGTCTTGGATGCGGCTGTCCAGCAATACAATAAATGCATGATGTTTCACTGTCGGGGTGTTTTTCTTTCATGTGAATTTCTAAAGTTTCTTGATATTTATAATGCCAATTACACTTCGGGCATTTAAGAGTTTTACATGAATTTCTGCTGTGAATTCCCGTTATTGACCCACTTGCTGCTGATAAACGACTACTTGCTAATATTATTTCACATTTCGAACATTCAATGCCACTAGGACGACCTTGTATGTGTTCAGGACAAACACCTATAGTAGTACCACTTAAAAAATTTGGCGGCTGTTGTGTAAGATTTGTGTATGCTTGTGAAGACTTTATTTGTATTGATGGCGTTGACGAGGTATAGTTATTTGTAGAACTTTCGATTGACTTGGACCATGAAGACGAACTAACTTGAGTATTGATCCATTGATTATGATGTTGATGATTGTATACAACGTTTTGATTTGCTGCTGTAGTTCCAATAGAATTGCTTACTGGCTTCTGTTGTAAATTATGTACATTACTCATTGCATTAGAAATATTTGATTTTACATTTGTTTGATTTGATAAATCATTACTATTAATATCGTCATTATGTCGCGAATGTTGCAACGACATTTGTTCTAATGAATCTTGAGAACAGGTTGATGTGGAAACCGGTTCTAGAAAACTTACAATTGCCTGTTTATTTCTTCCAACAGCTTGTATTATTGCGGATGTTGTTGAATGGGCTAATATTTGTCTTTCGTCATCCATTAATGTCAATTGATGTTCACCTTGAGCATGAGCTATAAAACTTTTAGCATAGCCAAAACTAAGCTTGCAAATAAAACACATTAAAATAGGCTTAACGGGTACGGATGCAGCAGGCATTGTTGGCGCTTTAGTACTTATTAATGATTGAGCGCTTCCTTCAGAACTACGATAACTAATCACTCGATAGCTGTGCATTACCGGCAGTTCTGGATTTGAAGGTGTAGTTGACGATGACCTCTGCTGTTGACTTTGATATATTTGATGTGCATAAAATCTTGAAACGTAATATGCATTTGCTATCTGGGGGAGTACTAATGAATGAGAAATTGACACACCACGTCCATCGACAATACAGCCATCTGGCAAAGAGTCATCGTCACTTAATTCACTTTCACCTTCAATGATATATGCTGATCCATCTGGATTGTAGACAATTTTTCCGTCAAATTTTTCCACATCCCTTGTTGGACTTGGACTTGGACTAATATTTTGTTGTTGCAAAGTAGCTGAAAGTACTAAAGCATCTGATGTATTTGTAGTTGTATCTGCTGCAGAAATAGGCGTAGAAATTGTATCGCGTATAGAGGGTTCTGTACCAAAGGCTGGACTAGCAGTAACGGGATAATGAGGTTGGTGTAATGCAGCCCCAGCGGCCGGTGGGGACCCGCCCCCTCGGCCACTCTCTTCCTCCGGGCTCATCTTTTATTATTTCGTAGTCGTGGAATTTTGACTGTAATAGATCAACTATTGCACTAAATCTAGGTTTTTATGATATAGTAATTTTTGTATACTGTCATTTTCCAAATTCTAAAAAAAAAAATAAGTTTACATGTAAAAGACGATTGATCCTTGTTGATAAAACAACATATAAAAGCAGTTTATTAAATACTCTACCTTAAATGCACTATTTTTCATGCACTCCTTTTCCAGCAAACTTGTCAGCATAATAATAGTATTTTCAATAATTTTTCCGTTTCGATTTATACATACTAATGTAAGCTGCATAGTCTTCATTCACGATGTAATATCTGAAAAAAATTGTATAATTTAATAAGTACATTTGGTATACAGATCTTGAGAAATTATAAAACGTTTCATATATGAAATGTCATCACTCCTATCAAAATACTAATATATGATGAGTTATTTATTAGAATATAGGTGAGTCGAAATTGGTCGATTGTACAATACTACTTTAAAATAGTACAGCAATTGCCGAATTTCGCTAGTTTCTGTAACGCAGTCTGATCTCAAAACTTTCGTATGAGTCACGACGTATTACAGTGCAGAATTTTTCGGTAAGTATATATTTATTTTTGATTCTGATGATAGCGTAGAAACAAAAAAAAAATCGTTGCCAATCCATTGGCACTCAAACTTAATTTTTTGTTCTATTAGATAAATTTTTGCGTTCAAAAGTACAATTACTGGTAAAAAATTATGTATTAAAAAAAAAATAAGAAAATTCTCTAATCAATTATTTTAAATGCATCAGATAAACTTCATAAAATTTTATCTATATATTTTCAGTAGTATATATTATATAACTGATAAAACTCTAATTTATTCAATTGTTTTTTCAAAATTAAAAAAATTCAAAATTTGTTAAAATTTTTATTTTTATAACTTTTTATAATCTTGTAAATTATTATAAATTTGCACAGACTGAAGTAAAACACTATTTATTATAAAACAAGTTGATATTATTTTCACATCACCTTGCGGTAAATATCATGGTGCGTTTTTTTTACACAGAAAAATAAACTTCTATTTTTAAGTGAATCAATTTTGAATGAAGTAAAATTTACTTACTTTAACTAAATTTTACTTTATTCTAAATTAATTATCTCAAGAATAGAAATTCTATTTGCAGCTGAGTGGTATCCCCACTGCAATTTATCACTATATACACTGAGAAAAACGGTCTAGGAAATATTAATATAACTTTAGCAAAAATTACTATATTTTATATCAATTATGAGATATACTCACTTTATGACGAATTTTAATACAGTTATAGTAATTATTAATATAAGCTTATCAATTTTCACTACGAGAAAGAACAAAAATTGCTATGTAACATAGTAAAATTTAACGTATTATACATCTATAAAAGATTTGAATTTTTCACATTGTAGTATGCAACATAGCAATTTTTGTTTTTTTTTTTTTATAGTAAAAATTACTATGTTAACATAATAAAATTTAATGTATCCATAGCAGATATTAACTTTCTTTAAAGTCCTTTGACGCTTTAGTATACAAAATAGCAATTATCATTACTTTCATTACATTCTTTATATATATATACGCATAAAATAAGTCCGAGTAATGTCAACAAAAAAATTCCCTGAATATCATATACACAAGCACCATCCACTATAGATACTGCAGAGACAAAACACAAGCGCTAACAGAAATAATGAAGACTATACTAATTATGTCGGCACACGTTAACGGGTGCGTGTGTTTAAATCGGTTCTTTTTTCTTTTCTTTTTAATATTACTTATAAACAAGATTTTTAATGAAATGCATTAAAAAGTTATATCAAGTTGATTCTGTTATTAGAAGATACATTGGTATAAAAGTAACGATATTGTATATACAAGTTCCAAAATTTGGTGATACATATGTCTCTGTAGGTAAATGGTTAGCGTTCCCAACTGCTGTGCTGAGGATCCAGGTTCGACTCCCGATGTCATCGAAAATTTCTTAATTTCTTATTTCTGAGCTTCCTGAGTCGAGATATGCATTTTCTAGAATATGCGGGCGGACGTGCGTGCGTGCGTGCGTGCGTGCGTGTGTGTGTGTGTGTGTGTGTGTGTGTGTGTGTGTGTGCGCGCGCGCGATAAATTTGTCCGCAGAAAAACTCAAAACTGGCTAGAGATATCAAGTTTATCTTCGGCAGGTATTGAAAGCTTATTTTGAAGTTGTGCAAGTTCAATTAAATAGTTGATCGGATAATATTAAGTTGATTAAAAAAAACAAAGCAAAATATCGAAAAAACGAAAATTTTTTTTTCGTCGGCGAATATGGATATCGGCCGGAAGTAGGCCCATTTTCTGAAAAGTCTTGATATTTCCTATCTATCCATATTTTTTTTGGCCCGATCAGATATTATTAAGTCGGTTGAAAACAATAAAGAAAAATATGGAAAAATCGAAAATAATTTTTTTTGGCTCTGGGTTTCGATATCGGCCGGAAGTAGGCCCATTTTCTGAAAGGTCTTGAAATTGCCAATCAATCCATATTTTCGTCGGCCCAATCGGATATTATTAAGTTGGGTAAAAAAAGTAAAGAAAAATATGGAAAAATCGAAAATAATTTTTTTTGCTCTGGGTTTGGATATCGGCCGGAAGTAGGTCCATTTTCTGAAAGGTCTTGAAATTTCCTATATATCCATATTTTATTTAGCCCAATTGGATATTATTAAGTCGGTTAAAAAAGAAGAAAAATATGGAAAAATCGAAAATAATTCTTTTGGTTCTTGGTTTAAATATCGGTCGGAAGTAGACCGATTTTCTGAAAGGTCTTGAGATTACCTATCAATCAGTAGAGACAGAGATGTAGAGATAGAGACTTGGAAGCAGAGACGTAGTGACGAAGATGTAGAGAGTGACGTTGAGACAGAGATGTAGAGACAGGGATATAGAAACCGAAAAATTATTTTCACCATACCCTAGCAGGAAATACCACTTTCGCCCCCACCTCAAAGATGCGAATGTGGTATTGTCGGCACATGGATGTTGAAAAATAATACACGTACGACGGGAGAAAAATAGAGAAGCTTTTTCCTCCGAAGATGTGTAATATACTATTCCTTAGTCATTTTTCAAATAAGCATGTACTTTAATAAGTAGTCAATAATACCTAAGAAATAATATATTACGCATCTTCGGTGAAAAAAGCTTATGAATTTTTCTCCTGTAGTGCATCTATTATTTTTCAACATCCATGTGCCGAGAATATCACATTCGCAATTTCTTTGAAAAAATAGAAACCTACACTAAAGTACCCCGCATACAATGTATGGGAAAAAATCATCCGGTCAAATTAAATAAAACAAATGAAAAAGACAGATCTTGAGGCTCTATCTTGAGACAGATATTGATTCTCTGAAGAAATCTATCTTATTCTTCTAAGTTTTAGTCTAGACTAAATTAAGTATATTTTCAAAATTCCATTTGGGGGTTGATGAGCGGAGCGAGTAGGAGGTACCTCCTGGTATTGTAACGGCCGGCGCGCGTGCGTGCGCATGTATGTGTGTATCGGTGTGCGCTAACGAGACATGAGGCGAGTCGCGGTGTGCCGACCATACCGGTGGTATAGGATACCACCGGCCTCCGCGAGCGCGGTACACCTTACACGCGCATTTTTCAGCAGCTGGGGCAGCATGCTCGAGAGAGAGGGCGACGACGAAGTCGCGCGTTGTAACGCCGGTAGGTCCGGCTGCCGACGAAGGCAGCCGACGGCGAGCGATGTCACGCAGCAGTGTGAGGAAATAGACTTCGCCGGTGGAACGCGCGAATGCTCGCCGCACGTTCCTGGATCGAACGTCCGGCTCGGAACACGATATATCGTGGGCAAACTCCACGTCGGACGAGCCGCATCCGCTCGAGATTTTAAAAACGGACGGGGTAGTCCAGGAAAATCTCGAGCGCAGTCGCAAATGAGCAGCAAATGCAACCAGAGTCGACAGCGAAGATGAAACGGCGTTCCAAAACGACATAAACAACCAGGATACGGAGGTGAGCGGACAAAACAACGCCAATAAAAGGCCGGCAATGTTCGAAATGTCAATGGCAGACGGCACAACACTGCAAGTGCCAACCCACTGGGCCGTATACGTGGCCGCGGTCGATAAGAAACTTCGGCAAATCGAAGAATCGACACACGTCATGGCCACCAACTCAACTCACCATCGAAACGCGAACAGCACCCTGCGGGAGAGCACCGAAGGGATGCGGCGAGTGACGTTCACAGAGCTCACGCCCGACGGACAAAACTTGGAGAATCTGCGAGTGGAACCGCAGATAAGGAACATGCCTCCCCAGCAAGACATTGGCGGACGGGGGCTGCCTACCCCGATACAACGACCTACTCTGAGGCTACGGCAGCCCCCGGTGGAAGAACGGCCACCGCCACCGACTACCCCGCTGTTGTGCCGAACTGGTCTCGGTGGCGCCTGGGGAGGGGGTGAATCACAGAGCCAGCCAATAGAATCGGCTGACTGAGATAAGGCGCGATCTAGAAGGACGGTCTATTCCGGGGTCGTTCGAAGAACTAAACCGTACGACGGGCGGTGGACTTCGAGATGTCGGCCAAGTAGTGCGCCGATGGGGGTTCAAGTTCGCCGGCGACCCTGGCGAGAGCATTGATACCTTCCTCGAGCGAGTCGAAGAAAATTGGGAACTCGCCAAACTCACGGAAGGGGAGATACTGAGCTCCCTTCCGGAGTTATTCGTCGGTGTAGCCGGTACCTGGGTGCGATCCAACAGGATGAGCTGGATCACCTGGAAGGAATTCTGCCCCCTGATACGGCGATGGTGCGGCATGACGGATCGCGTGCAGCAACGTCTGGCGAACGAGGTCGCTCTGAGGACGCAAGGACCAGAAGAGTCCGTGCGCGATTACGTATCATCCGTCGAGACACTCGATGTATCGTCGATCGGCCTCGAAGACGTCTCGAAAGGACAGCGCCAGGAGATGGCAGAGCTGGTCGGCCGAATTCTCGACGGAGAAGACCAAGCTCTCGGCCGCACCACGTGGGCGAGCCACCACATTGAAGTGCGGAGTGCACGCCCTGTGAAGCAACGATATTACCCGGTGTCCAAGAAGCTCGAAGAGGATATGCACCGTCAGGTGATTGAGCTGCTCGAAACAGGGGTAATCGAACCCTCAACGAGCGCCTGGTTGAGTCCTGTCGTTATGATACGGAAAAGCAACGACAAGTACCGTTTCTGCATCGATTTCCGTAAACTGAAACCGGTTTCGAAGGCAGACGCGTACCCGTAGCCGTACATGGACGCGATATTGCGCAAGCTGAAGTGCGTGAAATATATATCGACGCTCGACCTCAGCTCGGCGTACCACCAAATTCCGCTGACGCCGGAGTCAAAGGAGCTGATGGTATTCACAGTGCCCGGGTTGGGCCTGTATTAGTTCACGAGGATGCCGTACGGCCTGTCCCAGGCCGGAGCGATGTTTCAACGACTAGTCGACAAAGTCATGGACCCCGAGCTCGAGCCGTATGTCTTCTCATACCTCGATGACAACATCATCGCGACGGAGACATACGAGGAGCACCTGAAATAGCTCGAGCACGTGCTGAAGTGCATCAAGGAGGCCGGGTTGACGATCAACCGGGAGAAGAGTATATTTGGTAAGATAGAGATCAAATATCTCGAGGTGCTCGTCAACCAGGATGGATTCCGGCGGGATCTTGATAAGATCGAGCCGATGATAAACTTTCCGGTACCAAAGAACTTGAAGCAACTGCGCCGCTTCATGGGAATGGCTTCTTGATACCGAAAGTTCTTGAAAGACTTTGCCACGATAGCCGAGCCGCTCACGGCGCTGACGAAGAAGGATCGGCGATATGAATGGGGCGATGCGCAACAAGAGGCTTTTCAGAAAATAAAAGCCCTAGTATCCTCAGCCCCTGTCCTCGCCCGCCCCTCGTTCGATGCTCAGTTTATCGTACAGACGGACGCGAGCGACACTGGTATCGGCGCGGTGCTACTACAGATAATTGATGGACAAGAGAGAGTTCTTGAATTCGCCAGCCGAACACTGTCGCCAGCGGAGCGAAACTACAGTGTCACGGAGCGCGAATGCCTAGCAGTTATCTGGGCGATTAAGAAGTTCCGCCCGTATATAGAAGGCTATCACTTTCTCGTAGCCTTGCGGTGGCTGCACAGTTTGCACAGCCCGACTGGAAGGCTAGCGAGGTGGGCCCTCGAATTGCAGGGACTTCCTTTCGATGTGGAGCATCGAAAAGGCGCGCAGAACCACGTGCCCGATGCACTCTCACGCATGTCCGAGGAGGACGATGACCTCGAAGTGTGCGCGAGCACGTGGTCAGACGGTACCAAGGACGAGTGGTACCGGACCTGGCTGGACGAAGTGACTCCCGACCCCTCAACCCATCCAAGGTGGAAAGTGGTAGGGGGTCGACTATTTTACTTTCTCGCGGATGAGATAGCAGAGGCGGCGGTCGCAGACGACGAGGCATGGAAGCTCGTCGTGCCACTAGAGTATCGCCGCGAAGTCTTGCACGAACCGCACGATAACCCGACCGCCGGACACCAGGGACGAGAGAAAACGCACGAGCGCGCGGCCAGGTTCTATTACTGGCCGAAAATGTATCATGCGGTGAAGAAGTACGTGAAGCATTGCCAAGTTTGCCAACAGACAAAGGCGGAGCAAAGACCGCCAGCAGAACTGATGGGGCAACGAGTTATCGACGGGCCGTGGCAAGTTGTAGCGGGAGATATAACCGGCCCGTTCGTGAAGAGTAAACTCGGGCACGAGTATATCGTTGTTTTCCAAGACCTCTTCACTGGCTGGGTGGAGTACGTACCCATACGCAAAACGAACGCGAAGACTATCTTGAAAGAATTCAAAGAGAGGGTGGTTCTGCGATTCGGCACTCAGGAGGTGTTCCGGTCCGATAACGGCATGGAATTCAAGAATAAAGCCGTGGACGAATACCTCGCGGCGTCCATCACTCAACTACTCCGCCGTATCACACTCAGGCGAACCCCCCGTGAAGAGGGTGTACCGAACATTGAAGCCACGACTAGTCGCGTCTCTAGAGGAATCTCATGCCGAGTGAGATCAGAAAATCCCGGAGCTGATGCTCTCGTTGAACAACGCCGTGCACGCATCGACCGGCGTGAGCCCGGCCACACTCAACTACGGCAGGCAGCCGCTTCCCCCCGCGACGGCTCGACGCGAGTAAGAGCGTGAGGTGCTCGAGCAACGAGAGCGCGAGGCCGTCAATACGTAGGCAGAGCACCTGCGAGATATAGATAGCCTGCGAAAGAGAGCTGCCGCGCAAACTGCAGATGAGCAGCGGCGGCAAGCAGCATACTACAACGCACAACGGCGAGAAGTATCCTACGAGGTAGAAGATCTCGTCATGAAGAGGAACAGAGTCCTTTCTTCGGCACGCAAGGAATATCGGCGAAGTTAGCGTCGAAGTATGCCGGTCCGCTGAAGATCACAAAGATAACCGGCTCTAATACGGTGAGAGTCATCGACAAGAAGGGGTGAGTGAAGAGATCCTTCATGTCTCTCACCTCAAGCTATACAATGATGGAGACAGCGATGAAACTAGCGAAGGAGTAGACGACGTCGAAGATACGCAACCGCCGAGAGAAGGAATAAGCTTCCCGGTGACGAGCGACCCACCGGTAGTCGGCGGAACGCCGGCGAGCGATGAGCGTCCGGTCGAAAAGCGTCCCCGGGGACGCTCGCGGAAAACGGTTCGCGTCGTGAAACGAGTAGCTCCGAATAAAACGCGCGCGAAGGCTAGTGCGACAGCCGAGTCCAGAAACCCCCGAGGACGACCGAAAGGCTCTACGAAGCGGCTAGAATCTAAACTGAAGCGAGACATTTCCCTCCGATCGACTCGCGCGCAACGACGTGCGAAGGCGTCTAGCATGAGCAATAGGGCGGGAATGGATAACGACGCCGTCTAATGCACCGTTCCGGGTCTTTTTGTTGCAGATGGCTGAGAAATCATCGGTGCCGAGCACCGAGGGCGGTGCCCTCGAAACCGAGGCAATGGTGAGCGGGGTTCTGCGCGCCATCGAGCGGCTCGGGCGAGCTGAGTTCTCTCGCCCATCTTCGGTGGTGCTGGAGGAGCTTCCAGAGGCGGCCGGAGCCCCAGCGCTTTCTGCTCCACCCACCGTAGCCCCAGCGGCGCCGGTCCTGCGCCGACCGAGGGAGACCCTCGCCATCGCCGCGGGAGAGGACGCTACCGCAACGGAAGACGGCCAGACAGGCCCGGCGGCCCCGATCGCCGAGGGACGGGGACTGGTGGTCCCCGCGGCTACGGCGCCGACTACGGCCGAACCGGCCCCGCCATCGCCGATGATGGCCCGCTGAGGTTTTTTGGAGCGCCTCCTAGGGAGGGCGCGAATCACCAGCAGCCAGGCCTGGACGGTGGAAGGAAAGGCAATCCAGGCCTGGGATCGGTTCCTCGCCGAGACGCCGTATGGGAGGGACCTCACAGGGCTCTGGGCGGCCCGCACTGAGGGCCTGCGGGAGGAGCAAGAAATGCTCTCCGCCGCTCGGAAGAAGCGCCAGGAGGCTGAAGAGGCGGCGGTCCAAGCCCTCGAAGAAATCCAGGCCGCCGACGAAGAGACGGGGCGAAGCAGCCGAGGAGTGACGGAGGGAGGCTCTCCGCCGAGCCGGGGAAGCCACCATCGCCCTGATGCCATCACCGCTGCTACTACTGCGGACGACCGGGCGTGTCAACGGAAGCCAAATGCCCGACGGCAGTCCGCCACGACAAGGCACGGCCGTGGTTCCAAAACCGGGAGTAGCCACGGCCAAAATCCCCGCCAACCCGGGTGTGAATCCCCCGCTTCGGAGAGAATAAAGGGGCGCACCCTAACCCTTTTTCAGGAGAATGCGCACTACCGTTGAAGATGCTGCATGCGAGATAGCAGAGCAGACTCTCCGAGGGATAGTCCGCGCCTGGACGGGGGTGTAACGGCCGGCGGTGTGCGCTAAGGAGACATGAGGCGAGTCTCGGCACACCGCGATTAGTCCAGACGGTAGAGCATTCGAGGTAGACCTTCTTTGAAGTAGAGCATATTATAACGTAGAAAGTTCCGAAATAATATGTAGAAAAAGAATCCGAGTTTGCCTATTCAAAAAAATGTCTGCTAAATTCAGTATAGCAACAAATGTACCGAAATAACGTAAAGAGGCCTATTTTTCGGCATATTTTCTCTTATAACTTGAGAAGGAAGCGTTTAATCGAAAATAGTCATAGGACATTTTTTGTTTATCTGATATTTTTCTACAAAGTTAATGTATTTCCGAATCAAAAAATTTTATTTTGCGCTAACAATGAGTAAAAAACCGTTAAAAATGATATGTAAAATGTAACTAATTTTTAAGGGGCGTAAAAATCAATGAATGTTAATGAAAATTTGTGAAATGGTAGCTCATTATATGATAATACTACATAAAAAAATTCAGGATGATCGACGGTGTAGTTTTCCAGTACGGCTGTTGTTAACTAAAAATTTATAACAATTTTGTCGCGTGCCATGGGTTTAAATAAAGACTCCACGCGGTCGCTGAATTTTTTACACATACTTTGGCTTATATTCAATAATATGCAATATCAAAAATAGCCTTTTTTGCATTATACGGGTGCTTTAGAATTTTTTAAAATTTTTTCAATTTTTTTTTTATAAATAAATGCAATTACATGAAAACGGCTCGATGAAAATGCAATGTTAAAAAAGGCTTGAGAAGCTGATTAAAAAACGCTTTAATCGAGCTAAAACCGACCCGATTCGAATGACTACAACCGGAGATATTAGAGCTTTAAGTCAACCTAAATTTACGGCTGACTTAAACGTGAAGTAGACAAATAAAAAATGTAGTGTTGTAGCTAATTGTAAGAGCTTTCAATATCCGTTGAGTGCATTTCCGGCACTTATTTGCTTTATTAAATAAAAATTATGAAAGGAAGCCTGATCGTTGAAATTTCTCGGCGGAACGGCGCGGGAGGTGGAGTGGGGATGACTGCGAGCAGCTGTGCTGCCGCGCGGCACTGTCTCTTCAAAACGAATATGCGCGATAAAACTTAACTTTTCTCGGGAACGAATTAACTTATAGACTTCATTTTTTTCTAAATTTGATATTGTGAATCGAGAGGAATAGGAATTTCGCATTTAAAATTATGTAAATAAATAAATTCTAAGTGAATTTTACGCATGAAAAATTAAGCATTTTTTTTTCATTAAAAATGTATTTATGACATGAAATTAATGTTTTTAAAGTAAATTAATAACTAACAGATTATTCTAAATTAATGATTTTGCAATTTATTTGTAAAAAATGTAATCTTTTCTGTCTATATATTGGTAAATATGAATCTATTAAACATGGAGAGAGGAACTGGGAAATAAAGTACGGATAAAAAATAACATTCTAATAAATTTATTAACTATTTATACAAATTTTCGTTTTTCTAAAGGCTGTGTATCGTTTGCTTCGATTTCTATTTGTGGTTCTTCGTCGCTCTCACTGTCCGAAAAAATAGGTGTAGGTCCTTCTTCATTTATTTCGACTTCCACGTTCTCTAACTCATCTACATTTTCATCCAATGAAACCTGCAGCACATCGCTATTACTGCAGGTTTGCCCGTGACAATTTTTGCAGAAATCTGTGCATCGCAAGCCGTGTTTTACACAGCCGCATGTCTTCTTGAATTTTTCTGTACATCTGCAGCTGATATTTTTTAAAATATTATCAGGGACCAAAGAACCTTCAACGTAGGCTGGGGCCAAACAGTCTGTCTGCATTTTCCACCCCCAATCTACCGGGTTCAATGGATTACCTAGCCACTGTTGGATTTATAGATATGCTCTACATGAATGCACATTAGATGCAGACTCTGTTGGGGGTAAAGAAGCCAAATTAAAGGATTTTTGTCGTGAGCATTTTTTAAAAATTGTGTACCTCAATTCATTCAAACTTATGTTGTTCTTTTTTTTAGGATTGTATAACGCTCTAATAACTTCCTGGCCGGTTGCTGTTAATTCTGCTTTTGTGGCACTGCTTGAATAAAAAATTTTTACTTTATCTCTCAATTCACTATCGTTTTGCAATATTTTAAGAATTTTTCCTTTCCCCTGCTTATAAAAAGCTGATGTGGTATCAGACCCAGAAAAAGCATGAATAAATGCCACAACATCCTTTAAATTTTTATGGATCAAAGAATCACAAGAAAAAAATTTTTCTGAGTCTTTATTCTTTCCGGGTTTTAAGAAATAAATAGAATTTTCTGGCGACGCCCTTTGTGTTAATATTATCAAAATGTCGATATCTTCGGCAACTATGATTGTTGGTTTTTGTGGCTCGCTGATTTCGAGTCCAGACTCCACAATAAGGCAATCAGCATCTTCGACAGCCTGCTTATTTACAAATCCAGCATTTTCCAATTTACTTCTCGAAAACTGTATTAAGTGATTTTTATTTTTATCATTAGATAAAAATTTTTCTTGTGGAAACGTTGATGACATTGATAAATCAAAAATAATCTCTCTGCATTGCTGCCGCATTTGTCGCCGTTGACGCTCTGCATTTTTTGTACTTGTTGCTTTGTTCCCCGGATATCCATCAAATACAACAATACTATTAGAGGCATAGTGCTTCTTAACGTAATTTACGTAGCTATCTAATATATTTTCAAATAAATCTTTTTGGCGCCACTGCACTTTATGCAATAAATAGCCTCCATCTACAACATGCCGGCAATTTTCGAGATTAATCTGAACATTTTCCGGCTCAAAGAAATCGCACAATTTAGACTTTTCTGTTTTTCGGAAATTGGAATTGTCGAATAAAGATAACGGGAAAGGCGCAAGTTCGTAAGCTAGATAATTTTTCAATTCATTATCACCCTCTATGGCGACAGCAATTCTTTGAAATAAAAGAGTGGGATTGATGATCACTTCTTCATTTTTCAGCTTAATTGCTGTTACGTTTGAAAGCGGCACTGCTCTATTCTTTCTTTGATATTTAAAATTTTTGAAATTCAATCCATAACTTTTTTCCATAATTTTATTACCAATTTCCAATGCTTCGTGGCAGTTTATTGTGTCATCAGCTTTACACCCAGAACTAATCGACATCAGTTTATCATTACATTCAAATGGTTCGTACATCGAGAAAAATTTTAATAATTTATTTAAATCATCTGTATCTCTAGATAGTCGAGAAGCTCTGGAGTCAACATGCTGTTCAGGAGTTGAAAAATTAATATTGCAAAACTTCTGCATTGATTCTGTCACATCAATTAAAACGGGCATGGTTAATATCCATTTCGATAGTGTGCAGTCAGTAATGCCTCTTCCATGCGTTAATCCTCCACTAGTTTTCATACATCGCATCAGTATCTGTTCAATGGCCATGTCGGACCAAACACCCGAAAAAAATTTGTCTGTACGTCTAATTGTAAAATAACTATTTTGAACAAAGTTTTGATATTCTAATACATCCATTCGCTCTTCTAACTCGTACATATCTTGCAAATATAACTGAGCGGATTTTGCATAGAGATAATGTCCGCTAGCATGGAAAAAAGGAAGCATTTTTCTTATGCTTTGTAAATGAAGGTCCCAATTGCCCGACCTTTCTGCTTCAATATACTGCTTTAACAATGTCACCATATTATAATACTGCAACCACAGCTTGGCAGTAGGACCATTCTTTGCAAAATTATTAATGTGTTCTTGAAATCTACGAAGAATGCAACAAAATTCTTCGTTTTCTAAATTGATTACTGTTTCATTGCCAATATATTGTAAAATATTATTTATTATTTCAACCTCGTTTTCAGTAAAATTAAATGACGAAAGAATGATCATTCCCAACGCCAAATGAGCTAAAATATGCGCTCGAACGGCGCGGGCATAAGTATGTCCGTTTAAAATTTTATCTACAGAATTTTCTGCAAAAATCTCACAGAAAAGTTCTTTGATTCCACTTCCGTCCATAATAAAACCAATAGAACCAATAAAAGACATGGCTAAATGAAAACCTCCAAGCCTTAGAATCACTGTCGACAATTCCTTACAACATTCAAGAATTTCTTTTGCTTTATAATACAAAGGCTGGTCGAATGTTACAAAACAATGGGTTTGACTCATTGCTTTACATCTTCGATCAGCTTCATATAAAACTGTGTAAATCGTATCGTATTGACTTGGTGGTGCATTTATAAAAGGTAAAAAATTAATTCTGCTCTCACTAGACGTTTTATGGTCAGTTATCGTTTGCATAAACCCATTCCAACCTTCAAAATCAATATCGTATTTGCGCTTACCTACTAACCATAATAACTCGGTTGCTGATATTTTTATATCCAGTGACATTGAATGAACATTATTTAAATTTTTAACAGTAATTGATTCCATGCCTATATTAGAACGCTTTTGAAAAATTTGCAAATTTACTTTACCAAACGATCCTATAACATCAGCACTGGGAATTTTCTTTAGCCTGGGAACGGATGTGCTACCAGTGACAGATGAACGTGGCGTTACAATTTCAATACCTCCCATCGCATGAAATGTATTTTTGCCGTCCAAGGTATTTATGTTGTGGTCTGCATTATCAAATACATATTGGATATAAGAATTATTATATAGCAGAGTTTAAGGGTGCAACAAAACAGACGATTCAAATAACTGGCATTCTTCATACGAGGCGCTGCAACCCAGAGTGTTCAATATTTGTATGAGTTCCTTCGATCCATATTTTTTTGAAAGATTGCTGCTAGTCCAATTTGCAAAGACGATAAAAATGATCTCGGCCGAGCAGCTGCTATAATAGCATGCGCAATACTATTAATTTTAGTAATATATTTATCAGCCGTACGCTTATCTTTCAAAATAATTTCTTTTAGTAACTCTTGTAAAGATATCTTCCAAAATAATTTTTCCAGCACTTTGGATAATTCGTTTGCGCTCTGCTGTTTCATCCTTACATTTATTTTTGTACCAATTGTCAGTTAAAATTTTATGTCCAATGTTGAGAAATGTGATTATCGGCCCGTATTTGGAAGTGTGAATAATAATGTCTGTTCCAAAAATATCAATTAAATAATTTTTTAAATATTTTGTGTTGGGCCATTCGACACTTTCAAAATTTTGCAATATTTCTCGTACACTAAACTGGCATTCTTCTTTATTTTCCGTTATATAATTTACAATAAATTTTGCGGCTTTATAGGTATTAGTGTCTTCATTTCTACTCTCTTTTCTAAATTTATTATATAATAATTTATAGCAGCTTTGATGGTATCGAGCGCCTACAGCTACCAAATCCTCAACTTTTAGTATTCGATTATACACTTCTAATCATTCTCTGTCATCGACTTCTTGTAATTTGTTGAGTAAAGTAGTCCTGCTGCCAGTTTTAGATACAAAATAAACCACTTGTCGAATATTTGCAGCTAGTTTTTTTTTGTTTTTCTATAAAATCATCGCTAGCATCTTTTCCACAAATATAACAAAATTTTGCAAAGTTAAAATCGGCGCCTGTAGAAGTACGTGTAGAAATACCTGGCAGTGATTTTAATTTATTCTCTGCTGCTTGTATATTCTTTTCCCATGTATAAGATTTCGCACAATTAGCATGAACATTAATGGAGCTGAATTTCCGAAATTGCAAATGTTTTTTGTCTTGTCTCCTTATGCTTGATGCGACGCAACTTCGAATACTTTCTTCTTTCAATGTACGAATAGCACCGATATTTAGCGACTTTTCACAAATCATACAATCCACTTGATCAGCCATTACATTAGAATAGAAGCTGCAAAATAATATGTGCTATATAGTATTTAGCAGCGACTTTATAATTTATTGAAATTATATTATTGATATAGGAATGTTCTCTAAAATTTTTAGTATTTCAATCATAGGAACAGAATACTTACATGAATATATATATATATATATATATATTCTCTCCAATTTTATATATAAGTATGCGAAAATACACTCTGAAAACTAACTTTTAACTGGTAAACTATGACGCCAAGTGATTGCTACTAAGGATGCTTCCAGACTAACCGACTGAAAGACGTTACAGACTGCTCTACACAACCTATACTATTATAAAGGACGTTTTTCATAAGTGCTGTGGGATGCCGTTCATTCCAAGAACGACAGCATCTCTGATTGGTTCATCTCACCCGACTGGCCATGTAGCCGTGTAAGCGAAACATATACTAAGATTTCAAACAGGGGGGGGGGGATTACAAAGTGCGTTGACCTTCGTACCTTTCGTGTCAATACAAACGATTACCTACCTGGAGTACAATAGACCGCTTTACCTGCCGATCCACTAATACAGTTCGTTTACCTGAACTGAAGTTATTCAGTTTGTATAGATATTAACATAACAATATATTTACATACAATGAAAAAATATACTGTTTAATGTAATATATTTATAATAAAAATACACATTTTTTACAAATAAATTGCAAAATCATTAATTTAGAATAATCTGTTAGTTATTAATTTACTTTAAAAACATTAATTTCATGTCATAAATAAATTTTTAATGAAAACAAAAATTGCTTAATTTTTCATGCGTAAAATTCACTTAGAATTTATTTATTTACATAATATTAAATGCGAAATTCCTATTCCTCTCGATTCGCAATATCAAATTAAAAAAAAAATGAAGTCTATAAGTTAATTCGTTCCCGAGAAAAGTTAAGTTTTATCGCGCATATCCGTTTTGAAGAGACAGTGCCGCGCGGCAGCACAGCTGCTCGCAGTCATCCCCACTCCGCCTCCCGCGCCGTTCCGCCGAGAAATTTCAACGATCAGGCTTCCTTTCATAATTTTTATTTAATGGAGCAAATAAGTGCCGGAAATGCACTCAACGGATATTGAAAGCTCTTACAATTAGCTACAACACTACATTTTATATTTGTCTACTTCACGTTTAAGTCAGCCGTAAATTTAGGTTGAATTAAAGCTCTAATATCTCCGGTTGTAGTCATTTGAATCGGGTCGGTTTTAGCTCGATTAAACCGTTTTTTAATCAGCTTCTCAAGCCTTTTTTAACATTGCATTTTCATCAAGCCGTTTTCATGTAATTGCATTTATTTATAAAAAAAAAAATTGAAAAAATTTAAAAAAATTCTAAAGCACCCGTATAATGCAAAAAAGGCTATTTTTGATATTGCATATTATTAACTATAAGCCAAAGTATGTGTAAAAAATTCAGCGACCGCGTGGAGTCTTTATTTAAACCGATGGCACGCGACAAAATTGTTATAAATTTTTAGTTAACAATAGCCGTACTGGAAAACTACACTGTCGATCATCCTGAATTTTTTATGTAGTATTATCATATAATGAGCTACCATTTCACAAATTTTCATTAACATTCATTGATTTTTACGCCCCTTAAAAATTAGTTACATTTTACATATCATTTTTAACGGTTTTTTACTCATTGTTAGCGTAAAATAAAATTTTTCGATTCGGAAATACATTAGCTTTGTAGGAAAACATCAGATAAACAAAAAATGTCCTATGACTATTTTCGATTAAACGCTTCCTTCTCAAGTTATAAGAGAAAATATGACGAAAAATAGGCCTTTTTACGTTATTTCGGTACATTTGTTGCTATACTGAATTTAGCAGACATTTTTTTGAATAGGCAAACTCGGATTCTTTTTCTACATATTATTTCGGAACTTTCTACGTTATAATATGCTCTACTTCAAAGAAGGTCCACCAAAGCTTGGTTTTACTGCTCTACCGCCTGGACTAGATGGCACGCGCTAATACCGTAGAGGTAAACATTTCTCAATCTTGTGCAAAGGGTAAAGCCGAGAAATGCTTGCGCGTGCCAACGAAGGAACAGGCGATCAATATCGCCTAGGCTACCCGTGCCCGGTGCCTGCTTCGCGCAACCTCGGGATTTTCCCCGTGAGAAAAGTGAGAGAGGGTGAGAGAAGCGCACGAGAGTGCAGGGAGTGCTGTTGGTGCAGTGGGCGAGAGCGAGAGAGTGAGCGGTACAGCGGAGGCGCAGAGGGAGAGAAACGCAGCCCGGTGAGAGAGAGAGAGAGAGAGAGAGAGAGAACTTTATTCGCCTTTAAGGCAAAACTTGATACAGACAAATAACAAATGAAATACGTATACAATACTAAATCATATAATATATAGTCAATTGAAACACAATTTTTAAAATACACAATAATATCAAGAAAGAGATACATAAAAATATAAAATATAATAAGTCGCAAATACATAAATAAACTTCTTTTATAGTTTAACTAATAGTTTTGTCAATGTTATAGTATCCCAGTTTATTATATATCCTAGATTTGTATCACAGTATAATGCCACTTGGCAGAGTCATAAATTAGGTTAAAATTAAACGGTTTCTTATTTATAGTAGTTTCTAGAAAGCTCCTTTCCCACCAAGAGAGGCTAAGGATCGAGATCAACATAATGTTGACGCACCGCCCTCCTCAACGATAAAAATGAGGGTAGGTAACGTATGTAGGGAGGGAGTGAGTTCCAAAGGCGGACACCTTGGGCCGAAAACGCCTTATCACCCGTTTTGTAGTTTAAAGGCCGGAAACTGAAGTTCCGGCTGCACTCCCCTGCTGGTCGGCCTGCATTTATGCCTTGTGAAAAAAGCAGCTAAATATGATGGCTCACGTATCCTTAATAGTTTGTATAATAGTAGTGCTGCAAAGTAGAGCCTACGTGAGTCCATACGAAGCCAGCCCAGGTGCTTCCTATAGGGAGTTAATAGTGTCATCGTCAAGTACGTCTCGTAAGTCATTAACGTAAAGACAAAAAATCAGAGGGCCCAGAACAGAACCCTGTGGAACTCCCATGTTTGTATCTAGCCAATCAGAATTGCCACTTTTGTTAGAAATAATCACTTGGGTGCGTCCTTGTAAGTACGATTTGTTCCACAGGAGAGCTGATCTAGAGAACCCTAGCCGACAGAGTTTACGTAATAGTTTTGTCGGTGAGATGGTATCAAAGGCTTTGCTAAAGTCAAAAAGTAACAGTAGCGTCAGTTTTCTGTTGTCAATGCCTAAACGAATGTCATCAGTCAGCTTGAGAAGTGCCATCTGAGTGCTGTGGTGCTGTCGAAGTCCGGCCTGGAGGGGATCTAGTAAATTATAATTGTTGAGATACTCCGTGATTTGGTTACGGGCAATTTTCTCAAGCACCTTGGAGAGGAAGCAAAGTAATGATATAGGACGAAAGTCCGAGACGGTAGATGGCGCTTGCTTCTTTTTAAGAGCAATTACTTGTGCTTGCTTCCACGAGCCTGGAAAAACTTCCTGCGCAAAAGAGGTATTGAAAATTCTGACTAAAACTTCGCCGATTACAGGTAAAGCTTTTACGATCACACTTTGGGGAACTCCGTCCACCCCCCTTGCCTGCAAGGAGAAGTGTGATATGGCAAGGACTACCTCACTCAAAACAACTGGTTTAAAACAAAAACCCTCCTCAGTCGCGGTGCAAATGATGTCCATTGCTTCGTCAATGTTTTCAAGAGGGGACACGGAGATCCCAGCAAAGTGAGCGTTCAGCTCCCCCGGCGTAAAGCCATGAAGATCATCCTCTCTACGCTTTAGTAGAAGGCCGAAATTACGCATTTCCTTCCATATGTCCTTGTTATCATCGAGAGCGTCTGTGAGATGTTTATGAAGGAACAAGTTACGCTCTTGCGAGTTGCGTAAGTCGACTTCATTGCTGAGCCTGAGGAACTCATTCAACACAGCTACGCGCCCGAGACGTTTGTAACGTCTATGGGCTGCATTGCGTTTGTTGATCAGCTGCCTCAGCTCAGAACCAATCCAAGGAGCATGTTCTTTTTTAGGGTTCACAGTTTTTAAAGGAGCTAAGTTATTAATGGCAAGATTCAAATTAGAATTTAAAGAATGTAAAGCTCCCTCCAGATCGGATTCAACTGAACTCATGCTCGCCCAGTCACAGCTTGCCAGCAGTTCATTGAGTGTGTTCGGACAGATATTTTTGTAGCCTCTGTAGGAGAAGAAGTCTCTTACAGGCGCTGGCACGAAATAATTGATAGTAGCATCAATAATAGCGTGCATACCGAAACTGGGCAAGCATTCATTCCTATAGTTAAGCACTTCGTCGCTTTCGTCTGTCAGAATCAAGTCAATCCAGGTATGAGATGTTGGAGATTTGTGATGTGCTGGGCCATGCTGAACAATTTGAAGAGACAGCTCTTTAGCTAGATTTTTGATGGTATATGCATCAGCATCGGACGCCAACGACAAATCAGCATTCAGATCCCCCAAGATGAATTTATGGCTGTACTCTCCGCAAAGATCTCGCAAGACGTCAGAAAGGTCGGTGTCCTTTTGCATGGCAATGTGGGGGGGTCTATAAATGACACCGACTAGAATGGGTGCATCGGAGCCCTGTTGTACACTACAAAATAAATACTCAGGTATAGAAGGTCTTCCTATTCCCTGAGTATTGGACGATGCTAATTTCGTGATTTTGAAAACACTTCGTACATACAGAGCAACTCCGCCCCCACTCGTATTACGATCCTGCCGCAGTACTGAGTAACCACCAATCTGAATGACGCTGTTATCGACGTCCGGGCCCAACCATGATTCTGCTATGCCAAAAAGGTGGTAATAGGGATTTTCAGCAAGATACAAACGTAGATTATCAAGACGCGGCCTGATCGAATTGATGTTGAGAAAGCCCGCCTTGAGGGAACCCCCACTCCCCGGCATACTTGCAGCAGTCGATCCCAGTCATGATGCCTGCTCCGACCCGCCAACCTCTTCTACTTCCTGCCTTACATTAGTCATATTGGTGTTTCTAGTTATATTCACAGAGTTTGATATCTTACTATTGGACAGATGTTGTTTGGAAGGAGACTGGCTCGCCGTTAGAATGACTTGCAGATCGGTAGCAGTGGTAAAGACATGCGCTCGCTCACCACCATTTCGCCTTGCCAAGAATCTACCACCCGAGTGCCAAATATATTTAAAGCCCAGTCCCTGGGCAATGGACCTTAGGCTTTTAAATGCCTGAAATTTGTCATGGGGCAACATATCATTGATAAAAATTTTGTGGTTTGGCACACAAGCAGCTGAAACGAGGCTATACGATTCGGCGTCTATATCATTTGTGATGAAATAATTATTATCTAGCGAGCGCTTGGCTCTCATTACATCTCTGACCAGGCTCGTACTGCCGAGCCTAACTATACAAGAGGGTAATGCGCCGGATCCCGACACCAAGCCCTCCGCTGCCTCACCCTCCCTCTCTCTCTGGACGGGTAAGTGTCGACATCGTTTGCTTTCGCTCCTGCTTTATTTAAGCTTCACTGAAAAACTATTTCACTCCTCGGAGTGCTTTTTTCACAGGAAAGTAGCTCCACCGGCTCTCAAGCTCCCCGCCTAAGGGCCCATGTTTTACATGGTGTTCTATGAGCCAGGAGTTACTTTTCTGCAAACGACGCTTACCCTAACCTCCGAGGCCGGCAAACTAAACCATCATTTGCAGATCTTGGCTGTCATCGTTAGTCAATCTCGGAAGGCTTATCGATCCCACTCATCATATTCAACTAACCATCGTTCCAACACTGCACCGCACTTCAAGTCAGCACACGATTTGCACTTCACCATAACAACACAACGGCAACTTTCAAATTCTCCAAGCTAACCGCCAGCAGACAGTAAGCTGTCAATAATATCAGCAGAGGTGATCTTGTGTTTGTTTTGCTGTGGAACATGGATGAGAAGTGCGCAGTGTGTGGTGAAACATCAGCGAGGCAGATGGGATTATGCCCGATATGTCGCCGGCCGTGCCACTCGAAATGCTCCGGTAAGCGAAAAGGTGCTCCATGCGACTTATGCTGTACCGAGGAGCAGTCGAAGTCAGCGAGGGCGTTGAACTTCGCCATGCCAAAGAGCGCGCAGGTAAGCACACGTGCGTCGTTGTCACAAAGACGTACGTCTAATACATCTATTGCTGCCGCCCCCCACCATCGCTCGCCTATCGGCTCGTCGACGCCAGCTGCCAAACCTCCAGCGTGGAAAAGCTGCGCGAACACCTCTCGCTTGATGCGTGCTACCAGCGCGAAGTCTGCAGAGCGGGCTGTCGGAGTACAGGGGCCAGGAGGAACTGAGGGAGGTGCCGAGCGGGATAACTGCCCACAGGCGCAGAATGCAATCGATGCAACTCAGCCCTTGCTATCCGCCGAATCGAGGAGAGAGGTAGAGAAGACTGAGCCATCGACGGATATAAACATCGCAGCATCCTCCGCCACGTCTCACTCACTACCTCCACCGCAGGGGGATATAAACCTAGAGGGTGCTACGTATGTGTATATCCCTATGAGTACTCTGGATCATTTTTTCCAAAGGTTTGACATGATTCAGAAGCAGCTAGATGATCTAAAGCTCCCCGAGAATCGGAGATTCGTATCGAGCAGCGATATTACTACTTCTTTGGATGAAAATATAAATAACCACGCGCAGCTGCTCACACGGATCTCCGCTCTTGAGGAACAAGTGACAAAGCAAACTATCTTATTTGATTCTGTTAATGCTAAATATGATCTGCTTCTGGAGAATAATTCTATATTAAACTCTAAAGTTGATAAAGCACTTAACTGCTCTGAATGCGTCCAGTGTGCTCATAGGGGTACTGCGGAATTCGATTTAGATTTAGAATTAGGATTATCAAAAACCAACCGCAATGTATGTGACTCTGATGGCTCCACCCACTCTGCTAGCGACAATCTGCTGCAATTGTACCCCTCCTCGCGGCCTGTCCCCGGGGCTTCATCAAGGGGTTCTGGGAATGAGGGTTCTGAGTGCTGTGAAGTGATTCTAAATGGAGTTTTAGAAAAAGAGTATATTGATAACACTGAACTAACCAGTGAGGTTGCCTTCACGGTACTCAGAACAATCCTCCCTTCTCTAAAAGAGACAACATCATAAGAGCACGCGTGGTACAGGCACGGTACCGGTCCCCGAGAAGGGCGGGTGAGTGAGAGAGAGAGAGAGAGCCACGCTCGACTGCGGCCGATAGAGAGAAGGAGAGAGAGAGACAGAGAGAGAGAACAGCGCGGCCAACAGCCAGCTGCGGCCAGACCGCCGCCGAAGGAGAGGGAGATAGAGACGCTGGCACTCGCGCATTTCTGAGCAGCTCCGGCAGCACGCTCGAGAGAGAGTGCGACGGTAGGTGCGGCTGCCGACGAAGGCAGCCGACGGCGAGCGACAGTACGCAGCAGAGTGAGGAAATAGACTTCGCCGAGGGTTCGCACGAGCCAGTGCTCGCGCATTCGACTTTTGCTGCGCCGTTCATCGGCGAATCCGCTTCGGGATTTGGCGCGCTGAGGACAAGATCTACCTTGTTACAATATATATATATATATATATATATATATAAAGACCTATACACGTTATTTCTGGTAATCTACAGGGTCCTATAGTTTATCTCTTCAGAGTTCCCTATATAAGCGCGTGACTAAAGAAATAATATCCCTGGGGTTATTGACTCTAGACGCGTCCCAGAAATAACGCTTACGTACAGAAAAATTTCCGGGACGTCCCGGAAAAAACAGCGCGTCCCGGAAATAACAGCGATGTACAGTGTAAACGTCCCGGAACGAACCGTTGCAGATATATATATATATATATATATATATATATATATATATATATATATATATATATATATATATATATATATATATATATATATATATATATATATATATATATATATATATATATATATATATATATATATATATATATATATATATATATATATATATATATATATATATATATATATATATATATATATATATGATGTTTCAGGTGAAGTGAGCATGTCAAAATTTTAAAATCGCTCAAAACTCGTTTACTTTTAGTTTTTTATGAAAAAAACATGATCCTCAAATTTTAGGTCGATATTTGCATAAATAAAGAAGTCATACAACATTGAAAATTCAAAGTTTTTGCAATTTTTGGTTAAAATCCAAGTTTATTCATTTTGTTACTCAAAATCTTGAAACTTTTTATATAGAACATTGATTGAGAAAAAGTTCGCATTTTATTTGTAGAATACACCAGTATATTTTTTATGACCCTTTTTGAAAGTCTCTGATTTGTTGGTTTTTGGTATATTCATCGAGCAAAAGTAAGGACTACGCCAGTACCAAATTTCTCCATCAAAGTTTTTTTCAATTCTTTGGACAAAATACTTTAATTTAAAAAAAAAAGTTTATGGCTGGAGCTAAGGAAAAAATTCTACAGCACATTGTAAATTGATAAAAACCATAAAAATGTTAAATCATGCAACCGTAAGCCATTCTGTGCTTGAGTATCATTTGAAGACTTCATGTTACTTATCTTGCTACAAAATTTTGTATTAGCAGTAAATGTACATTAAAAACCTAATTTGATTTGTCGAATACTTCATACAATATATTTAGCAATGTGCTCAAACCTGACTTACTTTGAATTTTCTGAATAGATATTATAACTGATTGACATCAGAGTTACCGGTACCTGGATCAAGAATTCATTCTAAAATTGAATCACTACTTTCTTAATATTATATAAGTACTTCTATAATATACTACAGTAATACTATATAAGTACTTTTTATAATGATTCAAATTATTTAATACTGAAAGTCAGAGATGTTGCGGATAAAACTTATAGTAAGTTAATCTTTATCGGATATTCACTAAAAATCATGTTTTATACTACTTTAGATGAATTTAAAATTTAAAATTACTATCTTACTGTTAATGAATTAACTCGTACTGGAATTGTGAAACTGGTGATTAGAATGCGATAGTACAGGTATTTAATTCAGTTATAAGATATCAAAATAGATAATTTTTCATATGGTTCTTTTCTATGCAATATATGAAGTGTTTTTGTCCAATTATTTTTTTGTTTAATTTCAACAGTTCATATCAATCACATAAATTACACAATTATTTTAATGTAAGCTTTCAATGTTCTGTTTGTTTACATTATTTTGGCCGGCTGCAATTCACAATTATTTTTCAATAGTCTTAGTAAAATTATTTTTATGGTTTTTATCAATTTTCAATGTGCTGTAGAATTTTTTCCTTAGCTCCAGCCATAAACTTTTTTTTTAAATTAAAGTATTTTGTCCAAAGAATTGAAAAAAACATTGGTGAAGAAATTTGGTACTGGCGTAGTCCTTACTTTTGCTCGATGAATATACCAAAAACCAGCCAATCAGAGACTTTCAAAAAGGGTCATAAAAAATATACTGGTGTATTCTACAAATAAAATGCAAACTTTTTTCGAATCAATGTTCTATATAAAAAGTTTCAAGATTTTGAGTAACAAAATGAATAAACTTGGATTTTAACCAAAAATTGCAAAAACTTTGAATTTTCAATGTTGTATGACTTCTTTATTTATGTAAATATCGACCTAAAATTTGAGGAACATGTTTTTTTCATAAAAAACTAAAAGTAAACGAGTTTTGAGCGATTTTATTTTTGACATGCTCATTTCACCTGAAACATCCCATATGTATATATATCTTCCTAGATTATATAGATGTTAGCATTATTTATTAACATCAGTCACCCCTCCCCCCTGCGTTGCCCCACCCCCTTGTGCCCACCCTCATGCCCACCCTTTTCATTAATCGTAGTTATCATCTCGGTACACGTGCGACAAATATTTTTTTCTCACACCACGCATAAAGTATTGGGTTTACATCCTGACAAATTGTAATAAAGTTTGGGTATTACTCAAAATTGGAATACACGGATTTTTGAAGTCGCTGATCATGACTTTGCTGTCGGAGTTTCGAAATTCAATATGGAGGTTAAAAGTTCAGAGAAAGCTTAGATTTTGCTCAAAATTAGAATCCATGGGTTTTCGAGATCGCTGATCACGATCTTGCTATCAGACTTACGAAATTCAAAATAGCTGTAAAAAATTCGAAAAAAGCTTAGATTTTATTTAAAATTAGTATACAGAGGTTTTTGGGGTTGCTGATCAAGTCTTTCTATTAGACTTTCGAAATTCAAAATGACGGATCCAATATGACCATTAAAAGTTCAAAAAAGCTTATATTTTGTTGAAAATTGGTATACAGACATTTTCAAGGTCGCTGATCAAGATTTTGATATTAGGCTTTCGAAATTCGAAATGGCAGAACCACTATGGTGATTAAAAGTTCGAAGAAAGCTTAGGTTTTCTCAAAATTAGAATTCAGAGGTTTGTCCGATGCTCGATGCGCCGCACTTCGATATTGGGAATCTGAGAGGCCCAAGCTTTATCGACGCTTGGACCTCAGATTCCCAATATCGAAGTGCGGCGTGTCTAGCGTTGGACTGTAGAAGTTAAACGCGCACTAAACTATAGTAATATAAACATCGGACTACGTTGTGCGATTGTTTGGAATCATGCACTTCAAGTACGTCTGAACTTTTATGATACGTTTTTCATCTCGTAAAAAATCAATTAATGTATTGATTTAGTTCAAATATAATTTGAACTTCTATAATCCCAAACCTTTAACCCATATTAATTTCAAATTTTTTTTCCATGTAGTACCCATTGTTTTAGTTTTATTTTTTTGCTGCGATTGTTTCTAATTGTTTTTAAATAATTTGGCAGGTTAATTAGATTATTGGTGAATAAAGGTGAATTGCATTATTGCTCTTATACAACTGTTTTTAATGCTAATGGTCATGTATCTGCTTGGAATCTGTAGATTTTTTTTCCTAGTGGTACTATTGGAGTTAATAGATTTTGACTTAAAGTCTTTGTAATGATGGACAGTGATTCATAAGAAAAGATTTAATGTAAGTTCATAGGATTTTTATCGACTGTAAATTTGTTTTTATTGATTATTTTAAGTAATCTAATCTGTAGTCTTTTGAGCAAGATTTTACTGTTAGAGTACGCGCCTCCCCAGGCTACTATTCCCTATGAAATAATACTATGAAAGAGGGCGTAATATACCATCCATAAGGTGTCAGTAATCCTGAGTTTTGACCATTTATAGAAGATGAGAATAAGATACTTAGTTTTGTTGTATATATATTCGATGTGCTCGTTCCATCTGATGTTACCATCGAAAATTATGCCTAAATATTTGGTACTTTCAACTCTTTTGATTTTTGTGATTTTTATGTTTATGCTTAAATTTTTTGGTGTACTATCTACTTGATTACCAAATTCAATATAAACTATTTTGTCCGCGTTAAAAGACAGCTTGTTAAGAGCTAGCCACGTTGATATTTTGTGCAAAGTTTCATTCATTTTAGTTTCGACTTCTTTCCATGTTTTTCGTCGACTCCTTTGATAGAGCACAGACTAGACCCCACCGATAGGCTAATAATGCTGATGCCAACAGTGGGCGTATGAAACGCCTTCAACTGGGTGAGGTGAGCAGACATCGTGGAGATAATCTCCGATGCTTTTCCGCTGCCCCCATACCTTCTTTGAGTTCTGAAGGACAACCTACGAGACCGACACATTGCGTACGTGACGCAGACTGGGATCAAGAAAAGAAAAATGATGGCGGGGGTGGCGCAGGGCACGATCCTTGGCCCCGATATTTGGAACGTGGGGTGTTGGACCTTGCGATGCCGCCGGGGATATATCTATCTATTTTTTCGGCTACACAGATGACCTGGTCATCGTCATCATGACCAGAAACACACGACTGGCTCACATGAGACTGAGCCAGGCCACGAGATGGATAGACGGATGAATGCAAAGTCGGGGACTACAGCTGGCATTGCAAAAGACGAAGTTACTGTACCTAACGAGGAAACGAATAGCCCGCGAAGTATCTGGGGGTAACCTTGGACAGAAGGATGACATTCTGGCTGCACATACGTTGCGTCATTGAGAGGGCGGCTTTAAAGACCGCCGTTCTCGTCCACCTCATGGCAAATACAAAGGGACCGAGGACGAGCGTAGTACGACTGCTTATGACGGTGATCCACTCGATGCTCCTATACGGGGCCGAAATATAGGCTGACGCAACGCGAAATGAGAAGTACTACAAAAAGATCGCTACGGTAGAAAGACAAGGGGCGCTGCGTAGGTAGCGGTTGTGGTCAGAGGTGGCGGTGCTGGCGGTCGCCTGGGTTGTCCCAGTGCTCCTCCTAGCTCTTAAACGAAAGAAGATTTATTATTTTAATTTAGTATAAAATTTCTTCTAATATATGAATTAAAATTTTATGAAAAAACCATAATTATATTTTTCTTTTTTTTATTACATGTGAATAAAAATAATCACATGAATTTTATATATTATATTTAAACGAATTCAGAACATGTCTTATAAATTCGTAGAAAAGTTTTACCACTATTTTTGTAATTATTTTTTCTGCTTTTTTGGGCTTATTTAAAAACTACTTTTGGAATGTGTCAAATTCTATTTTTCATTGAAAATATTGTATTGTACATTTTTTTTTAATTTATAAATTTTGAAAAGTAGTCAATATTAAAAAAAAAGTGTTATTGTTTTTTCAATTATTGCGCTTTTGAAACTGTTTTAGTCACTGTTAATGTATTTAATTAAAACATAATGTTTTTTCAATTAATTGTTAAGAAGTAAAAATTGCCAACGAGTTATTCATTTAAAATTTCGTTTTATTTAATAAAACATTTATTAAATAATAACCCCAACGTTTTGGGTTTCCTTATTAAACTCCTCTTCAAAGGCACTGTGACATAAAATAACAAAAGTTTTGAAAACAAAATTGTCGAATAAAGCTATAGCAATACAATCAATTTGAATATCTCACCAAGTATTGCTCTCAGCTGATGTATGTTACGAAGGAGTTGGTATATAATCGAGTGTCGTGAGACTAGTAAGTCTAGGAATGGCACTAGAATACCGGAGTAAATAATGTGTGAGAACAAAAGACAAAATAATAGTCTGAAAAAGTAGAATAGTTACTATCGAAAACTTAAGTGGAATGTGGACTGCCTTCATCTTAGTGCCCGAGCAGAGAAGTACCGCGGGGAAGATATAAATTCACGTCCAGTTCTCGCACCGCGCGAAGGTAGATAGACGGTATTCAAAGTTTGAATATGTTCTTATGCAAAATAGATCATTTAAGTCATAGCTAAAAATGGGTAGTCTCGAATTAGCTTTTTCACGTCTCAAACTTTATCTTTTGCGAATACCTTCAAAATGAGCTCTGAATGATGAATCGTCAAGGTTATAATAATGCTAAAATCCATAATGGATATCAAGAAATTAATATACTCTTTCTGAGGTGGTTGATCTAGTATTTATTGCAATTAAATTCTGCTTTTTGGACTCCAAGCTTTAAAAAAAACTTTTTTCATTACTTCTCATGATTCGAAATGATACGTATTAGCTTTATCAGCATTGTCAAAGTAATGTTTATGTCAACTGTTAATATAAGCCAGGTATTGAATATTCTATGCTTGACGACATCCTGCCAGAACAGCTTAAAACTCCGATCAAAATAGCCGGAGTCGTCGGGTAGGACAACAAAGGTTAGAATTATCAAAGCGCTCCGGTAAAAACAGACTGAGCGACGAGTACACAAAAAAATTGAACTGCAGTCTTTTATATATCTGATATGCTCATTTTTGAAATAGTATATTATGATACTAGTGCCTTCAGTGGCCCATTATTGCACGACGTGAAATTAGCGCCCGAGCGCAGCGTGGTTGATAATTCACGCCGTGCAGTGGGCCACTGAAGGCACTAGTGTCGTATGATATTTTATAGCACGTTTACCTAAGTCCGCTGTCACGCCTATTCGTGCCTTAAGAAGTCCATTTTCGCACGGTGAGGTTAGCGCACGAGCGTAGCGAGCTATAAATACATATTAAGGGGGTCAGGCACCTTTCAAATGTCGAAAAATCGTTTTTTTAGATATTGCACTAGAAAAACACTTGTAGAATATGTCCCAATTTGTTTTAAAGCATTATCTATTTTTGTTTTAAGAATATACACACAACACTGATAACGCCTTCATTTGTTTTTTGTTCAAATTACTAATTTTGTTTTCATTTCTCTGTTCTTAATATATACAAAATTCTCACTTTACATATCTATATATATATGTAAAAAATCCAAAAATAATATTTTAACTATTAATATAGAGATTAAAATAAATAATATAATTTATGGACAGAATTTTTGGCAAAAATAAAATATTTGAATTTGAAACTTATAGCATTGAAGTTGGCAACGTAACAACCTCACTTATCAACAGACACTCACTCCTTTATTTTAATCCTATATTAGGTGCAAGCACCAGTGCAAGCACCAGTGTAGACATGCACAGCTGTCATTTCATATTCATATAACCACGATGAAATCAACAGCTACTTTATACAAAGTGCTGTTCTTAACTTTAATTTTTCGCATTCATGAACGGATTTTGGAGTAAACATTAAGTGTATAAAATGTGAAGGTTTACAACAAAAGTTATTAAAAGTATAATACAAGTGTGCAGTGGCATTTAAACTAAAGTTTTAGAAATAGCATTTTAGTACTTGAACTTTTATTCGAAACAATATACTTAAAATAGCAGGGATCGATACGAAAGAAAAATTAAGTCTATACTGACTCTTACAAAAAACATTTAGTGTACAGATTCAAATCAATATATTAATTGATATTATTAATGAAATTAATATATTAATTAACGCACTCACAGATTTTTGCTCAAAAAATAAAAAATAATGAAATTCTGATTAGTAGAAGCCGAGAAAATATATAGTCTTCGAAAGTGAGTGTGCGAAGTCCGCGCGCAGAGTCGTAGCGCGCATGCGCTCCAGCCGCCAAGCAGCCGCCACGCGCGTTCCAAATTGGAAAGGAAGTGAAAGATATGCTATTGCGTAGAAAAATATTATAGAACCTTTGCTTCTGCCAAAAAGCTACCATCATCAATCATCGTCTGAATCTCACTATGTTATAATTGATATTTTATTTACTGAAGTGAAAACTGTTATGCACTGTAATAAATATATATTAGTCGTATTCTTTTTATTAATTCATAATGTTATATGTGAAAAAGAATAATTCAGGAAAAGTAAAACAGTTCACCCTACCAGATATTAAAAGAAGATCAATAGGAATCTTGCTGCTATAAACATTCTTTTTAAGCATTGGCTATGGGGATACTGGCTTCATAACATGCATTAAGGATTTTTTATTTCTCAACACATTCTACATTTACCTCAGTATATAATTACCTAATATGTGTGAAGAAGTTTATTAAAAATATGGATACAAAAGCATCATAGGATGTTTATGTTTGACCACTAAACAATGCTAAACTGACTGATGTCGCTATGGCTGTTGCTGCTACGAGTGCTCATAGCTTACAAGCCTGAAGGATCGGGTAGTGAGGTATCAGAATATTTGTTTCAAATATAAAAGATTTTAAGCTAAAAACAATATTTTTTTATATTTCAGGGTAGAGAAGGAGTTACAGAAGAAATAAAGATGTATTTTGATAATTTTATCTTTAAAGCTGTTTTCTACATAATGTAAAATTTTGGGCTCTGCCATCGACTCCAGGTCTAGGAACTACATATATTTTGATGGAACAGCTCCTAAAATCTTGGTATTTCATATAATTATTGACTGAAGAGTTGCATGTATCCAATTTATTTGAGTAAATAATTTTTTACGATCAAAAATTGCTAAAGAAATCTTAAATTTAAGTGAAATTTGATACATACAACTCTTCAGTCAATAGTCATATAAAATACCAAGATTTTAGGATCTGCCCCATCAAAATCTATGCTGTTCCTGGATCTGGAGCGGATGGCAGAGACAAAATTTAGAAATGGTCATATTTTTGGATAAAATCAATAAAAAAAATTTTTTTGGGTCTCATTACAAATTAAATAGACTTTCAGAGTATTATTTCTACATATTTCTAATTATTAAAATTTATTTTTTTCAGGTCATTTTGTGGAGAAAATTTTAAAGGTGTCTTACCCCCTTAAGATTATTTCCACCAAAATTCAGCTGATTTGGTCAAGGGGTTTAAGAGAACGTCTACAAAAACTGACAAAAGTGGAAAAAGTTACTGTTAGAACGAAATAGCTATTGTTACTGTCTATATTAACCCTTAGAGGGCCGTGATTTCAAAAATTTTAAAAGCTCATAATTTGTACTGAAAAGTGATCTGAGATTCCCAAGTTAGAACCAAACCAAGATCGGATATTGGCGAGTCAGACCATGACGCCTCAAGGCGTCATCCCGACCCTCTAAGGGTTAAGATAGACTGATCTAGGAGGGCTTCAAATGTTGGTTTTTACATATAATTTGAAGAGTAACATTGTTTTTAATGCTTATCGAAGGAACAATGTTCCTGTCTTTATTCAAACAGGAAAAAAATTTCTGTGCTGATATACAGCTTCAAAATGAATTTATTTCTTAAAATATTATAGCTATAACTTTTGATCCAGACTTCAACCATTCATCATTCAGGGTTCATTTTGAAGGTATTCACAAAAGATAAATTTTGAGATGTGATAAAGCCAATTCGAGACTGCTGGTTATGTCTCAAATGACCTATTTCGCATAAGAACATATTCAAAATTTCTGATTTTTAACTTTTCATGGGGATATTCATACCATATTCTATGGTAAAAATCCAACCAATAATGTATGCACCATTTTTTTCATAAAATGTCATGGTATGGAGTAAAACATTGAGATTTTTTTAAAAAATGTAAAATGACAAATTTTAACTTGAATATAACTTTTTGCACATCAAGTTTTGAGCTCTGAAATTAGGTTTCTACATTTAAAATATAATTTCTGAATTTTTAGTTATGTTCAGGTCAATTTTAATTTTTTCACTGTCCGACTTGGCGTGAAACGTCTCATATATATATATGCGATATTTCACATGAAGTCAGCAGCTCAAAATTTTAAAATCGCTTAGGTTTGGCGAGTCAAAAGTTTTCAATGAAAAAAACATGTTCCTAGATTTTTAGACCCATATTTTAATAAATACAAAAGTTATTCTACATGAAAAATTGTTATTTTTACAATTTTTGGTGAAAACTCAACTTTTGTCATGTTTTTACTCAATATGCTGTAACTTTTTGTATAGCACATTGATTGGAAAAAATTTGCATTTTACTTGTAGAATGTGGCCATATTTATTTTATAACCCAGTTTGTAAGCCTCCGATTGATTGCTTCTTAGTATACCTTAATCCAACAAAATTTTTTCTGATTCTTTATTAAAGATCCTTGAAAATAAACCCTGGATCGAGATTGGCAAATCCTCCTAAAAAAAGTTGTTTTTTTTTAAATATCAATAGAAACCAATAATTTGTATTTTCGGCAACCGGCTGGATTTTAAAACTTAAAATTATTCATACATCTCATGTCATGGATCTTGTCACTGAATCTTGTCAATGTAAAAAAATACAGTATTTTCAATTCTACATACTTATAATAACTATTATATTTACTTTCCTGGATTTTCAATGGAAGCCGCTTAAACTGTTAATACACTCTATTCGCATTCTTCATATCTACCCAAAATTAAATTTAATAAGTAATCTATTATTATGTATGCAAAAGCTGAAGGTGAATTACTATAAAGAAGTTCAAATCAAAGTAGATGATAGACAATTTAGAGATTGTATATTCCAATACACAGACAAATACTTCTTACTCTATCATTTTTAAATAAAATATTGTCTTTTTACTAAGACTTCGCTTGATAAAATTTCAGAAACTATGTAATCTATAATCATGTAGATTATTAGCATCCATAATTTAATTATTTAATTTTAAGCTTACACTGAAACCATGCTCCACAATTAGGTCCAAAGAAATTTATTATTAACATGTTTAAAAGCTAGGGTTTAAAATTCAGGGTGTTGGAATATAGTTATCAAAATTGTCTATCAATTTTGGAGCATGGTTTCAGTGTAAGCTGCAATGGTATACTTTTTACTATATATTTAAATCTGTTAAACACTATAGGGTGGGCAGGGTGCGCAAAATAAAGCATGCAAACGCTCAAATAGTTTATACCCTTTTCTCTTTATTTGCTATCCTTTACAGGCTAACACACTTCATTTAATTCATTCCCACCCCTCTATGGACGCAGGTTACTACTCCCTCCCTTTACACTCCCTGATCACACTACTAAATTTTTCTCACGCACTCACCTTCTATTTCTCTCCCTGCTTCCTGCACCTGCTTCAAACAACCGGCGCCGGCATTACATTGAATAAACCATCCAGCCATGATTCAATTTTAACGGCTCTTATACAAGTATCAACGGCCAGCAGGTGCCTCATTTGTTTTGATTGGCGTCCTTCATGTTTGGCTTTCAAAACATGGAGAACAGGTATGTGGTGTGTAAGGCGACGACTACACGCACTCTTAGAATGTGCCCAAAGTGCAAGCAGGTATGCCACTCCAAATGTGCGGGTAAAAAGAAGGATGGACCGTGCGATATTTGCCGCAACGGAGAGCAGTTCCCGACAGCGCCGAAATCATCAAAAGTAGCCAAGCTGATGGGCGCACATGTGAGCAAGTACGCTACTAATACCAGCACACTTGGCTTGTCTGTGCCTGATAGCTCGCGCTCATTGGGCAATAGTAGTACCAGCGCATCGTCTGTCTCGCCGCCTGGCTCTCGTACCGAGCATTCGCGGCCGATTGCCGAAGCGCTTACGCAACGTATATCGCCGGTCGAATGCCGGCATAGTCCAGGCAAACTAGCATTTTTCATTACCATGACTGTGAACAGTAATGTCAGCGGATTCTTATAGTTTCCGGTAGTAGAAACATAATGTATATAGTTGCTGCTTGAGAATTGTGAAATTTCATTGTTTAAATAATGCTCAAAGTTGAAAAAAACGGATTTTTGCTTATATATTTGCAACTATTGATCTGACTGACAAAAGTCGTAATTGAAATTTGTAGATATTAAAAAGATCTATCGAGTCAGCTGCTTACCGAAACTATATATTAATTAGTTCATTAATTATTGCAAAAAAGTCTAAAATCGCTATGTTTTAAATTATCAATAAAAAATTCAGATTTTATCATTGAGGTTCGAAAAGTACTTGTAAAGGTAGGTCTTACCCCACCTTTATTACCAGCTATTAAGCCGAATCTGAAAAATTATTTTTTAAGGCTGTACGTTATTAATTAACTAAAAAAATTTTTTTTTTGACAGGAATTTCTACGTTTTTGAGCAGTCGTACAGAAGTCTGGGAGGGCTCATTTTAATCTTAAATAGTTGAACTTTCATGACCAAAAAAGACCTAAGCGATTAAACAATTAAAAGTTGCTTAAAAAACGCACGGTCAGACTATTATAGTTAGAAACTTCTCGCCTTGATATTCGTAAAGTAGGCATTTTTTAAGAAATTTTAAGACCTGAATGGTTGCTATAGCATAATTAGAAGCTGAGATAATCTTTTTTTTTTTAAATCACTGCGGCCTTATTTTTAAACATTAAGGAACAAAATATGATGCTTTGCTAAGTTCGAGAGTTGTTCTAATAGTAAACAAATTTTTTATGTTATTTATTTACAACCGCATGCATGGTTGATTGATAAAGACAAACGTTTTTACGGCTGTGAGCCGCTCGCAGAAACGGAACGCGCGTGGCGGCTGCTTGGCGGCTGGGCATGCGCGCTACGACTCCGCGCGCGGACTTCGCACACTCACATTCGAAGACTATATATTTTCTCGGCTTCTACTAATCAGAATTTCATTATTTTTTATTTTTTGAGCAAAAATCTGTGAGTGCGTTAATTAATATATTAATTTCATTAATAATATCAATTAATATATTATTTGAATGTAATAATATGGTCGCAAAGCAGTAAAATGATATGAATTTATTAGATATTAAAATCTTACTTGCAATTATAAATTTTTTATTATTATTATAATTAATTATTTCATGAAATAAATATAATAACTCTATTTTACCGTAATAACACTATTTTACAGTAATGATAAAAATATCACCGACTTAAATGATTTAAGATTTGTAAACTTCGAGAAATCATCAACAAGGTCAAGTTTTAAACTAGAAAATCTTCCCCCAAAAGAAGGTACAGGAAATCAACACTAATTCCGCACCATCCAACAATTACAGCAATGGTTAAGTAATTATAAAGAAGCACATGAATGGGGATGGAAAAAGACTGAAAACGGCCTTAAGCTTGTCTACTCAGAATATCCGTTAATTCCAGAACAATTGCTAAAGGTGATACAACCAGCTATAAAAAAAAATATATGTGGATGTGTTAAGAAGGGGCTGTTCTGTAGTAACGTATATGCATGTAGTCAGAAATGTTGTAATAAAGAGAAAGTATTTGAAGAAATTGACGAAAACCTAGATGCATAAGAAACCGAAATAGTTTCTTACATAGAAAGCGATGTTTTAGAATCCGCCATAGACGATGACGTTGATCCAGATGATCCTGATTGCGATCATCGCGATAAACGTCAAAGACTAGAATAAGTTCCGTATATAATTATTATCAGAATTAACGCCTTCATGTATATATTTTATAATTAAGTGTATACCATTTGTACGATTTTTTATAGTATTTGTATAATTCTTTGTATGACATTTTTATACAGAACCTTATAATTACAAATAAAATATTAATAATTGCCAAATGGATGTTATTTTATTTCTCTGCGACCTTACTATCACATTCAAATAATATATTAATTGGCGTACTCGGAAAGTTAATTATAAACGTTAATAATTATTGGCAATTTACATAGTACATTAAAATAAGAAAGAATAATACGATTATTATTATTAGATAGTATTGGTTTAATTTATTTCATGAAATAATTAATTATAATAATAATAAGAAATTTATAATTGCAAGTAAGATATCTAAAAAATCTAGAAAATATCTAAAAAATTCATGTTATTTTACTGCTTTGCGACCTTATTATTGCATTCAAATAATATATTAATTGACATTATTAATGAAATTAATATATTAATTAACGCACTCACAGATTTATGCTCAAAAAATAAAAAATAATGAAATTCCGATTAGTAAAAGCCGGGAAAATGTATAGTCTTCGAGTGTGAGCGTGCGAAGTTCGTGCGCGGAGTTGCGCGCATGGCCAGCCGCCAAGCAGCCGCCGCGCGCGTTCCGTTGCTGCGAGCGGCTCACGGCCGTACAAACGTTTGTCTTTATTAATCAACCATGCATGCGGTTGTAAATAAATAACATTCAAATTTTGTTTACTATTAGAACAACTATCGACCTTAGTAAAGCACCATATTAAGTTCCTTAATGTTTAATAATAAGGCCGCAGTGATTTAAAAAAAAAAGATTATCTCAGCTTCTAATTTTGCAAGAGCAACCACTCAGGTCTTAAAATTTCTTTAAAAATGCCTACTTTACGAATATCAAGTCGAGAAGTTTCTAATTATAATAATCTGACCGTGCGAGCCTATTGTTTATAAATATTTTGGAGTACATTTTTTAAAGCGTTTTTAAGCAACTTTTAATTGTTTAATCGCGTAAGTCTTTTTTGGTCATGAAAGTTCAACTCTTTAAGATTAAAATGAGCCGTCCCAGACTTCTGTATGACTGCTCAAAAACGTAGAAATTCCTGTCAAAAAAAAAACCGCTGCCAATTCATTGGCCCGCGGCTTCCTCAAAATATTTGCTTATTCCTTTAATGAATTTTTAATAACATAACTTATAATATTTGCAACAATTTATGACATAATTATAATTAAATTCATTTATGAAGATTAAAAATTATTAATTTTTAAATTATGTATAAAATGTGAGTAAAATAATAGGTATGATTTTTTTTTAAATTATATGTGAAAAATAAATAAAATAATTGATTGTAATATTATCGACAAAACCTTTTAAAATTCCTAAATAACTTTTACTTCAAATTATATATTCTTTGCGAAATTTCACATATAGGGTACTTGTCTCTAGCCTGTCCGTATTTGTGTGCTCTTTCTGGAATTTCCGATGTAAGGAAAAGGCTCTAACCTTAAAAATAATAAATGGCTATTACAAAACAAAAGCAGGTATACAACACGCGCGCATCCGCGTATAGCGCATAGAGCATGTTATTTCCATTTTCTACTACTAGAATGTTGGGCGCGCTACGCGCGCCTACAATGTCGCTGTGTTCTCTTGAGTCGACTACAATAATTGTGTAATGTGACTCATTACATAAATATATTTGTTAATGTATACTGTTAATTATTCGATTAAAATGTTAATTCTAGATACGTGGTGTAACGAATTTCATTGTCACGGAGAAACAAAAAAAAATAGACCTCGAATATTGCCTATAGAAGAGAGCATGGAAAATAAAAAGCAAATAGATTTAGGAAAAAAAACAGTGGAGAGGGCTCTAGCATGGGTGCAGTGTGTATAGTGTTATATTCAAAGTATAACAATTTTTACACACTTTATTTATCTATAATTCGTGTTAAACCATATTCTTTCTATATATTCTCTAGACATATTCTATATCATTTCAAAGAACACGATTTTACGTATACATTGCATAAAGTAAACATATTAAACATATGTAAATAAATGTAAATATTTTCTTCATTTTAAATTGTACACTAATAATAATAATGATAATAATAATAATAATAATAATAATAATAATAATAATAATAATAATAACATACATACATTAAAGATACTATTTATTATAAATTTGAAAGAAAACCGTAAAAGAATTTTAACCTTAAATATCTCTAAAAATTATGAGATAATTCTTTTACCTAAAGGACTTATACGATAATATATAGACTCTACATCTCCACAAAATTTCAACATGATTAAACCAATTTCTGTTTCCTCTATTTATCATGCGACAAAGAAAGTGACTTTCTAAAATACGAAAATTTTCAAAATCAAATATCACAAAAAGTAATCGTACGATCTTGATAAAAGTTCCCACACATATTATCTATATCACATACAAAATTGTCTATAAATTTGGAGCTGATACATGGAGATGTTCTCGAGAAATTACGATTTGAAAAAAAGGTTAAAAAAATTTTAACCTCAAATATTTCTGAAATTTCTGGACTAATCATTTTGCCCAAAGAACTCGATCGAGAGCTATCAAAAATCTACCTCTGCAAGGAATTTCAAAGTGATTATGTAAATTTTACTCCCGTAATCGCTGGACATACAAAACTCATTTTTTTCACATTTCAATTTTTTTCTCAAAAACTAGTAGACAAAATAAATTAAAATTTTTACGGATTTCACCTATTTATATTCTGCATTACGATGATTTTTCTCAAGAAAATTGACCATTTAGTTTAGGAGTTATAAGCTTTTTAAAAGAAAACACAGTTTTGTTAATAACAAAAGAACCGTGATAGCTAGCGAAATTTTTTTTTGTTTAGAAAATATAGGTATTTTAATGCTCTTTCGAATGCTATCTATTCGATTCAAATATCTCGATCTTATCATTAAAAAAAGCAAAAATCAATTTTGAAAACAAAAACGCATCGTCGAATCAGAAAACGAATTTTTGACCCGCCATCACAAAAAAAAAACAAAAAAAATGAGACCTGTTCGATTAAAATCGATCCAGTAGAAGCTGAGATCCAGGCGTTTACACATACGCACACGCACACACGCACACACACCCGCACGCGCACGGGCATGCACGCACACACATCCATACATTCTTCAAAAATCATGTATTTTGATTCCTAACACCTCCAAAAACAACTATAAGATGTTTTTACAATAACTCAAAAAATTACTATCACAAAGCTTCCTCTAGGAGGAAACAATTTTATTAGTTAATTAATAACGTACAGCCTTAAAAAATAATTTTTCAGATTTGGCTTAATGGCTGGTAATAAAGGTGGGTAAGACCTACCTTTACAAGTACTTTTCGAGCCTCAATGACAAAATCTGAATTTTTTCTGATAATTTAAAAAATAAATTAAATTAAAATAATTAATATTTATGGCAGTCAGATTGCCCTTGTTTATAATCACCCTCGCAGAATCTGAAATAAAAACTTTATTAAAACCTGGAAAAAAAACTTTATTAGCAAAGAACTATCTGACTGCCCCCCACCACCAAATTGCCCAATTGCCCAACGTTTCGAGGCCGCTCCGGCTCCTCCTCAGGGACTCAGGGAATTTGGCGGTGGGGGGCAGTCAGATAGTCCTTTGCTAATAAAGTCTTTTTTCCATGTTTTAATTAAGTTTTTAATTTATAAGACTGTAAGACCGATGGAAAAATTCTCATCAGTTGATAGTAAGTTACAGTAGACATAAGTAATATTTTTAATGATTTAAAAAATAGCGATTTTAGAAGGTTTATTTGCAATAACTAATGAACTAATTACCATATAGTTTCGGTAGGCGGCTTACTTGATAGATGTTTTTAATATCTACAACTTTCAATTAGGACTTTTGTCTGTCAGATCAATAGTTGCAAATATATAAGCAAAAAACCGTTTTTTTCAACTTTAAGCATTATTTAAACAATGAAATTTCACTATTCCCAAGCAGCAACTATATACATTATGTTTTTACTATCGGGAACTATAAGAATCTGCTGAGACATTACTGTTCACAGTCACGGTAAGATTTTGCCCCTTTTCGAGCTAGTTTTCCTGGACTAGCAGGCACAAGGTCTCACGGCAGCAGGCGACAGGCCGGTCACCATGCTTCAGGCACCTCTCCTATTAGAGCCGAACGCCAGCATTGGAGCCAGCAAGAGTTAATCATCAAACATCACCATGACCGACGTGAACTGTGGCGAGGGCAACATTCAGCCGTGTACTATTCCGACAATAGTATCCCCTCCTCTTGGTGATGAATACTTGAGGGGTGTTATACATATCACCATCCCCTTGAACAGAATGGACCTGCTATTTAATAGAGTCGACCTCCTCGAGGAAGTTCTGGATAACTTGAAGCTCCTCGTAAGTCAGAGCCCCGTGGCGTGCAATAATTTTTCCATGGCTTGGGAAACTATGAACTCTTCTAATTTAGAGCTGGCTACACGTGTATCTAATTTGGAAAAAATAATCAGTAAGCAAAACCAACTGATAGAGGAGTGTCAAGCGAATTTCAAGCAGATCCTTGAAGAGAATTACAATCTTAAGGTCAAGCTAGATAAAGCTCTGTGCGGTATAGAAAGCCTCCTTGTGCTCATGGCTATACGGATAACAAAGAGAGACAAGATAGTTTACTTTTACCGCGTACTGGTGGTTCCACCCACGCTAACAACGTCACAGAGCAACGTCAGTTTTCTTGGCCAAGCCTCGGAAGTGCCGACGCGGATTCCTGCGAGGTGATCGTCAATGGTGCTTTGAAAAAAGATATTGAAATAATGGATGAGACAGCAGTTGGGGTCGCCTTCGCGGTGCTCAGGACTGTTCTTCCCTCCCTCGATAGGGGAAACGTCCTTGAAGCTCGGGTTGTGCGTATCCGGGACTTGTCTCGGAGGAATGAAGAAATATTGTCAGTGTTTTGGGGTCACGTTCCGACGTGCCGTCCTCCTGTATAGTAAGACTTAGCAGTGCGGAGGTGGTTCGAGACGTTGTGTGGGCCAAACGCACGCTAGCCAATAACTGTCTTACAACAGGTAGCATAAACCCTGTTTTTGCTTGAGTCGGTGGCTGCTGCTTGCATGCCGTGTCATAAAATATTCATCAATGAGATACTGCCCCATGATAAATTTCAAGTTTTTAAAAGATTGAAGCCCATTGCGCAGGGGCTGCTGGCATGCTGGCGGCAGGTTTCTGGCCAAGCGCAAAGGGGGCGAGCGCGCGCATGTCTTCACATCTGCTGCTGACCTTCAAGCTATTCAGGCTACCTGTCAGACTGCTTACAATCAACATGAGCCGAATAGCAATGTAAACAATAGTAATCGTAATTTTAATACCAAGAGGCCAGAAGCATCACAGGCGACCGGATTAGAGCATAACTCGTGACTACGTCCGGCTGTTGAGACGAGAGTGGAGGGGCGGAAATTCTCTTAAGGTAGATTTTCTGAATATAAACTCACTCAGATCTCGCATTGAAAAGCTCCGCCTGTTTTTAAATGACGATCCATCATACCATATTTTTGGTATAGCGGAGTCGTGGCTAGGACCGAAAGTAGATGATAGTCTCATAAATATTAAAGGCTACACAATCTTGAAGCAGGATAGGAACATTCATGGGGGTGGTGTTTTGCTGTACATATGCAAGGATTTGAATATCACCAAGTTAGTATCATCCAACATTGAATGCAAAGAGAAACCGGGTTTACCCGAATACTTGTTCTGTAGTGTGCAGCAAGGCAATACTCTTCCAATCCTCGTAGGCGTGATCTACAGGACCCCTAAGGTTGTGATACAGAAGAACTCAGATCTTTTCAATATACTGAGAGATCTCAGCAGCGATTTTGGCTCGAAAATCATTATGGGAGACTTAAGTTCCAACCTTTGTGATACCGCAGATGTAGACGTGAAAACGATTAGGAGTTTGGTTAACGAACTGTCACTTCAGATAGTTTAGTACAGACCCTCTCACCACAAGACCCCTACTACCCACACATGGATTGACCTGATACTGACGGACACAAACGATGAGTTACTGAACGACAAGAACGAATGGTTGCCCATTTTCGGCAAGCATGCAATCATTGATGTTACTATTGATCGCTTTATAGCGGCACCACCTAAGGAATCTTTCTCCTTTAGAAATTTTAAAAACATCAGTGCATCATCATTGAATGATTTTCTGTCTTCCTGCAACTGGGTAAACATGTCTACAATCGAAACCAATTTGGAGGATGCTTTACACAATCTCAACTCAAACCTAAACCATGCAATAGATAAACTAACCTCAGTAAGAACAGTACGTATTAATAACAAGTATACTCCCTGACTTGGTCCTGAGATGAGGCAACTCATCGACAAGCGCAATACCACCCACAGACGCTACAAGCGCACAGGGCGTGCGCAGTTTCTGGATGAGTTTCTCCGGCTCAGCAACGCGGTCGACTTGCGCATTACTCAGGAGCGTGATTCCTTTCTACATAGGCAGCTCTCTGACGCTCTTGATGAGAATAAGGACATTTGGAAGGAGATGCGCAATCTCGGCCTCTTGCCTAAGGGCAAGGAGGAAAATCATCATGGCTTCACGCCTCATGAGCTTAATAACCACCTTGCTGGAGTATCGTTTTCTCCCCTTGAAAATCTTGATGAAGCAATGAACACCATATCGCCGGCTGAGAGGAACAAGGTGCCAACTCGGGCGAGCGCGTAATAAAGTACCGACTCGGGCGAGCACGTAAGAAGGTACCAACTCAGGCAAGATCGTAAGAAGGTACCAACTCGGACGAGAGCGTAAGAAGGTACGAACTCGGGCGAGCGCGTAAGAAGGTACCAACTCGGGCGAGCGCGTAAGCAGGTACCAACTTGGGCGAGCGCGTAAGAAGGTACCAACTCGGGCAATATTGAAAGAAGATACCAACTCGGAAGATATCGTAAGAAGGTACCAACTCGCGCGGTCGACTTTTAAATTTTTAAGCTGACTGTACTAATATCATTTATGTAAAGCTGAGGGAACTAAGGGGGTTCCTTGACAGAATGAACTTGTTTTTTAGATCTATTTCAGTGAAGGTCTGCACGCGCATGCCCAAAAGATGATTTTCGCGCAAATCAAAGCTTCTATCGTGGATTTGAGTCTACCTAGGGAGTTTTTCGACCCCGCTAAGCTCGTTTTCGAGACCTATTCAAATGTATAATTTCACCTAAATGCTCAGGGGCCGATTTTTGCGCAAATCAAAGCTTTCATTGCGGATTTGAGGCTATTAGGGGGGTTTTCGACTATGTGATTATTTACTATGCTGACTGTCAAAAATAGTTATATAACAGTATAGTTATAGTTGTCTAAAATAACAGTATTGAATAATTATTGATATGTCTTTGACTACTTATAAAATTTATTTATCTTGAATACACCTGCACGGAGAAAAATTTTTGCATAAAAATTATTATAATCTCTACTAATGCAGATACAAAGTTGGCGTATTATAGAGATTATTTAGTATATTTTCATCAATTATTAGTGAATTGTATTAAAACTTGATAAAAGATATAACAATTTTCGACAGTCAGTATAGTAAAATATCACGCGATCGACAGCTAATGAGGGTGTTGCATATGTAGACGAGACGAAATTTCATATTAAACAGTGTGGCGTATCGTAGTGGTAAGCCTGCAGCTTATGGACAAGCGGGCCCGGGTTCGATTCCTAGTTGCATCAACTTCTTTTTCAGTTAAAAAATTATTTGATTTCATTGTGGAAATTAAATGTGTGAGCATAAGTAACAAGAAAATAAATGTGTCGATAATGTAGGGAGTAAAAAAAAATTTTTATCATGAATTTCTTTTTACTAACTAGTACTGAAGAAGGTCCCAACTTGGGCGAGTGCGTAAGAAGGTACCAACTCGGTCGAACACGTAAGAAGGTACCAACTCGGGCGAGATCGTAAGAGGATACGACTCGCGCGGTCGGCTTTTAAATTTTTTAGCTGACTGTTCTAATATCATTTAGTGCAAAGCTGAGGGGGTACCCAGGGGATTTTTTGACCCGCTGAATTCGTTTTTTAGATCTATTTCAGTGTACGTCTGCACGCGCATACCCAGAAGACGATTTTCGCGCAAATCAAAGCTTTTATCGCGGATCTGAGCCTACGTATGGAGTTTTTCGACCCGCTAAGCTAAGCTCGCTTTCGAGATCTATTCAAATGTATAATAGTACCTAAATGCTCAGGGGCTGATTTTGCGCAAATCAAAGCTTTCATCGTGCATCTGAGGCTATTAGGGGGTTTTTCGACTATGTGATTTTTTACTATGCTGATTGTCAAAAATAGTTATATAACAGTATAGTTATAGTTGTCTAAAGTAACAGTATTGAATAATTATTGATATATCTTTGCCTACTTATACAATTTATTTATCTTGAATACACCTGCACAAAGAAAAATTTTTGCATAAAAATTATTATAATCTCTACTAATGCAATAAAAAATTATTCGATTTCATAGTAGAAATTAAATGTATGAGCATAAGTAACAAGAAAATAAATGTGTCGATAATGTAGGGAGTAAAAAAAATTTTGTCATGAATTTTTTTTTACCAACTAGTACAGCAAAAAAACCGCTGCCAATTCATTGGCACGTAATTTTCTCAAACTTAGTTTACTGATTCCTTTAATTAATTTTTAATTCCAATATTTAAAATTTAATACCTTATTTTGTACGGTGAGACTATGTTAAATGGTTTGTGACTTTTTATTTTTACTCTTTCTATTTTTTATCTTTAAAAAGCAATTATTATCATTATTATACAAGTTTATATTTTAGAAAACAAAATTCATTGCCCACAAAAAACATAAAAAAAAGATCATCACGACCAGATATTCGATATTAAAATTTTTTTTTATGTTTTTTAATATTGATATCTCAGAGAATATTTGATCAATTTGAAATTTTAACCAATTATTACAATTATTTATTACAATATGTAGTTAAATTTTCAAGAGATTATCTTTATTTCTTTTGTTAAAGAAGTTATTTAACAAGTACAAAAACCCAAAATCTACTTTTTTTATAAAATAATTTTTTTTTCAAAAACAATTGAAGATTCGTTATTTTTTACTGTCCGTTCAACAATTTGACTTAATATAAAGAATATATGTTTCTCTTCTCATTTGTAGATATCCTATATAAATATTTCTCCATACTCAAAATGATAGCATTTATTTTTTAATAATGTCTATTTACGTGTATTATTGTATGCTATATCTCTGCCAAATTTCAGAACGATTAGTTGATTTTTATATCTTTGCTTATAATATACAGATTTTTTGGGCAACGAACGCGATCTGATGATATATAAAATCTATATCTGTGCCAAATTTCAGAACGATTGGATAATTTTTACTCTTGTTATCGTGCGACAACGAAAACGCAAATTTTTTTTTTTTTATTATTTATTTATTAAACCAGAACAAAATTACATAGAGTAAAGTCCTCAGAGATAGATATTAACTACCTGTACGAGGGCTGGTATATGAATACTTAAGACTATACTTATACACTAAAGCTTATATACTAAGTATTAAATATTTAAACCTTAAACATTTAATATTGTCAATAGAATTCTCAAAACTTAACGCAAGTAAAACAATATGTATACATTTGTTTATTATATATATTTTTTAGTTTATTTTTTAGTTCATGTTTCCTATTAACACTTTTGCAATAGAGCTTTTTTAAAATTTTCAATCTCACTACCAAAGTTTGTATCACTTAAATTAAAAGTTTGTTGATCCCTCTTGCGTATTTTTGGTAGGCGAACTGAGGCTGAGGTCTTGTTGTGAGTAGAATCTACTAGATCTTGTTGTTATCGATGTAAGTGAAGACGAACTTCCAAGCCTGGGTTTTGCCAGTATTAATTCAGTTCCGCCCACCTGAGTTTGTAATGTAGTTGGTGATTTAGTTAACTCTTGCGTCCGTTTCTTGAAGTTATCTACCTTACCGAGGTATCTCGGCAAGTCAGGTTTTATTATATATTCAGTAGTGGTTTTATTATATGTTCATAGCCTTGTTTACCTTAGCATTCAAAATTTTGCATTCTTGTCTGTCAGTGGTAACATGATCAGTATTATAGTCGTTTCCAAATGTCTTATTTGAGAAGCTACAGTTGACGCAGCACTGTTTCTCTGATGTGCACTTTTCTGTAAGATGCGTTCCCGCACATTTTAAACAGGTTGGGCTGTTCTTACACCTTTGGCCATTATGACCCAATCTACCACACTTATAACATGGTTTCACATTTATTATATCGTAAACTTTGCAATTCTGATAACCAACGAATAATCTGTCTTTATTTTCTTTAATATGTTTGTGCATTTCACCCGTTATTTGCATGATGACCGTTACTTTACTGCTTTTGTCATTGCCAGCTACGTGTAATACGTTACCCTTTGTATCTAAATTTGAAAAATTTCTTTGGTTTATGTCATTTTCGATTGCTTTTATATCAGACTTGAATTCATTTTCGATGCCAGTTATTCTTATGACAGGCTTACTAAGCTGTTCTTCTTCGACCTTGTAGAGGTGGTTGAGCTTGGCGTCTAGTAATCTTTTTGCTGTCTTGGCACTTTCCTCGTTCATGCATGTTATTGAAATTACATCTTTACTTTTCATATCAATTTTTTCGTTTGGATTGATTTTTCTTTAAGTAGATAGTGGAATACTTTTTCCTTTATCACCGATTTCTCTTCTTTGTCTTTTCTTGTCACTACAATTTTCGGCACTTTTTGGATTGTGGTATGTGTATCTTTTTGACATTATATCTGCATATGTTTCCTTGTATTTACTCGGTCGTTCTTTTTCTTTCGTTAGAATTTCGTTTAAAAGCAGATTTTTATGTTTCAATTCAGTATTTAGTTCCCTAAGCAGCTGGTTTTCTGTTATTAGTGCACTTACTTTATCACTGTCTTCGCATGTAGTCTCATCCAGCTCATCAACTTGCATTCTGTTTTCTTGAAGGAGGCCTTCATAGTTGATTTTAAGTTTACTGTACTCTGATTCTATTTTCCTATAGTTTTTACTAAGATTCTCAATCGCTTTAGTTTTGGTTTGCAGATCTTCTTGTAGTTTTAGTAACACAGCACGTGTGGGATCTTGATTTGAGGTTATGTTCAAATCGTGTTCATCACAAACAACTAACACACTGTTTATGTATCTTACATTTTTTTTTCTATTAAAGTCACTTTTATGAAAAACATTGCAACACCATATACATACTACCGTTTTAACCGCTTGCGTATTGTGACATCGATAGTATGTATCGGGAGGGACTGCCTCCGGTGGCAGCCCACTATCCTCCATCTTGGATAATTTTTTCTAAAATAATTTTTTTCTAAGAAACAAATGAAGATAATCTCTTGAAATTTTAACCAAATACAGTCTTCAATAAGTGTAATAAGTGGTTAAAATTTCAAGTCGATAAATAAAATATTTTTTGAGAAATTAATTTATGAAATATAAAAACGTTTTCCTTAATAACAAATGACAGAGTGAAGATAATTTAAATATTAAAAAAACAAAATATAGGTAATTTAAATCCCTTTCAAGAAAAGTTTATTATATTATGTAATAATGGTTGTAAGGTATAAAAAAATCATAAAAACTAAAAATTCAAAATCGTTTTTTGGTTATAAAAAAAAGAAAATCCATAAAACTCAAATCCATCAGGGTACCGGGTTTTTTCGCGAGACGAAGAGAATAAAAAGATTTTACTTACACACACACACACATACATACATCCACGAAAAAAGTTTTCTCAAAATCAACAAATATCGGCATATATTGCCTTAAAACATCTTTTTGAACATTTTTTGTCTCGAAAAATTTTTTCACCGTTACAAAGCTTCTTATATGAGGAAGTAATTGGTAATGTTTATACTAAAATTAAATATAATGCAAGTTTGTTTCACGATTGACCAACAGTAATAGTAACTGCAAGCGTTTTAATTAAGAATTAACATCATAATCTTTAGAGTTCAACATTCACTTAATTAAGAATTAATTTTTAATCTTTAATTAAACCCTCAATTAATTATGGATTAACTTCGAAATCTTCAATTAAACCCTCGTTTAATTTAGAATTACCTTTTTAATCATAATTGCAGGCATATAATATATTAAACTGAATAATTAATTCTTGACACATAATGATACGACGTATAATTAAACTCCCTGTTAATTACACTATCTAAAAATAAGTAATTAAACATTTCACTGGTAATTATATAGATTCGAATTAATTTAATTAAATCTATGGGTAATAACCCAATGGGATATTGGACCCGTTGAGCTTGTTCAGATCTATTTAAATGTACGACTGCACGCACATGACCAGGAGATATTTCTTGCGCAAATCATAGCTTTCAGAAAGAATCTGGGAATATCTATAGTAGCTTTTTCGTCCCGAAACACTCGATTATGAGGACTATTTAAGTGTACGACTGCACGCGCATAGCCGCGAGACGATTTATGCGCTAAGAATGCCTGGGTACTTCCCGATTAGGTAGCCTCAAATGCGGGATAAAAGCTTTAATTTGCACAAAAGTCGTGGCCTGGGCATGTAGGTGCCATTATACATTTGAATAGATCTCGAAAATGAGCTTAGTGGGTCGAAAAACCTCTTAATAGCCTCAGATCTGCGATGGAGGCTTCAATTTCCGCAAAAATCGGCCCCTGAGCATTTAGGTGCAATTATACATTTAAATAGACCTCGAAAACTAGCTTAGCGGGTCGAAAAACTCCCTAGGTAGACTCAGACCCGCGATAAAAGCTTGAATTGCGCGAAAATCGTCTTGTGAGCATGCGCGTACAGACCTGCACTGAAATACATATAAAAAACGAGTTCAACGGGTCCAAAAAACCCCTGGGTACCCTCAGCTTTGCACTAAATGATATTAGTACAGTTAGCTAAAAAAATCTAAAAGCCGACCGCGCAAGTTGGTACCTTCTTACGATCACAATGAAATCGAATAATTTTTTAACTGAAAAAAAAGTCGAGACAACTAGGAATCAAACCCGCTTGTCCATAAGCTGCAGGTTTACCATTACGCCACGCCACATTATTTATAATAATATGAAATTTCGTCTCGTCTACATATGCAACACCGTCATCAGCTGTCCATCGCGTGATATTTTACTATGCTGACTGTCAAAAATAGTTATATCTTTTATCAAGTTTTAATACAATTCACTAATAATTGATGAAAATATACTAAATAATCTCTATAATACGCCAAGTTTATATCTGCATTAGTAGAGATTATAGTAATTTTTATGCAAAAATTTTTTTCCGTACAGGTGTATTCAAGATAAATAAATTTTTCTTACTCCCCCACCCGAAAGTACGTACTTTCGACCCGCATCTCCGAGCCGAAAGTTAGCTTTCACACCCTATTTTAGACCAACCGCACGCTCTGATTGGCTGCCGAAATTTCGCGACCGCTGCGCTTGAGCGCCCGCGCGCATGAGCCACTCTATCTCATGCGCACGGGTGACGAGAAAAAAGAGTTAGTTGAAATAAAAAGTGGTGTTGTTTGATCGTCGTCATTGTTTTTTTCTCTTGTTTTCTACACGTACTTACGAGTCGTGTAGAAACAATTAAGTCAACGTGCGGACGGGGGCGTCCGAGGAAAAGATGTTTGTGCGGTGTGAAGGTTAGACATGTACACTCAATGGACATTGATTTGTGTCGTTAGTGACAGTCATGCATAACCTTTTCAATTGTTTTATCATTTCTTATGTAAGTTAACGTTCAAAAGGTTATGCGTGACGGTGACTAACGGGCACGTTCGACACGAATCAATGTCCATTGGGTGTACGAAATAGACAGAGGAAACTGCACGGGTGACGAGAAAAAAGAGTTAGTTGATCGAACTTTATTGTACTTATTTCATCACCTTATTTCTTTCTTTTCTTAATGAATGTGTTTCTGATGCCCGCCCCGACCAGCAAAACCTTGGCTTCGCCTCGGTCTCGCAAATGTCGGGCGGGCATCAAACCATCTCTGCAACAGCGAAAGTTACAGACGCCCAAAAAACCAGCTCTCCACGCCGGGCCGAAAGAAAAAACAGTCGGTAATATCGACCGAGCTACCCAAAGTGGCCGAGAGAGGCACTACTATCGAGCGGGTCGAAAGAAAAACTAACACTCAAAAACCGCTAGCAGACGAAAACGCAATTTTATTAATTATTTAACAATTACAGAACGTGCTTCGCCTCGGGCGTCATACCACGCACGCCCCGGAAATCCAATTTCCGGCCCACGTATTGTAATATACTATTATAAATAGGTAAAGATATATCAATAATTATACAATACTGTTATTTTAGACAACTATAAATATACTGTTATATAAATATTTTTGACAGTCAGCATAGTAAAAAATCACATAGTCGAAAAACCCCCTAATAGCCTCAGATCCGCGATGAAAGCTTTGATTTGCACAAAAATCGGCCCCTGAGCATTTAGGTACAATTATACATTTGAATAGACCTCGAAAGCGAGCTTAGTGGATCGAAAAACTCCTTAGGTAGACTCAGATCCGCAATAAAAGCTTTGATTTGCGCGAGAATCGTCTTCTGGGCATGCGCGTGCAGACCTACACTGAAATAGATCTAAAAAAAACGAGTTCAGCGGGTCAAAAAATCCCCTGGGTATCCTCAGCTTTGCACTAAATAATATTAGTACGATCTCGCTCGATTTGGCACCTTCTTACGCGCTCGCCCGAGTTGGTACCTTCTTACGCGCTCGCTCGAGTTGGTACCTTGTTCCTCTCAGCCAACGATATTTACTGCACAAGAGCAGGGTTTTTCTTTTAAACTGATAAATATAAATGATGTAGTCCTTGCGATTTCACATTTCTTCTCGCAGGCAAGGGGAGCTGACGACATTCCTCAAATTGTGGTCATAAACGCGCTACCTACTATTGACAATTACATCGTGTGTATGTTCAATTCCTCCTTTGCTCGGGGCATTTTTCCAGGACTTTGGAAGCAGGCGCACATAATTGCACTTAAGAAGACAGTAGCGCCAACATCAATCTCGGACTTTCGTCCCATCGGGCTGTTATGTTTCCTTTCCAAAGTACTTGAAAAGATTGCCAATGACCAAATCAGGGAGTATCTAGATAACAACAATATCCTTGATCCCCTCCACGCCGGGTTTAGACGGAATTACAGTACTCAGACTGCGCTACTGAAATTGACGGATGACATAAGAATGGCTAGAGATAAAAAGCAGCTAACTCTTTTGCTTTTATTTGACTTTAGTAAAGCATTCGATACGATCTCACCATCAAAATTACTCACCAAGCTTCATCTCTTAGGGTTCTCCAGGTTGGCACTCCTGTGGATCGCATCATATCTTCGAGGTAGGGCACAGAAGGTTGTTACAAATAAAGGAAGTAATTCAGATTACCTAGAAACTAATCTAGGGGTTCCACAGGTTTCGGTTCTGGGCCCTCTTCTATTTTTCCTCCATTTCAATGACTTCGGAAACATATTAGGAGAAATCACAGTAAAACTTTTAGTTTTACGCGAATGATCTTCAGATCTACCTGTATACCACCAAAAACAAGATTCTGGAGAGCATTACCCAACTATCCGAAGCAGCAAAACTCGTATCTGGGTGGGTGGAGAGGGCTGGCCTTCATCTTAATACCGGCAAAACTAGAGCAATTCTGTTTGACTCTAAGATCGGTGACATCGTAAATATCATGAGTTTGCCTGATGTCGAGATGCAGTCTGGAGTCCTCATCCCTTTCAGTAGCAAGGTTGTGACTCTCGAAGTTACTCTCGACAGTAGACTATCATGGAAACCGCACGTAAATCAAGTTGCTAAAAAAGTGAATATAGCCCTTTACAGTCGGCAGTTTATCAGAGCATGTACCTCCAAGACTCTACGCAAGCGGTTAGTCGAGGCGTTCGTTCAGCCGCACTTTGACTACTGTGCTGTAGTGTACTTAGTCACTATGAAAGAACAGTTGATAAGACTATAGCGACTCCATAATTCATGTGTGAGGTACGTCGTTGGGGTCAGGAGGGACGTGCATATCACTCCTTATCGTAAGAAGCTAGGTTGGCTCCGCGTTGAATCTAGAATGCAGTATCACAAAGCATTATTAATGTACAAAGCACTACGCTTGCATGAGCCGAGTTATGTAGCTGGCTTTTTCTTCCAGTATAAACCTCATCCAACTTTTAGAGGAGTACCGCCAGAACTCTGCCAACCTGCCACAAAACCGGATGTGAGTGCCGGGTCTTTCCAAGCTCGAGAAGCTATTCTCTAGAACTCTCTCCCCTCTTCTCTACGCTATCTTTCTTCATATTGTAAATTCCGGAGGGCGGTGCGCCAGTATCTTTTCGATCTCGACTCTTACCACCTTTATACTGCGTGAGCGGAGTTGCCAGAACTGTGACCTACCATAAATATCTAGTTTTAGCTACTATCAGATTGTAATTTTAAGGTCTATAAGACTTGGCTGTCAGGCCCAATTCCTGTAATACTTAGATATGTACATGTACAGTACTAATATAACGAGAAACTTGAAAGTATTTTTTCTACCTGTGATAATTTTATATTGAGTATGATTTCCACTTGTTGTGATATGTCATAAAAATTGTTTTTCCTTTCTTTTCATTATACTTTGACCTATTGTTCTCAATATGACTTCTGACTCATGCACAGTATTAACAGTAAGTAAGGCGGGAAAAGGTACTTCCAGTGCGACAATAATCTTAAAAACCGATAGTATTAATACTTAATTATCTGCTGCAATATACTGTGATTATTAAGCTAAATTCTCTGTTATATTTTTGTTAATTAATTGTGATATACTTATAACGATATCTATGTTCTATTATGCTTTGTATATCTTAATATGCGTGTTAAATCTATTCCCAGTATTGAATTGTACTGCGAGATGAGAAATATGTACAGTTTAAATTGCATTTGTGAGTTTTGCCATGAAGGTGAATAAAATGTCATCTCTCTATATATCTATCCCTCTCTCTCTTTGTACCGCCCCGCGGCTCTCACAGCGGCGAGGATGACGTGGGGTGTTGGCCTACGCAGCACCTTCCCTCCGGCCTCTCTCTCTCACTCTCTCTCTCTCTCTCTCTCTCTCTCTCTCTCTCTCTCTCTCTCTCTCTCTCTCTCTCACTCTCTTGCTTTAACGTACGTTCGGACGGCACTAACTCCGATGTACCGGCAACTGCTGGCATCTCTCCAGCACTCGTAGATGAAACAAGGATTCTCAGCTTAAGGGGGCTAGACACCTTTTTTCTCTGAAATAAGAAGTCACATTTTAATACATAAATCTAAACTAATTATTTCATACTTTTTACATATAAAAGTGGGTATATTTACCTTACATTAAAACTTTCTCCGATGGGCCTTTTATATGGTCCAGAACCATAGTCATCGATGAAACAAGTTTTTTCACTAACCGTAAGCTTTGAAATTTTCCTGTGGATGGATTGACTCCAGATTTGAACTAAATTACTCCTGAATAGTATAATTCTCATATGAGTGTAGGGATTTTTGATCTAATGAGAAAAAAAAAATTGTGCTGTTTTTCAAGAGTTTTTTTTTTTATTTTTTTAAATTTTTTATATTTTTTCATAATTTTTCTGATGTAAAAATTTTTTCCGACATTTAATCCTAAATCCCTACACTCATATGAGAATTATACTATTCAGGAGTAATTTAGTTCAAAACTGGAGTCAATCCATCCACAGGAAAATTTCAAAGCTTACGGTTAGTTAAAAAACTTGTTTCATCGATGACTATGGTTCTGGACCATATAAAAGGCCCATCGGAGAAAGTTTTAAGGTAAGGTAAATATACCCACTTTTATATGTAAAAAGTATGAAATAATTAGTTTAAATTTATGTATTAAAATGTGACTTCTTATTTCAGAGGAAAAAGGTGTCTATCCCCCTTAATACTTACTGGGCAGGTTGATCTCGATGGCTGTCTTCCCCTCTCTCTCTCTCTCTCTCACACATCTCAAAGCTTAAAATTAAATAATGAAATTATGGATGCTAATGATTTACATGATTACAGATTACATAGTTTCTGAAATTTTATCAAGCGAAGTCTTAATAAAAAAACCATATTTTATTTAAAAATGATAGAGTAAGAATTACTTGTCTTTGTATTGGAATATACAATTTCTAAATTGTACATCATCTACTTTGATTTGAACTTCTTTATAGTAATTTACCTTCAGTATTTGTACAGATAATAATAGATTACTTATTAAGTTTAATTTTGAGAAGATATGAAGAATGTGAATAGAGTGCATAATCAGTGTAAGCTGCTCCCATTGAAAATTCAGAAAAGTATATATAAATGTTTTTATAAGTCTCTTCGGTTGAAAATACTGTTGAAAATAAATGATTAATGTATTTTTTATACATTGACAAAATTCAGTAACAAGATCCATGACATGAGATGTATGAATAATATTAAATTCTCAAATCCACCTGGTTGCCGAAAATACAAATAATTGGTTTCTATTGATACTTAAAAAATACATAACGTTTTTCAGGAGAGTTTGCCAAGCACGATCCAGGGCTTATTTTCAAGGATTTTTAATAAAGAACCAGAAAAAATTTTGTCGAACAAAAAATATTCTGCCGCACAATATTTTTTTTTAGATTAAGCTATACTAACAAGGAAACGGATCGAGGTGTCCGCCTCTGATTTTTCTGAATTTTGCTTCCTCCTAGAGGAAGCTTTGTGATAGTAATTTTTTGAGTTGTCGTAAAAACATGTTATAATTGATATTCGAGGTGTTAGGAACCAAAATACATGATTTTTAAAAATGTCTGTATGGATGTGTGTGTGTGTGTGTGTGTGTGTGTGTGTGTGTGTGTGTGTGTGTGTGTGTGTGTGTGTGTGTGTGTGTGTGTGTGTGTGTGTGTGTGTGTGTGTGTGTGTATACGCCTGGATCTCAGCTTCTACTCGATCGATTTTAACCGGACAGATCTCATTCTTTTTATTTTTTCTTGTGTGATGGCGGGTCAAAAATCCGTTTTTTGATTGGGCCGATTCGTTTTTGTTTTATTTCGAATTTTCGATTTTCTCAAAATTGTTTTTGGCTTTTTTTCAATGATAGAATCGAGATATTTAAATCTAATGGGTAGCATTCGAAACAGCGTAAAAAACCTATAATTTAAAAAAAAAATTTCTCTAGCTATCCCGGTTCTCTTGTTATTGACAAAAACGTGTTTTTTTTTTTTTAAAGCTTATAACTCCGAAACTAAACGGTCAATTTTTTTGAGAAAAATCACGATAATGCAGAATATAAATAGCTATAAGCTCTAAAAATTTGAATCCATTCTTTTGGTTAGTTTTTGAGAAAAAAATTGAAAAATGAAAAAAACGAGTTTTCTATGTCCAACGATTACGGAAGTAAAATTGACTTAATCGCTTTAAAATTCCTTGTAGAGGTAGATTTTGTATAGTTCTCGGTTGAGTTCTTTGGGCAAAATGATTGGTCTAGAAATTTCAGAGATATTTGAGGTTAAAGTTTTTTTAACCTTTTTTTCAAATCGTAATTTCTCGAGAACGGTTCTATGTATCTGGATCGGATGGGTAGCATTCGAAAGAGAATTAAAATATCTATATTTGGAAAAAAATATTTTATGTCTAGCTATCACAGTTCTTTTGTTATGAACAAAAACAAAAACGTGTTATTTTCAAAAAAGCTTATAACTCCTTAATCCTATCTCCTATCTTCAAAAATGATGGATTAGTTATGATATCAATTTATTAGTGGTTTGGTTGGTGGGTGTAACGGGTTGCTAGGTCACAAAACCAAAAGTGGTGTAGTTTCGATAAAATCACAGCGCTCACCGCGCGCTTCGAGAATACTAGTGATGTTATATATGTACATATGTATATATTATGATAAACCTGGAAAATTCATGGCGGTTGATATAAATAAGTAAAAGAATGAATAAGTTTGAAAATTAATACCTTTTTATCTTCAAAATAAATTTAATTATAATTATGGCATAATTTGTTGCAAAAATGATAAATTTTCTTATTAAAAATTAATTAAAGGAATCACAAAATTAAGTTTGAGGAAGCAACGGGCCAATGAATTGGCAGCGGTTTTTGATATGTTGTAGAGGACCGAAAAATAAAAGACACGTATTTTTTTATCGGCCCAATCCGATACTAAAGGGGTGAAAACAATCCTTAAAGTTTACCCCGAAAACGTTTTTTTTTTTAATATCTGAAGTTCTAATTAATGATTTGAAATGAAACAAATTGGAAAATTCTTCTCTTTGAATGGCTGTTCGCGCCAGTTGTAACCATTTACGTATTTGAACGTGCCCGGTGTTTTGATATTTCGAGTCTATAAATGTATATGTGTATGGGTCTAGCCTGTCGCGTAGGTTAACTAGAGTTTTCGAGCAGTATTTGTCCTACCGCTGATTAGCGAGGTCGTCTCGCGGCTCGCCGTTTGTTTATATTCGCGTCGCTTCCCCGGCACCAACGGTTACTCAGATTTTTACAGTAGTTTTGCGTAGCGTTAATTTTAGTATTGTAATGTGGTAGGCAATAAAGGCTGCAAATTTATTTAAACCCGCGTCTATTAATTACCGGCTCCTCTTCCCGAGATCACTTAACTTGGCACGAGTTATTACTGCCCAACCTAGCAGTAGCGTCATCAATGGCGAAACTAGCAAGTACAGTTTGGTCCCAGGGGGTGGCAACCCTTACTTTTTATTTCAGAAAAACCTTATTTTTTAAATTATTTTTGTATATAATATTGCAATAA